>CM076572.1:1355696403-1356076063 GCA_034641835.2 Pinus albicaulis
TAGACTAAGGGGTGTAGACCCTGTTGTCGCACAGATTGTCAAGGCACCGCGACAACAGCTCAGATTAGGGGCTGTCACCTCTATCCCCAACCTCTCTCTTTAAGCTGTCTCCTTGCAGGCTAAGGGAGGTAGACCCTATTAGAAATGAAGGATAAATCCAGGAGACATAGCTAAAACATCAAATACTTGATAAAATTAACAGGATTTCACAGATCTAGATTAGATTTCACGTTTGATGATCAGTGCCTTATGGAGTCACACAAAATCCCATTATGCAATTATAAACCAGTAATGATGACTAACTGCTGCTTATTAAAACATGATTGATCAATGATATTCAATTGAAAACAAGACGATGAAAACGCCAGGATTAATTTCGATCCAGACAAATCAACGATTTTATATAGTCACTCTTAAGATAAAATTTCAAAAACTCATTTGACCATAGAAAATTTGAATTTTTTTTATATTTTTGTATTTTCTAAATTTTTAGGATTTTTTCGAAATTTTTTATTTTTATTATTTTTTAAGTCTAAATCTAAATCTAAAAAAAGTTCTAAAATGAAATAAAAGTTCTAATCTAAAATCTAACTAAATTAAAACTAAAATTAAACAAATCTAAAAGAAATGAAACATTAAAAATAAAAATAAAAATTACAACCTAATTTTAACAAAACTAAATATTGAAACAAAAGTCGAAAAACAAAACAAAACTAAATCTATACAATCGAATAAACAAAACGCAACTAAACTCTAAATAAAATTTAAGACCCTAAAAAATAAAAAATCTAACACTGATCAAGACTATACACCAAACTAACGTTAACAAATTTAAAAAAAATCGCATAAAAATTTTAACGCTAACTCTTTACAAAAAAAAATTAAATCTAAAGTCGATAAAAATATATATATATATATATATATTTAAACAAATGTTGTTTCAAAACTTTGAATCCGCATAAAATAAATTAACGCATATGGAAGGTCTTTCGAATGTCAATGTATGCATTTGTATTTTTGTTTCACTTGTTTGCGGATTGTAGGTCACTGGATGCTAGGAGCACGACGGACGGCAGGAAGAGAGAGTGAAGATTTTGAATGTGTTTATCATTTCTTTCAGTTGCAGGTGAGAAGGAGCACTTCGATGGAGGAGAGACGGAAGAATGCAGGAGTGTTGACGGGTTTGAGAATTTGTGAGGATGGTGGAAGGTTTGACGGCAAGGGAGAGATAAATCTGCTGGATGAGGAGGGTCGATAGCAGAGGACGGCCCACAGCAGGAAGGATATCGAGGGTTGATGCAGATCGATTTTGCAGGTCGAATGGGAGAGCGAAATGAGGGCTCAACGGGTATGAAAGGAGTTGACAGATGCAGCGTGGGTTTGGAAGGTAAGACGGAGGGATTCGATGGGTCTTGGACGGAGGGCAGCGTGGAAGGGATCGATCAGCCTTTTTCAATGGCAAAGAAAGCCTGAAAACAGAGGGAGAGCAGATCATATGGGAAAGAATAATGAATAAACCCAGTACACACAAATTTCCCAGCAAATTTAAACTTTCTCCAATTTACGCTCCTTAAATTGAAACAATATCCAGATTCATCCACAGTTGTAATTTGAGACTAGATCTAGCCCATGGAGG
Source organism: Pinus albicaulis (assembly GCA_034641835.2). Taxonomy (NCBI): domain Eukaryota; kingdom Viridiplantae; phylum Streptophyta; class Pinopsida; order Pinales; family Pinaceae; genus Pinus; species Pinus albicaulis. Next base: position 1,355,698,040 of record CM076572.1, read on the forward strand.
CTAGATCTGGCTCAGATCTAAAAAAAAATCGATTTGAACCCTGAACCTGTAAGAAATCAGTTGGATCTGAAAATACACACCAAGCAACGATTAAACCCTTACAATTCTAAAAGAAAATTTACAAATTTACAACTAGTTTACAGATTTAAAACCCTCATGGTCAGATTTGAATCTATTTTAGCACAGTTTAGAAATTAAAATTTTTGAATGAGAGGCACAAGCCTTTGAAACCCTGCAAAATCACAAATATCGTAAGATAGACCTGGAATTTAACAAATAAAGAGCTTATCAGATTTATGTTTATTGAGAGTCGGCTGGTCCAACCGAAGACTTCCCCAGACGCCCAATCTTAAAAAAAATTTCCCTGCACACTTAGATCTGAATCTTAGATCGATAGAGATTTAAGAAAACAACATGAGACCCTTTCAGAGAAATCAGAATGTTATTTTATAAACCCAGAAAACTGCACAAGATACCTGTATGCAGATTAATCCATGAAGGCCATCAACCATAAAATACAAGAAACACAGTAGCAGAGTTTAGAGACAATTCACCACATAGATCTGAGAAGGAACATCCAGATTTGTAACCCCAAAGTCTTTATGCTTTATTCCTCAAAAATTTACAAGAGCTTCTAAGAACAAGTGCACGATCCTGAGATCGGATGATTCAAAAATGAGAAAGACCTCTAAATTTATAGGACAAGATCTCTAACGGCTAGTTTGGATGATCCTCGTCAAAATAATCTCAACCGTCCAAAAGATTTAATTATCTTTAAATCCGGAGCGTTGAAATTAAAATTTTGGGGAAAAAACGAATTTATCATTTAATTCAATTTTAATTAACTCAAAAATATTATTTTTGAGTTAATTACCCCAAAATTTTGACCTTGACTTAACCACCAAGGCCCAAGGGTCCAATATTTTTTAAAATTCTCAATATTCCCTTGGCCTGGGGCTTTCAAAATCATTTTCCAAGGACCCACAAATTTTGCCTTTAAAGATTTAATCCTAACTTAGGACCCCAAATTAATTAAATTTCTGGTTTAAGATTTTATTAATTAATTGACCAGAAAATTTAATTAATTGACTAAGAGGGGATTATAATTATTTTTCCAACCCTCTTTTACATGAGATAATACATTTACATACATGAAGGGGGAATACCTATTCGTATAGACCCTCAAATAAATACCCAATTCTGCGACTCAAAACATGATCTAGTAGACCAAGTAGCTCAAACTACTTTTACAAGGACTCGATAGAAAACACTAGGACTCACTTAGCATGCTGATGACAAAATCCACCCTAGCTTTGGGGTGAGGCTGGAGGGAAAAACTCTGTCGATCACTTTCGTGAATCAGTGAGACAAAAAACCTCCTAGGATAGAGATCATCAACAACATACTAGGCTTACCTAAGTTGTTACATACATTGACGGTCTTACTTAGATCCTTTACATCATTACATGCAGAATGGGTTTACATCATTTGTAAAACTGTCGATCGACGATGAAATTTGGATGACACGAGCCTCGAACATGATAAGTCCCATTTGAAAAAATGGGGGTGTACTGCTATGGGGTAGTTGACAAAGTGCGGTCAACATCTGGCTCTACTTGGGGACACGTTGCTTCATTGAAGGAATGTGAGAATCCAGAATCTGCATCCAAACAACACACAAGATTACATAAGTAGCGTCCATCCAAATATCATCATATAACATTAAGCTCATGAAAAATAGAAACTCTTCTTTTATTTATTATTCTACTTAACATGAAAAGTAAATCTACTCTAACTACAAAATGAAATGCTGAAATAACAAGGTGTAAGGTTAGAGATACAATATAGAGGATGCCCTGTGGCATCAGATGTGCTCAATATAGTGTATGCTGAGCATTTGCCTGCTTTCAGGCAAATCTGTAGGCTGCTTTTCAGATGTGCCATGGCCGATCTTGCATAATGTAGGACTCTGTCTTATCTGAATGTCAAGCTGCTCTCGACCATCAGACGAATCAAACCACTTACTTCTTCTTTGCTTCTTTCTCTTCTTCTGAGTGGGTTGTGATGTCAGCAATGAGACCACTGTAGATTTCTTGTCCTCATCTTGAAGATGTTTGTACAAAATATCTGAAGAACCTGGAGCGTGACCAATATTATTCTGGATATACTCTGTCAATGGTGACACATAAGCTTGGTCTTTCTCAACATCCTTTGAAACCATAGTTAAATCCTCCGTGTGATGAGATGGGAATGGCTTTAGCAGACAAGAAGTCTTATGATCTGTTGATGAATCTTCATAATCAAATTTCGGCTGAAACATTTGTATATGTAATTTTTCCATTTTTTCCAACCTTTCCTGTATGGAACTCATTTCCAACAAGTGATTTTCCCTCATGGTATTCATTTCCTGGGTGTGTCTTGCTTCCATGATGGACATCTGATTAGAATGATTAACTTCCATTATCTTTAACCTGTTTTCCATGACATTTATTTCCTTAACATGTTTTTCTTCCATGGCAATTATTTGATTGGAGTGATTAAATTCCATGATCTTTAACCTGTTTTCCATGACATTTATTTCTTGTGCATGACTTGCTTCCATGGAAGTTATCTTATTTTGAAGATTGATTTGGTTAGCTTCCATGTTTTGAATCATTTGCATATGATTGGGTTGCACATCCTTAATCATCTGAGCTGGTTCCTTAACTTGACTTTCATGATCTTCTATATGCATGTGATAGTCCTTACCAACAACATTAATTTGATGGCTTGACCTTGCCATTCTACTAGCTATGATTCTTTTGACAACATGGCAAGTAACCTCTTCATGAAGAGCATTACAGGCTCTACAATAAGGTAGAGCTTCATCCACAAGATTTGCAAACTCAAGTTGATTTGTCGGTCTCTGCTCATTAGATAGGCCTCTTTCCTGCAAAGCATTATTATTTCTAGGTTGGGAATTCTGCGTTTGAGCCCTTTCCATTTGGACCAACCTAGCCTGTAAGACACTTATTTCCTTAGCATGTTCAGAGATCAATTTCGCTTGATTAAGCTCCATGCTTTCAAGCTTTTGCATTAACCTTTTCATAGGGTCATCATCATCTTCTAGAGGTTCTTTTAACTTAGTATCTGTCAAAGACCTATCAAAATCTGGAGTTTTGGACATTCCAGATGCTTTCTTATCCTTTTCAATCTCCTCAGCTAAAGATTGACAAGCCTTATAATTTGCAATTTTAGCCCGCCTTAACTCATATGAAGTATCAGAATCAAAAGCATCAATGTAAAAATTCAGAAGAGATCCATCAGGAGGTTTATGAGTTTGAGATATTTCTCTAAGGATACCATTAAATCTCCTGTTAAATTCTTCAGTCGTTTCATTTTCTTTCTTTTTTATGGTACTGATCTCCCTTACCAAATGCCTATCTTCCCTTTTATCACCGTACTTTTCCTTAAAGGCAGTTACAATTGATTCAAAAGTATCAAATGAATTATCAGGTTTTTCCGTAAACGTTTCAGCAACATCCTCACCAAAATTAAGAACAAAAGTTTTCATCTTTACATCCTCAAAATTATTTTTTGCAACTGCAAATCTATTCCACCAGTTAGTGAAAGCAAACAAATGAGACTTGACACTAACTGCATCATTTCCTTGAAAAGAAGGTAATTTATCCATTTGAGGGAGATCATGGGGATAACCCTGAATATTAGCAAAATTACACGAGGTAAAAACATCCATGATATCGTTTTTATGATTTTAGAAATAGATCCGTGTTCAAGAATAGTCAAAAGGTTCTCAAGAAGCGAACTTCTTGGCAAGAACTCTTGTAAGAAATGAAAGAATTGGAGTCGCCTCTTGAACATGAAATTAATTCTAAAACAGAAGAAATAATCGAGATATAGCAGATGCATATCAGGGGGGATTCTTGTCTGGGAGTAAAAAGATGAATAAGTGGAGTCGCCACCCAAACAAGAAGCCAACCGAAATGTCCAGGTGCTAAAGATGCGATGATGAAATGATTAGTTATATGACGAAAGATAAGACGATGAAAATATGCAGAGATGAAAAGTCGTCAGAAAATGTGATCTCTTGCGACGAGCTAATGAATGGCGAAAGAAGATCTGAAGATTATAAAATATCGCTAAGACCAAGGAAAGAAAAAACTCTATCCCCAGCAACGGCGCCAAAAAATGTTCTCGCACAGATTGTCAAGGCACCGCGACAACGGCTCAGATTGGGGGTTGTCACTCTTATCCCCAATCTCTCTATTTAAGTTGTCTCTTTGCAAGCTAAGGGGGGTAGACACTATTATAAATGAGGATGATAAATCCAGGAGACACAGCTAAAACATCAAATACTTGATAGAAATGAACGAGATTCTACAGATCTAAAATACGTTTAAGACCAGTGCCTTATGGAGTCAAACAGAATCCCGTTATGCAATTATAAACAAGTAAGTGACGATTAACTGCTGCTTATTAAAACAATATTGATCACAATGATATCTAAATAGAAAATGCCACTATCATTCATTAAGATACTGAGGCCAATCGACAAAACTTATCATGAAACGACCATTGAGATAAAATTGTCCAACGCTTGAAATATTCCCGAAATTAAGATGTTCCAATTATAACCCAGTTCGAAACTCAAAATGATCCATAGTCAAACTTTAGATAGAAAAAATTTAGTACATTTGACTATAGAAAATTTGAATTTTTTTTTTTAGATTTTTTTAGAATTTTTCGAAATTTTTTTGTTTTTGTTTTTATTTTTTTATTATTATTTAAATTTTGAAATCAATTGAAAATCTAAATCTAAAACTAAAGCCCAAAATCTAAAAAGTAAACTAAATCAAAATTTAAAATCTAACTAAATTAAAACTAAAATTAAACAAATCTAAAAGAAATGAAACATTAAAAATAAAAATAAAAATTACAACCTAATTTTAACAAAACTAAATATTGAAACAAAAGTCGAAAAACAAAACAAAACTAAATCTATACAATCGAATAAACAAAACGCAACTAAACTCTAAATAAAATTTAAGACCCTAAAAAATAAAAAATCTAACACTGATCAAGACTATACACCAAACTAACGTTAACAAATTTAAAAAAAATCGCATAAAAATTTTAACGCTAACTCTTTACAAAAAAAAATTAAATCTAAAGTCGATAAAAATATATATATATATATATATATTTAAACAAATGTTGTTTCAAAACTTTGAATCCGCATAAAATAAATTAACGCATATGGAAGGTCTTTCGAATGTCAATGTATGCATTTGTATTTTTGTTTCACTTGTTTGCGGATTGTAGGTCACTGGATGCTAGGAGCACGACGGACGGCAGGAAGAGAGAGTGAAGATTTTGAATGTGTTTATCATTTCTTTCAGTTGCAGGTGAGAAGGAGCACTTCGATGGAGGAGAGACGGAAGAATGCAGGAGTGTTGACGGGTTTGAGAATTTGTGAGGATGGTGGAAGGTTTGACGGCAAGGGAGAGATAAATCTGCTGGATGAGGAGGGTCGATAGCAGAGGACGGCCCACAGCAGGAAGGATATCGAGGGTTGATGCAGATCGATTTTGCAGGTCGAATGGGAGAGCGAAATGAGGGCTCAACGGGTATGAAAGGAGTTGACAGATGCAGCGTGGGGAATGGAAGGTAAGACGGAGGGATTCGATGGGTCTTGGACGGAGGGCAGCATGAAGAAAAAATGAGGGTTTAAACGCAGAGAAAGGAAGTGAGGGCGAATAGGAATAGATGAGTTTTTTTTTTTTTGACAGCGTTATAGACAGAACCCAATACTCATTTAAAATGCCCAGCAGATAAAAATTTTCAATTAAGCTCAGATTTTATGCTTCTTTTAATCAAATACTGCCCAGATCGTCCACAGTAGTAATTTGAGGGCAGATCTGGCCCTTGGAAGCTAGATCTGCTTCAGATCTTTAAAAAAATTTGATTTAAGCCCCTTAACCTACAAAAGACCAGCGAGATCTGAAGATACACACCAAAAAAAAGATTAAACCCTTACAGTCTAAAAAAAATTACAAATTTACAAGCCTAATTTACAATTTGGGAAGCTCTCATAGCCAGATTTAAGTCCATTTTAGCACAATTTAGAAATTAAAATTTTTAAATGAGGCACAAGCCTTTGAAACCCTGCAAAATCACAAATATCGTAAGATAGACATGGAATTTAACAAATAAAGAGCTTATCAGATTTATGTTTATTGAGAGTCTGTTGGTCCAACCGAAGACTTCCCCAGACGCCCAATCTAAAAAAAAAAAAAAAATTCCCTGCACACTTAGATCTGAATCTTAGATCGATAGAGATTTAAGAAAACAACAAGAGACCCTTTGAGAGAAATCAGAATGTTATTTTATAAACCCAGAAAACTGCACAAGATACCTGTATGCAGATTAATCCATGAAGGCCATCAACCATAAAATGCAAGAAACAAAGTAGCAGAGTTCAGAGACAATTCACCACATAGATCTGAGAAGGAACATCAAGATTTGTAACCCCAAAGTCTTTATGCTTTATTCCTCAAAAATTTACAAGAGCTTCTAAGAACAAGGTACGTATCCTCGCATCTTAGATGATTCAAAAATGAGAAAGACCTCTAAATTTGTTGTGATTATGATATCTATCAGTTTTGATGATCCGTTTTCTAAAACACCCTAAACTTACCAAAATATTTAATTATCTTTTAATCCGGAGCGTTGAAATTAAATTTTTTGGGAAAAAACGAATTTATCATTTAATTCAATTTTAATTAACTCAAAAATATTATTTTTGAGTTAATTACCCCAAAATTTTGACTTTGACTTAACCACCAAGGCCCAAGGGTCCAAAATTTCTTAAAATTCTCAATATTCCCTTGGCCTGGGCTTTCAAAATCATTTTCCAAGGACCCACAAATTTTCCTAAAGATTTCTAACTTAAACTAGTGGACCTTCCCAAATTAATTAAATTTCCGTTTAAGATTTTATTAATTAATTGACCAGAAAATTTAATTAATTTAATCGAAAGGGATTATAATTATTTTTCCAACCCTCTTTTACATGAGATAATACATTTACATACATGAAGGGGGAATACCGATTCGTATAGACCCTCAAATAAATACCCAATTTTGCGACTCAAAATATGATCTAGTAGACCAAATAGCTCAAACTACTTTTACAAGGACTTGATAGAAACACTAGGACTCACTTAGTATGCTGATGATAAAATCTACCCTAGCTTTGGGTTGAGGCTGGAGGGAAAAACTCTACCGATCACTTTCATGAATCAGTGAGACAATAAACCTCCTAGGATAGAGATTATCAACAACATACTAGGCTTATATAGGTTGTTACATACATTGACGGTCTTACTTAGATCATTTACATCATTACATGCAGAATGCGTTTACATCATTTATAAAAATGTCGACTGATGATGGAATCTGAATGGCGCGACCACGTCGAACATGACGAATCCCATTTGAAAAAATGGGAGTGTACTGCTATGGGGTCGTTGACAAAGTGCAATAAAGTGACACACGCCGAGGTTTTCCTTTATACTTTTCTCCTTCGTTAATGAATCAATGTATCATGATCTAATCACTAATCGACACCGATTAAATTAGACTTTGATCTTCGTCAATTGGAAGCTTCTCACCCACATGTTAAATTAATTCACTTTAATTATTTAAACTCCCCAAGTTTTTTAACTTAGGCTCATTTAAACACCACTATTTGAATAACTTAAGCTCCTGTGTGAATTTTCTCCAAATCTACTTTTGCCCTGGAGATCTCATGTGTCCCAGCCCTCCACAAAGCTTTTCCCTCAAGCTAGAGCACATCTGATGCTACCCAAAATCAACAACAATTAGAACTAACATCATATGATATTTCTCATGGCAGAGTAGATGCATTTAGGTTAAATTTATTTTTCCCCGTTGATTTTATGACCCAACATCAAGTATGAGTGATCATAAGACACCATAGAAACATGCTTCCCCCGTGGGTTTAGCTTTGATATGTAAGCAAGGTGGCCAACTTGGTCTAGTTTTGAGCTAAAGACTCCACATTTTGAGGAAATGGAGTGCGCGATCCGGTACAGAAGCATCCAATCGCGTGGAGTTTTAGGGGAGTTTAGGGGCTTTGGGGATTGTGTCAAAGCCTCTTTTATAAAAGGGACCGTGCTTTTTAATATTTTGAGCTCCGCCCATGGTTTGCGACCATGGTATTGTAATAAAAGAGCAGTATAAGGAGGATGACTTAATGAGTCAATAAAAGATAGACAACAGGGTCCATCATTGAATTATCCGTGTTTTATTTGTTTTGCATTCAGGGAGAAGTGCCTTACATTGCAAGTGAGTCTTCAGTTCCAACCGTGTGCTGCGTGGGTCGAAGAAATATTGTATCGACAGACACATCATTAATAAAGGAAGGAAGATTCGAAGTATTGTATTTATGTCAACCCTATTATTATCTATCCGTGAAGAGCGAGGTATTGCAAAAGTCTTCAGAGGATCGTTCATGCATAGCAAAGTCTTTTATGATGTGCAGGTATAGTATTGGGTTGATTAATGCATAAGACTAATAAAGGCATGTGCGGCACGATAGTAGTAATTGATTAATAGGGAATTAATTGTGAAAAGTAACATAATTGCATTTATGCATTTCGAAGAAAGCATATGAAGAAGCAGCTAAACTTATGTCCTAATATCCCTTTGGATGTTAAACTGTCTAGCATCCCCCAATATCAGCTTCGTGAGACCGCGGTCCGTAGCGCATCGTTTCCGAAAGCGGCCGATAACAGAGGGTTTTTTCGGGAAGCGTAGCTACTTCCGAACTTGGCTCGATTCTCCAAGCCAACAAATGGTTTCGTTGTCGTGCACACATTCTTTCACATTAAACGGGTACCTAAGAATTGGCATCTTGAAGCCAATATTGCGCAACATGTCTTCCGAGCATGCAAGACAAAGCATTTTAGAAGAAGCTCATATGAGTTGCATGAGGACATTATGCAGAAAGCCACTACGCAAAAGATTTTGGAGAGTCGTGATTGTGGTGCCTACATTGCACAAGCATGCAAAAGAATATCGTAGATCTTGGCGATGTTTGTCAAAGAACAGAAAAACCATCTAGAGAGATGAAATGCCCTTGAAACCAAAGGTATCTTGCAAGCATTTAGAAAGAGCAATAGACTTGTTGGACCAATTAATCCACCAAGGAAGAAGATCAAGAAGAGGCATAGAATATCATTATCACGTATCATTTGGACCGTATGTCAAGCTAATCCAAAGTGAAGGATCGTGTACGTATATCGTTGCAAAGTTCATCTTTGAATACATTTTGTTCAGATTTGGGTGCCCTAAGATCTGGATGAGTGACAGTAGGCTCACATTTTCGCAGACAGAACCATACTGAGGCATTGATCGAAGAATTCAAGTGCATCATCGAAGAGCACACCTTATCACCTCAAGCCAATGGTTACAAGCTTAACAAGATTTAGAAAATGCTCTAACCAAAGTATGCAATGTTAACAGGAATGATTGATCTGAATTTCACGATATTATGGCCATATAGAACAACATGCAAAGTCGACAGATAAACCCCTTAGGTTGGTTTATGGACAGAAGCAAGTATACTTACCGAATATATTGTGCCTTGTCTAAGAATTACAAAGAGAATAAATATGGCGTATAGTGATATCATGGAAGAAAGGCCGGAATAGCTTAAGCTACTTCTGAGGAAGACAAATTCATCACAGGATATCATCGTTAAGTACAAAGTAAGTGAAAAGCTCTGTATACCTTAATAATAAGCAAGAAATATTTAAGCGAAGGGGACTCGGTGTTGATGTATGACAGAAAGTTCGCTGCTCCAGAAAATTTCAAACGATTGTTGGTACCATATATTACCTATTACCAGTCTTTATATGTCAGCTAGCGATAAGTTATGGTCGTATATCGTTAGGACAAGTGATGGAAGTAGATTAAAGTTATACAGACAAATATTGTCTCCCTAGAACTTTACACGACTATATGAACTAGAAACAATGAAAGCACATGCACTGAAAGGGCATAGGACTATAAACTACTTCGTCAAGGGCGGGACCTCGTCAAGATGGATTAGCTTCCATGTTAAATTCTTTAGGGAAGATATCATAGCGGAGGGAGTTATGGCTGTGGAGGAAGGAATCATGCTTATAAAGGGAGGGTTCTGGGGCTGGTGGCGCGTTATCCTATTTGGACATGGAGGATGATATTTCGTAGATTAGAAGTTGATTTGCCTAGTGATTGGTTGACTCAAACTACGTAAGGCATGACAATGTAGGTAAGAACCAATGGGCGCTACTGCGTAAAGAAGAACACCACAGAAAGCTAAACCGACAAACCCACTGGAAAAAGGTGCACACAAGGTAAGACAAGTAGCTGGCCAGAGGAAGGAAACCCAGAAAGAAGCCGAGAAGATACTAGTAAAGAGACAAGAGGCAGACCCCCGAAAAGACCGGGCAAGGAAACTAAGGTTGACAGGGGGGCCAAGATCCCTTTGAAGATAAAGAAACAATAAACTCCCGTTTATTGTGAAGCGACGAAAATACCCACAGCAGAGGTGCACGCAAGAAGCATAAATCGATAAGCTACGTAGCGCAACAACATGGTCCTTATCGAAGGGGACATCAACGAGATTGGTGACAAGGTGTGCGATGTCACCGAGGACGATGGAGTAGGAATTGAAGATCAACAAGGTTGTATTACGAAGTGGTCAGTCTAGAATCAACAACTTGAAATTAAAAGAGAGCATGGTCCGTATTTTAGCGTGATTTAAGGCGGACTTCCGTTTAGCGTGGTCCAAGAACGGTAGGCGCAAGTGCGCGAGTTAGCAGAATTACTGTTACGTGTTTTGCGTTACCTTAGAGGGTGTCGTATTTGAGGAAGAATAAGATCGTGAGCGCTAAGCATTGGCACAACCTTAGTTTGAACCTTGTCATACGTTCATCCGTGCGCCGATGATTTTCAACAAGGCCGCTGATGAGTTGAAGGTGTACCTAGCAAACAAGACTTTGTCGGTCATCAAGGAAGTCAAATAGGACAACAAGAATATCTTCAATGACATGAATAAGGTGCTCAAGGACCGGTGATGAGGCAACTCGGTACGTAATAACAAGTTGGAGGAGATTATCACCCGTACAAGGCAGAAGTGGAAAGAATTTGTAGAGTAGATCGAGAAGCCGCAAAGGCGAAAGAGCAGACAATCACAACGCAAACGTTGCCCATGGCAAGATAGATGTCATTCAACTCGTTCTAAGACAACACAGGCGGTCAAGGAGATGCGTCGTTAAGGAATTACCGCAAAGCATCGCTGTACGTACTACAGAGAAACTCCCCGGGAAGAAGGCGCGGAGTAGACGTAGTTTACAAAGAATAATTCAGCCACCAAAAGACGCTAAGCACGAATACACAAAGAAAGATTCAGTGGCGCACTGAAATGAAAGTGACTCGAGATGAGTCACATGAGTAAAATGTGTTCATAAGGTGGCCCAACTTGGTCTAGTTTTGAGCTGGGAAACACTCCACATTTTGAGGAAGGGAGTGCGATCTAGCGTAAAATAAGTCAATCACAATAAAGTTTAAAAGTTTGGCATAGAGTTTTAGAATTTTAGGGGTTGAAGGGTCAAAGCCCCTCTTTTTAAAGGGATGGATTGTTTTTGAATATTTTGATTTGCACTATGGCTTCATAACCATGGTATTGTAAGAAAGAAAGCTATATAAGGTGATGACTTAAAGGAGTCGAAGATAAGATAGACAAGAGAGATAGATACATCATTGAATTATCCGTGTTTTAGTTTGTTTTGCGTCTTAAGAGAAGGCTCGCAATGCAGTTAATGAGGCCTTGCTTCATAACTATGTGCGCAGATCACTCCGTGAAGCCAGGTAAGTGTGAGCGAAGCATGAGATTGTACCGAATAGACACACTAATAATAAAATGAAGAAGGAAGATCAAGTATTTTTGTGTATTTGCTAATCCGTTTATTATCTATCTGTGAAACCGTTTTATGTATTGTGAAGTCTTCAGAGGATTGTTTCTCGTACAGCGAAGTCTTTTACGTGCAGACATGTGTTAATAGTTGATTAATGCATAAGACTGATAAAGCAGCAATGCACAATAGTAGTAATTGATGAATAGTAAAGGAAACCCAAAGTAAGAAAAATTGCGTTTATGTGCCTCCACAGAAAGCACAAGGAAGAAGCATGGTAAATCCATGTCTTAATATCCTTTCCGGGATGCAAAATTGGTTCTAGCATCCCCTAATTTTACCGGTGAGACCGTGTTCACGCAAGAGATCGTTGCCGGAAGCGGGGCGATGAGGGTTTTGTTGGTGGCGCAACTAATTCGAACTCCGGGTCTTGCTAATTTTCCGTTTTCCACAATATGCAAGTAACAAGTCTACCAGAACTAACAGATCAGATTGGGGTCTTCTGGGCGACCTCTCGTTCGAACAACTTTGGCTCACTTTCCAAGAGACTGTGTCTTCATTGGAGCCGTATGTTGCCCACCATTTTGTGGATCATATCCCTTAGGAGAAAAAAATTTTCTCCATGATGGTCCTCGCCATATAACCAAAGAACACCAACTAACTCAATGTGCCATTTTCGTCACCGAGCCACCCATGCTCGTCCTCTTCACCCGTCCGTCATGATCGTATGTTTGAAAGTGGGCCTCCGAAACCTAAAGGTATGCTTTGTCATTTGGTAATTGAGTTTAGTTTACTTATCATGGAACTTGGCATGATTAATGGGAGGATTCGGGATGGTACAGAGGGGGATCAGTTTGTGTTTTTGTCCCCCAGGTATCTTTTGATGTTAACCTTGGACCTTAGGTCCCGTGATCTTTGTCAATTGGCCCCGGGATGCAGGCACAAGTGGGAAACCCTAATTTTGGTTGCGTGGTTCAGCTCACTCATCCACATATCACTCCCTTCTGGCTATTATAACCTCATTCATCATTCCTCCTGTGTTCTGGTCCACATTCCTCCACTAGGTCCACAAAGGTTAACCTACTCCTCCCATTTTCCCAATACAACTCGTCGCAGCTGAACGATGTCTTTGACATGATGTAACTAAAAGAAAAGAAAAGCATATAATTACCAGGATTCAATGAAATCGTACCATTAAAATGCAAAAGAGCTGTCAGACAAACATATTTAGCTCTCATGTACAAACCTAATACATGAGTTCTACCTCATTCATCACCTGGCTCCCATAGGCCTCAGATGAGCCTCTCGATTATTCAAGAACCCATGATTGTCCTAACCTTCGGTGGGCAATGAACCGCCCCACTCTTAAGGAGGCATCCATTGCTATACTTTACACATCATGCTCTCATTCCTTGCGCCCTGCTGTGCTAACTAAATAAAAATCATAAAAGAAAAAAAGGATATGAAGAAGGGTTTAAAAATCGATAGGCCGGTAATTCATGTACCACAATTGCTCCCTCCCCACATTATTTACCCAATTTTGGGCTTCCTTTATTAGCTACCTCGTACTCATGGCATGTGACCAAAGATTGCCCCCTTCATCCCCACTTTGTTCCATCACTTTATCACATGCCACCACCATTTCAGAAGGATGTACCAAGGACATACCATCCTTTAGAAGCAGAAACCACTTCCAAAAGGTGCTTGTTAACCTTCGTTGGAGCTAGAGACATTAGCACATGCCAAAGCCCACTATGGAAGGGCATGCCATTATGAAGTAGCTCCACCTATTGTCCATGGTTTGTAAATCCCTTTTTACTTGGATTTATTTAATGACTTAGTGTACTAGAGGGCAAGGTATTGCTTACTTGGATTCTTATGTAGGATTGCAGGGATGGTCTCCATCTTGGGTTTGGTCTTCGCTATATGGGGTCTTAACCTCCAAAGGCCATATTAAGCACATGTAGGGTGTGTGTAGAGAGCCATGGGCCTCCACAACATTAGACAACATTCCATGGATCTCTAGGGTCATTAAGAAATTGCTCGGGTTCACCTATTGGACAAGGAAGATGCACTCCTTGCTCACTATGCCTAATCGGCTCCACAACAGACCATACGCTGGCAAATGATCCAGATCTATACAATGATGTACATCACTTATACTAATCCTAGCCTTTGCAAATGGTCTATAAGAATCTTCGATTTGTGGAGACCCGTGAGGACACTCTAGCCTCCCACATCCATTTAGGAGCAACATAGGTTTATTGTTTGGAGAACAAGGACCAACTCTTTGTCCATCATTTTTGGGAGTCCTATTTTCATGAAGTATGGCACCTATGGATTTATTGTGTCTCTAAGGCCCAACAACACATGTTATTGTCCATTCGACCTCTTGGAGAGGCTTTATTCTTCTACGCTATTTGTGGGCTTGCCACCAAAGAGTTACATTGTGTACATTATTTTATTTTAGGGGTTGGCATTATGGCCAGACGTTTAGCTAAATGAATCAACAGTGGCCACAATATGATGGTTTGATTCATCTGTGTATGATCGTCATTGGATTGGTTGATTCATTCCATGATCGTCACTTGGATTGGATCATATCTTCTTGTGAGATTTTTGCTATCTTTTGAGGATGAGATTTTTGGGGATGAATGGGATGAATTTTGATGTTTCGATAATCTTTCTTGTTTTGAGTTTGGAAGAGATTAGTATCTATTGGTGATTGGATATATTATTCTCATAGTAAGTAATGTTTTAATGTTATTCTTGTTATTTATCTTGCTGTATCTATGATGTCGATATTTTCGTCATTCTAGGTCAATTTATCGATTTTTCGGGAACGAAATTGTGGAAATCAGATTCTAAATAAAGGCTTCATCATGTATGGGAATATGTTTGAAATTGAATCAATGTTCCTAGAGACTTCCTATTGAATTTTTCGACAAGTCACCAAATATTTCTAAACGAAGCATAAATGACCTTGAAGTCAGCTCTATTAAGCCCTAGAGCCAAACGAAGTTGCTTTTAGGCCTCCTCGACAAGTGGAAATCAATCCGAACCCTAGAATCGCTGAAGTGACCCATCTCTCCCAAAGGACAAAGCGTTGGTCCACCGTGATCACTTCAAAGATACATCTTTTCTTCACCTTCCTAATTTCTAGGTTCAGCCCTGCCTGGGTCCTGCATTACCCTTGGTAAACCACTCCATCCAAAAATTCGACTTTCTTGGCTCTCACTGTGGCCGTGTCTCCTAGGTTCCCTCCACTTTGAAGAAGTTCCGACGATGGGATTTTGAGATATCTCAAGCCCTGGGCCGAGATTAAATCTTGGTCCTTGGTTCCTTGTGTTAGAACCCCACTAGGATCATTGCATTACCTTTCATTGGAAATTGTTTCTTGATCCCCTTCTCCCCGATTAGGTCAAGTACAACATTGGTTGCTCAACCCCATTACCGACCTAACCTCGAGTCCACACTCGTCTCGTGGTCCTCGCAACTTATCAAGCCAGTCGACAAAGACCACTTGGAAGCCAAGTTTTAACAAGGGATTTTAGAGCTAAGAATCTTTCTGGACAAGTCATATACTCAAACCTCAAAAACTCGGATTCGTTATTACCCCCCGTGTCCCAAATCATGCGAATCGACACAACTCGTGGGGATTTGAGTCCAAAAGCCCGCATTCGATCATGTCCGTATAGACACGCACGACCTCGACGTGTCCGTACGACACGATCAAATCCTTTTTTCCTGACATTCAAACAAATGGGAAGCTGGGAGAAGTGATAGAAGAAGAGGGGAAATAATTGAAATGAGTGTAGAAAAGCAACTCGCGTACAGAAATATTATTTTTACAATGCATACAACCTAATTACATATTTGGCTATGTTATCAATAATAATATTTAAAACCTGCAACTTAACCATGTTTAATTTAAAATGACAGTACTACCCATATTTAATTATAGAAAAAAAGTGTAATATAAAAGGTGATTTGATTTATTTAATAAAATTAAATAAATATTAATAAAAGGAGGATGCGGTGGGTTCTCTGCTTGTAGACATGTACAAGAGAAATCCCTATCGATTTAATATTCTTAATTCATGAATACACGTCGATGACTATTTCAACTGCCATCACATAAATAATCTCTAAATCCAAAGAGTCCTCGCTAACTGAAGCGTCACAAAACTACATTTTGTAATGGATAAGCAAGTAGAAAAATAGTTCAATAATGTCGTTGTAGTTTGAGTTGTCTAATATGTGCATTCCAACTCGTAGGTGATCAAGTGAGACTCACATTCTAAGAAGTTTTGAATCTACCGTATCGCGAGAATATTTCATTCTCTTGCTTTTGCTGGGGCTTTTGGACAAACTCTATGAAGATCTATGTTTGAATCAATGAATTTGTATGAATTTGTGTAAGAAATATCTAATTTTTAATATATATATATATATATATATATATATATATATATATATATATATATATATATATATAATGATATACAATGTGTCCGGATGTGTCCCCGTTCCGAGGGGTCTTCGTGTTCAAATCCAACACTCGAATCCGCGTGTCCATCGGTCTCTTCGTGTCCCCGGTTTTGACCTTCTAGCTCAAACCCTAACCTCATAATTCCCTAAGCCCTTCCTAAAGAGTTCTCTACCTTGCTTTCAAAGCAAGCAAGCCAAATATTTGAGCTTCTTGTGAAGGTAGGCTTCTAGGATCACTCTCATCCTATCATTGATCCATTCACCGTGATCCTTGTCATAATGAGTCTCCTCCCACTCCAAGTGAAAGTCCATAAAGAGCAGGGAGCCCACGAGGACAAGTGGGTTATTGCTACATTGTTCCCTTTGACCTAGCAGTAGCTCCCCTTCAAGGATCCCCTTTTAGGACCCCTACTAGTTTGAGCAATGACATGCCCCAAAACAAAAACCTGGTCCACACAATTATTTGTATGGAGATTTAGGCTCAGCCTCTTAAATTACACTTTTGGAGCCCTCATTACTCAATTTGACACCTGGAACTATTGATTCTAGGTTAAATTTGTCTGCTTCTAATTTGTTAAAAATCAATTTATCAAAGACACTCTAGAAGAATGTTGTATGCATTACTCATTGTAACATGTAATGAATGTTCTGTATATTACTTTGTTATCCTCCATCAAAATCCATTGTTCTATTATGGTATCATAGGGGCCCTTGATACCTAAAGCATCAAATTTCAACCTTCCTTAGAAGGGAATTAGGCTTATCTACCACATCCTTGACTCCATATCCCCATCGCACAAGGCATTAGTCCAATCACTTGCTGATCAACATTAAATTTTCTCCACTTTATCTCTCCTCAAATTCGGTCTTTTTAAGGCTAGGGTAAAATTCTGGTATTTTGGAGTTTAATTTTTAGGAGGAGGCTTTTGGGTGATTTGAGGAGCCAAACATCAAGAGATAGGTCCAGGCTATACTCAACCTATCAATTTGGTGGTAACTAATTAAACTTCATCCATAAAATCTCTGGCCGTAAGTGTTGTTGTAAGAGGGAAGCCCTAGTTTCGTTTCCTCAACTTGGGAACTTTTCTTGAGGGTTTCCATGAGCCTTGGATTAGCTGAATATCATTGTAAGAAATTCTTTTCCCTCGGGCCTCAATTTTTGAATACCTATTAATATCAAAAAACCTCAAAACCCTAGGTCTTGAGCTCTATTTTCTAGAGCTTTTATTTGAGAGCATTTTATTTTCTCAAGCCTCATATCATTACAGCTCTCTCTTGAATGAGCTCTAGTAGGGCCACTTCATACTTTATAATTAGCATATCTATTTAAAGTGATTCCTTATTTATCAGGACTTCTCTCATCAGTGAAAATCCGTAAAGAGCAGGGGGTTTTGCTGAGGTGACATTGGCCTCTACCCCATTGTTAGCACTTTGTCTAGCTTTTGTCTTGTAGGTTTCCCTTTTCAAGGTCTGGGGATTTGTGGTAACAGGACATATATGTTGAATCTGTTAGATGAATATAAATGTAAGACTGGGAGACAAACTGAGAATCATAACCACTTTACATTTTATAGTAGCTTTCTCTCATTCCAATAAAATATTTGTCTGTCCACTAAGTAGCCTTTTTACTGGTTATTTTGTAACTTCTGAAATCAATACAAAAATCAAGGGCAATGCTACTTTATGTTAAAGGGTAGGTAGGCATATCAATATTTTAGACTTTATGGTTTTTCAAAGGTTTTTAACATTTCCATATACATTTGTTCTGGTCCAACTGAAAATTGGTCCCTATTTATTTTACTTTTCTCACATCTAATATAGAAACTGAGGAAACACTTTTCTCAGTTATTATCATACGGTCAAAGAGACCACCAGTTATTTCAAAAGATACCTTACCTGTTGTCATTGGTTGTTTTTGTTACAGGTCCTTGGAGCATGCTGGTACTTGGTTAGGCACCGAGAGACAAGATTCATGCTGGTGAAAGTTTGTCAAGATCAAATGCCACTTTGTCATTCATTATTTTGATTGCACTAGCTTGGGAAAGGAACTCAGCCACCATAGGGATGAATGGTTTAGAGTGAGCAATGTCACAGATCTTTGTGGTGTCGGACAATTATTTCCACTTTGGCATTTACGTAAATGCTGTGCAGTATAGTGTCACATCTTCTGAGTTTTTGGGCAAATACTTTTATTGTTTATGGTGGGGTTTACAAACCCTGAGGTAAAGTTGTCTGCTGTTATTTCTGCTGTAATGCATCTATCCTGCGTTTTCTGGAAATACAGACCCTGCATTTGAGGATTGAGAGTTGTGTCCTAACAACATTAGCAGGAACTTCAGATGAAGTGTTCCAATTCAAAATAATCTCTTGATAAGTTTCTCTAATATCAACTTGTGATGAGGCATGATGGAGTACATCAAACATGTTTGCTACATCTCGCAAAATAAATAGTTCCATATTCTTGTCATATGCATTAACCTTGAGGCCAGATCTATCTATTAAAATGCATTGCTACACTTTGCAGCTCTTTGGGGCAAAACCTTTGCTACAAGCACCTATGTTGGGGAGATTTTCTGCAATCCTAATTGCCACATATCTGTCTTATTTGCATCTTCTTATCGGCAACATGCAGGTAATTAATAGTGAAATTGCTTCTAAATTTCTTCTGTGGTTGTGGGAATATATATAATGTTAGGTCCACAGACCACTTTTCTTGAGTGAAAAGCACCAGCAAATCACATGAACCAATCAACTCGTGGTTAGATTTTCTGCTAATTGTTAAAATTAAATGCATCTTTTCTGAAAGCTTCATGCATTTTCTGACGCGTCTAAGCCTACTCTTCTTTCATCAATGATTTTTGTGAACTATGACGTAATATATACTACATACATGTAGTTTCCAAGCATGTTTTGAGTCGGCAAAATTTCGACAACCCTTTTTCAAGAATATTTCAACTTTTCATAAGGTTCATGCAACCGTTGCTCAAAAGTCTCATGAGAACAGTCATAATTGTCATTCTGAAAGAAAGCCAGAAAAGAATAAATATCGTTGATGTCTACCAGGCAGTTTCTATTATTAAAAAATGTTTTATCTAGTATACATGAAAACAGGAAACAACAAAATGTTTTGGGAACACATATCTTTAGATTTCAACGAAAGGAAATAAAAATCAATTTACAAACATCAGTCAATATCTTTGAAATTTCTAACACATGCAATTCAATAATATTTCCAATAATTATGTTTTACTTAAGGTTTAAAGCTTTTCTATATTTAGATATTTCATTTTTCCAGTGGATCCACTTACAATACCTCTACTGAAAAATCAAGAAAATAGGTGAGAGAATTTGTTCATTTCAGAAAAATGTAAGAAACTTTTACTAATTTTTCTCTGCATTTATGTAGTCTCTTTTAGGCATTCATTATTTGAAAGAGTTTCAAACCGAGTTTAGGTTTTAAATGTAGTATTTTCCATTCAAGGAGCAGAAGACAAAAGTTGAGACAGAATTAGAAGAACAATGATTTCCTTTGACCTTGAGGTGGTTTTTTTTTGACTTAAGATATTAAGAGCTATGATTGTTGAAATTTATCTATTATTATAAAGCCTCCACAGAAGTCTACGGTACTTCCAATATTCTTGACTTGACTAGTTTATTTTATGTGTATTTAATGTGACAATTGGCCATTGTTTCTGCATTAAGTTTACTAGATATATTGTGATTGATTCTTTAGTTATACAAATTTTCCCCAAAAGTGCAATATATAATAACTCAAACGGACTCGGATCTCCATGTTAGTGCAACTAAGAAGCCAGAAAAGCAATGGCACAAAAGAAAGACTCCAAGTCTGTACCAAGGTATTCTATGAATTACTAATTCTAAGTCTCATTTTGAGTCCCTCGGTTTTGAAAATAGTCCTGATATTTATATTTGCGATGATGAGTAAGGTCTAGCCATCAAGATTGAAAGAGGAGGAGACCACTGGCCCCAACCTCCATCCCATTCATGGTGGCCATGAGTATTTGACAACGACGTTGAGGTGTTTAAAGCCATTGTGGGAGGAGGAATCAAGCCACCATAGTGTAAAAAGAGATTACACCATAAAGAGGTTTATACTTCGACAAGACAAGAATGGAATCCTACTATCCCACTCGAATTATCGTAGAAGTCAAGGAAGAGTTGTTGTAGCATTAAAAATATGATATTGGTGTATGTTACGCACCAAAAGTGGCACCCCTAGAAAAGCTTTTCTTTTCCTATTCATCTTCTTCCGTCTCCGTCGTTAACAGTCTCCCTAACCGCCAGCTCATAGCCAATGTGATGTGCCACTTCTTATCTCCGCCACTTGCATCATCAATATGCTTTCAGCCGATTTGTCAAGAGTGTGGCAGAAGGTGGAAAACCCTGACCAAAAGGTATGTTTTTTCTATTGTGCAATCAAATGCTTATGGATAGTGGTTTTGTCTCCCTCACCTTAAACAAAAGGCTAATCTTCAATCCTAGTCCCATGGGATCTCCCTCACTGCCTATGGCTTTAGGAAGGCAGCAACTACTTAAGAAACCCCGATTTGGTAATGTGGCCTGCTTCCTATACCATATATATCACTTCCCTCCACACATTATGAGCCTTATTCACTATTTTCTTTCGGACTCCACATGATCATTGGATCCACAAGGCACTTCGCACACCCCCTCCCTCGTTCACATATCTAGGCTCAGTTTGGGAACGTTTGTCTGGGAGGACGATGTAGCTAAAAGAAAGTTAAAGCATATCAAGGCCACAAGTAAGAAACAAACGAAAAAGAAAATTAAATAATGCAAAAGATGGTTGGGACATTAAATAATAACATGTGGGCTTAAAGCCAAATATCAGGAAAATTCGACGACCCGAATTCCTATCGTTAAAGAACTGATATTACTTCTCCTACTTGTTAAATTGCTGCTATTTACCGTGTTCTACAAGTAAATATTGAAGCAAATACAATCATAGCACTACTAAATAAATAAAAATGTGGAAGACAAGTACCGAGCAAGAAGAAATAAGCACACATATGACATCGTTATTTCGGACTAATGTCTCCATCAAATGCGGAAAATCCTGGGCAAAGAATCGAGGTTTGTATTATTAGTAGTACTTCGAATACAACTGATGCCCAAATTTGGTTATCCAACAAAGAATCAACGTTAAAAAATAGCAAGGTTACCTCACACCAACACTAGAGATCCGACACCGACCCACCCAACCGAAAAGCCCCACGCCGTCGATGCACCCATTTTCCGGCTGCGAGATTCGCGCTACAACTATTGGAGGACTCCGCATCACCCCTACTGATTTTCCGCCGGATCGATGTGTTCTCCGATCCCTTCGCTCCTCCGTCTCACACCCCAGCTCCCGCACCAGATCGACCGACCTCGAAAATAGGTATCTCCTCGCAGGTCAACGCGCCCGTATGCCTGCATACCCGCCGGGAGCTTCCTTGCACCGCCCTTTTGGTTCTTCCCCGCTCACCGCGATGTATTCCCGCCAGAAAATTCCTCTGAACCAACAAATGCGATTTTGCCTTTCACCGCAATATCACTTCAATGATCTTCTTCCGGTCGCTTTCCGTTGGAGGACTTGAGAAATGGATCTTCAGATCCGCTCCGATATGATTTCCAAATTCTACCGAAGTCCTTCTTATAATCTTTTCAATCGAGAAATCAACGGTCTTGACAAAACATAATCAAGGGCTAAGATTAACTTGACTTGATCTTCATTCTTTACTAGAAGATTCATACCTAGTTCTATTAATACACTTTAATTATTTTAATTTCCGAAGTTTAGCTCAGGCTTCCATTAAAAACAATTAATTATTTTATTAAAACTTTATCCGGTGGAAATTTCAAAACGATTTATGGGTATTTCCGAAATACATGTGTCCAAGCCTCCGCAAAGTTTGAGACTTAGAGCACATTCAATGCTACTGTAAATCAACACTCCCTCTAGCGAAGAATGTGGACTCAGTACCTACACGTTGGAAGGATTAAGCACAAAACTCGTAACATCTCCTCTGCGTCATCG
Organism: Pinus albicaulis; assembly: GCA_034641835.2. NCBI lineage: Eukaryota > Viridiplantae > Streptophyta > Pinopsida > Pinales > Pinaceae > Pinus > Pinus albicaulis. The sequence goes on from CM076572.1 coordinate 1,355,720,575, forward strand.
ATGTCGACACTACTCAAGCCACCAAATACCGTGTTGTTGCATCCGTGCCATCGTTGGACTCGCATGTTGCCGCCAATCGCATTTGCACCGTAACTTTATATACGTTATAAAACATCCAAACATCAACTAAGTGTTCAAATATGATGCATCCGATAATCGAAGATCCGACTATCGGCAGTCTCTACGCCGGAGTCCTCCGAAGCCCTTGATTTTTGTTTACTCCCACACCGAGGCGACCCTGTGACACATGCAACTTTTCTCCGCACAAGGAACCGTGCTTCTACCCACCGGCGGCTGTCACTCCGCACTCCCCACACCAACTAACACCGGGTCCATCCCTGCTACTTGGATAAGGGCTCCCGTAGCATGGTATTGATCCTGTGAGGGTGGACTCTGAAGGATCTCGCCCAAATGCAAACTCTTCTCGAACTACGTCTACATCACCCCAATTCTCCCCTAGAGATATGTGGCCAATCATAGCAGTAACTCTCCATCCCTTACCAGAGAGTCATAAAATCATACCTCTCATCCTTGTCCTTCTTCTCTGAGAGGAAATTGCGGTAAGCATAGTAATCCAAACCCACCACACCGAAAGCACTTGTCTTTGAGACATCCTTCTTCCACTTTCGTCGCTCTTGCTACCCCTTTGATGCAAGAGTTGTATTCCTCCTCCTCCTCCTTGGGCTTCTCATTCTAATTTGCGAGCGCGCCATCGTTTGCACTTAACTAAGTCTCTCCTCGTCTCTTCCTTCCGGAGAGCTTCCACATCTCTTCCCAATCCGACAAATTCTCTCCGCCCCGGATACTCTAGACAAAGACTTGCCATTCTTCCGAGACTAAATTTAGGGCCAATATCACCATCTTTATGGCCGAGATGTTAACCCTGGCTGTACCGCTGTACCGATCTCGAACATCCCGTTTTGATAAGAATGGATCTATGCGTTCTCCTCTTCCGCATCCCTCGTAGATTGCATCTTTCTCCAAGAACATCTTCCGTTGTTCTAAGACCCCCGGTGGGTTAGTTGTGAGGCAATGCGTCCCACATCTTCACAATCCCTTTACAGAAATATGTGGAACAATATGATCCCTCACCTCACAAGGATCAATTCCTTGCTTTTAGCCATATATACTTTAAGGCCTCAATGGATCCGGATTTGCGTACGCTACCACATTGTCAATGAAGGTCTTGAGATCATGCTCATCCGTAAGGAGATCTCGTTTTCCAAGATGACAGTAGTTGGAGTGCACCCTCCAACCCATCTTTGATTATGCAACCCGCATACTATCTCAACCAACCAAAAGTCGAATCGCTACCTCTTAACCCTTCCTCGCGCACCGATCTATTCACCGCCGGAGTAAGCTGTAACAAAACTTGGTTTCCGCTCGTATTTGCACGAGAAACTGCACCTCCTTGGGCAAGAAATTTTCTAAGGTCGACCGCATGCTTCTTCTTCCTTCTTCTCGACGTTCAAGGCAGTTGAACGTCGCAACAAAACAACGCCCCACCGCAAACTTTCACCGTATCAATCTTTTGTTGCGTCAAGCCCTTCACAAGCATCGACGATAACCATGAACCGGAAATCTACTCGTCGACCAACAAAGAGATATTTTCTCGCGTTTATTGCCTCCTAGCCTTAGAATGTGCAATCCCTTCCGGGGATTCAATTGCCTTTACGCAACTATTCGATCTCCTTGCTCGCCGTTGGCTCTTCCCGCTCGCACCTCGTTCACCTCGCGCTTCCGATACCATGTGAAAATTTGATGACCCGAATTCCCTACTAGATCAAATCGATATTACTTCCTACTGTTAAATTCTACAAGTTATTTACTGTGGTTTTACAAGTAAATATCGAAGAAAATACAACCGCAAATAATTAATAAATAAATAAAATTCTGAAGACAAGTATTGAGCAAGAAGAAATAAACACACATACGACATCGTTATTTTTGGACTATTGTCCCCCGAAACTCAATGCGGGAAAACCTAAAGAATCGAGGTTTGTATACAAGTGCACTTTTAATACAACTGATGCTCATAACCGTTATCCAGTCGCAGAATCCGATCGCAAAAATAATGAGGATTACCTCCACACTAACACTAGAGATTCCACCACTCCAACCCCGAACCCACAAGCCCTTGCGGCCGCATCTACGCCGCTCTCGTCGCATCTACGTCACCACTATTGGGGACTACGTCACTCCTTCGGCCCAATATTTCGCTGCTAGATGTCGATCCTTCGCTTCCTCCAGCTTCCGACACTCGACTCCCCCACACCGGACCTGGATTCCGACCCTTAAGAAAACAGCAGTATCTCCTCAGCGCCTGGGCCGACGCTCGCATGGTTTCATGTCAAGCCACAGCTCTTACGCCCGCCTCTTCTCGTTCTCTACTTGCTTTCTTCCGCGATATTCTTAGCTCAGAAAAATTCCTCCAATCGAAATTATCTAGTGCCTTCACCGCAAGAATCACTTTGATGATCTCTTTGGCTACTTTGCGTCGTCACTTGGAGAAATCGATCTCTAGATCCTCTCGATGTGATTTAAAAATGCCCATCGAAGTTCTTTCTTATAATCTTCGTTGAGAAATCAATGCATCGTATTAAAAACATAATTATGGCTAAGATTAACTTGACTTGATCTTCGTCTTTTTCTAGAAGATCTTAAGTACCTAGTTCTATTAATACACTTTAATTATTTTAATTTAAGTTTAGGACTTAGGCTTTCATTAAAAATAATTAATTATTTTAATAAAACTTTATACGGGTGGGAATTTCCCAAAACGACCTCTGGGTATTTTTGAATACATGTGCCTGCTTTCCTCCTCGTTGTAATTTGAGACTTAGAGTACATCCGATGCTACCTAAATCAACAAACAAGTGTGCTCACCCTTATCATTATGTATTAATACCTTGGTTCATAGGGCCCATGGCTACTCCATCACATCATTTAAGGAACCTATAACATCCCAACTTCTCGTGGGGAAACGAACCACCCCAACTTTAAGGTAATAACCGCTTTACATCATTCGTAGCATGTTATCATTTCCTAGAGCTTTGAGCACTATACAAAGAAAAAATCATGAAAAATCAAAAGGCAAATAAAGAGGAGTGGAAAACAAAGGCTAGGGTAACTCAACCCTGTCTGTTCTCTTCCTCACATTCGTACACCGAATCGTTGACTTCCACACTATTTCTCATCCTTGTACCCATGGCATTTGGCCTTAAGACACCTTCATCCTCATTCGTTTCAAACATTACTCACATGCCACCTATTAATCAAGGATGTACAAAGGACATGTCTTTCACGGTTGGAAACGCCTACTAGGACGTTTACAGCTTACCCCACCTAGGGGGTAACACTATTACGTGACCAAAGCCCCACCCTGAAGAGAAGCTCAATATGAAGTCTCACTCCTTCTTCACTACCATGTCTTTACCACTTAGATGCACTAATGATTAATTGTACCTATGTGTGAAGATGTTAAACATTTGGACACAGGTGATTGGAAGGTGGTTTTCATCATGGGATGGGAAACTTAATCGGGGCCTAAGTCCACTAGAGGAGCATATGGACACCTTATAGGTGAAGCGTTGAGAGCCATGGGCTCCTATCACTTCGCAAAGCATCATTCCACTCCATGGGCACCTACAACACACCTAGCAATTTTCACTTTGCCCCACATTATTCATGAGATGATGTTTGACCAAAGAGTTCTCATCGCTTTCAGCGTACACAAGGTTTGGCAACGGACTCAAGGCTCAGATGAGGTTTTCTCTACCTTTTGAGACATGGGATGGCTAGTACCATTCTCTCGAGCCCTCGACGTTGGAGTAGAATCCTGCCTATTTTTCACCCGCAGACCCGCTTTAAGTCTCAAATGCAAAATTGGGGTCCACACAATGATTTGCATAGAGATCTAGGGGCCAACCAATAAACAATGTTTTTTGGGAGCCCTTCGGGCCAACTTGCCATCAGAGAGCCTGGCCCATGCTCTGAAGAGGCCACGCACATGGGGATGACGTCAACATTTCGACCCCTTGTGGGTGATTTCTTATGTTTTTACATTGACTATGAGGCTGGCTTGCAACCTCAATATGTTATTTCCATCATTTTATTAAACTAAGAGTGGATTTTAGGCTAAATTAGAATTCATTGCATATATATAAATAAGAGAGAGATCATTTGAACCTCTCATCATCATCACTTGGACAATTCGACCCTCTTGTGATAATTTCTACATTTCTTCCTCTTGCTCATTGGAGATCTTATGGACAGTATCAATGTTTGGAAGCTAACTCGTAATTATATTTGGAGCCATCATGGATGCATATATTACATATTGTCTTGTCAATGCCTATTGTTGATGAATTTTATTCTTGAAATTGTCCAATGTATGGAATTGTTGTTTCTAGAATATGCTAAATTGTGCACTAATTGTTGAAAATTCATTTTGAAAAGTCGTCTATTTGAGTGTTGGCATATGTTATTCAATATAAGGACATGCAATGAATGTTCCTAGTAGAGGAATTCTTAAACTCTCCATAAAATTCCAGCTTTGAAGTGGTAAATGTTATAAATTGACATTTCAAGTGTGAAATTTATGAATCTCAACCAACATAAATCCTACCTATAGCTAATCAATTTATATTTCCTACTTGTGTTCTTAATTTACAAGTTATTTACAAAATTATTTAGTAAATATTAATGCAAATACTCTACGCCTCACACCAATATACAGATCAAGTAATTTGTAAAAATAAACAGACAACTACACAAAGGACACACTTATTTTTGGACTAATGTCTCCGAAAATAATGCGGAAACCGATGGGCAACAGATCTAAGTGGTTTTTATTATCAAGCAACGGTTTTCTCGAGGCACAACTAGGTGCCAAATTTGGCTCACCCAATAGAGAAAATCTCGGCTGTACCTGACAAAATAGTGAGTTTTGCCTCACACCCAAGTCCTCGCTAATCTAGATCCGAACCGGCAAAACCCCGCCCCTTTGCGTTGCTCAAAGAGATGCGCAGGGCTGCGTGGGAATGGCCGAGACCGCCGTCACCTCTTCTCTACGTTGATCCGTTCGTAAAATCGAGTTTCAGCCCTCCCGCCTCAAAACCCCAATCTCCGAACAAAATCTTGAGCTGTCTCGAAGCTCTACACAACCGCGTGAGCCCCACATGGCCTCGCGCTACCTCTCCCGGTGGCTGCATTGCTTCTCTCGCTGTCTCTCGCTACCTCTCTACTATGTACTCTTGGTCCTTCGACCAACAATCGCATCTCGCTTCTCACTGTTGCTTAATCACTCGTGACTATTCAAGGCTTCACATCGCTTTCCGTCGAAGAATCTTTTCGATCTCCAAATTCATTCACTGTGGTGTGTTCTCCAACCGACCTCAAGCCTTCCTTTATACTTTAAGGAGAAATCAACGACGTGGATCTAATTTTAATCAATTCAAGATTAAAATAAACTTGATCCTCTATTATTTAGAGCTTTCACCACATTTATATTAATCTTCACTTTTAATTATTTTAATTTCTCACTTTTTAACTTAGGCTCCATTAAAAATGATTATTTGAATAACATTCATTTCGGGTGGAATTCTCCAAACGATTTCTTCGGGTCTTGGCAAGAATCAACACTCCTCTTAGCTTATGAAATGTGCCCTAGCAATACTTCCCACAAGAAGCATCACCTTGATCCACTAAGTTGCTAACTTTCCATGGGCCGCAAATGCTCGCCCTGTCGCTCTTCATCTTACCGCGCTCATTTGTATCCGTATCGCTGCCCATGACTCTACCACACCATCGTTGTGGTCTGCGTACTTACAACTCCTCTCTTCAATATGTTGCATCATGTTGTCATAGCACTGCCACCTGCCACCGAGCGTAATCGGCAACTCGTTGGATGAGAGTTAAGCAACTTAAAGACATCCCAAAAACTAACATACCGTGAGTCCGGATGCACCGATGTTGAAGCTTCCTCTCGTTGCTAATCTACGCCGACCTCTCGATGCTACCGTGTTGTTGTTGCTCCAGACCGTGTGGCACAATCCCTCGCATCACAAGAAAGTTGTTGCCGTTTTCTCGCTCTATGTTGCCTCAAACTTTCGCGCTTTAGCTCGCCATCAATACTCGGCATCATCCCTCGCACCAACCACCCTTGTCATTCTAATATTAGTCATTAAGGGCTCTTGCCGCCGTATGCATCCAAGAGTTTGGGCACTTCGCGGATCTCGCTCACCGTAGCTTTCCGACCTATAGCTCCACATTGCTCCCATTTCTTAGGCAGCAAAATGAGTACTCATGGCGCATCCACGGCTATCTTTCTCATCGACCGAGCCGGGGAACAAGATTCGAGTCATATTCTTTTTCCTTCTTCTTCAGAGAGGGTGTAGTACCGTGTGGGCAAAATGTCCCATTTCCCCACATTTGAAGCATCTCGACCTTCGAGAGGTCTTTCTTCTTCCTTCTCTCTGCTACCCTTTGTTGTCCCACATCTTCCTTCCACCATCTTGACTTTGATCCTCATCGTTGCTTCCTCGACTTGGTCCACCGTCCGATCTTCTCCCCGTCGAAGAGCTGCCCCGTAACACCTCTAATTAAAAGTAGCCTAACGTAAGTTGACACTTTGATCAATTTTATCTTTATATAATAATTGAGTACCAAAGGTGTGAGCAGAGGGGGACATAACCTCCACTTAAAAAATAAAGCGTACCCCTAGTATGTCAATAAAACGTTGTAACTTAAGTGATTCCCCCCGTGTGATAACCACGTAGGGGAAGGGGCGTACGAACACTGAGAGACAACAGAAGTGAGGCCTTGCAATGGGGGCCAAGGAGGTGAGGTTGGATGAGCTCTGTGGTTTGAGAGAGAGAGGCCAATGTTATATAAGGAGGAGATCTCCTATTTGGGGCATTCTTGTCGTTGATGATATTTGAGTTAGACATTTGTCTTCTTATACGCTCGTCGGTTAGCTCGTCTCGCGCACTGTTTAGTGCGTTGAGTGTCTCCGGTCGGAGATCTCGCCCTTAGCCCCGAGGGACTTCGAGTGCCTGCTCGGGTAAGGTTATTTCTTCAGTCTTTAGCAGGAGGTTTGGTTGGTTGTTTTGCTGAGGAGCTGGGCTCTTCTTGTGACTGCGCAGTCCCTAGGAGAGAGGACGCAGTTCTTCTTGGAGGTGTTCCGGTTCGGGGTTTCTGCAGGAGTTTCAGTTGATATCCGGAGTAGAGGATCAGTCTTTGCCAGTAGGAGGGTTCCTGAGGAGTTTGTGGCACTGTTTCAGCTATTTTCATTTGGCATCTGCGCTGAGCCTTGCAGAGGCAGCGTAATTCCTTGAGGAGGGTTTCTTTGGTGATTTTCGGAGGCTGACCATTATTGATATGGTTTCTGGGTTTTGTCCGGGTTGGTGAGTACAGGTGATTTGCAGAGTTTCAGCTCATTCCGGCAAGGGGAGCAGCCCCTAGCTTCCAGTTCATTCCAGCAGCAGCAGTTTCCGGCAGTTTTCCAGCAGCTGGGACGCAGTTTCTTAGAGCAGCCATTTCCTGTCTTTTCTGAGAGAGTTCTTCACTTGCCTTGAGCAAGATTAGGTGCTATCATTCTGATCATCTATTGTATTTCATCATATTTCTCAGATTAATAAAATGGCTTAGCATCTCCGGTATTTTTATGAGTATTTGCTTTATGTTCTATTTCTGGCATTTTTTGTATTATCGTATGCTTGTATTGCTGTCTATTTCCCTTTCAGGATATTGCAGTGGTATCAAAGCGTAGTTCTGGCTCAGCCTGTGGTCTATGACATCGGGAAAGAGATCATACAGAGGTTTGCTGGAATTTTGGAGAGCAATAGCAGTTGCAGTACCAAAAACGAAATTGGAAAAAGGGCCAAACTACAAAGGGTTAAATTTTTAAGGTTGGAATTAGAAGAAACCATTTCTGGGTTTTTCTGGGTTTTGGGCAAGGATCACCTTCCCAAATTCCTAGAATTTTCTGAGTAGTTTTCAGTGGGTAAATTAGAGGCCGAATTTAGGAAACATTGTAGTCTTTGAGCAGCAGTGCAGTTTCAGGAGGGGCCTGTGATAGTCACAGAGCAGGAGGAGCCGATGGCAGGTGATGATGATGCGAAGAGATTTGGGGAGATGCTCCTCAAATCAGTACAGGATCTGTCGAGGCAGATTGAGGTGATGGGGCAGAGATTCACCGCTGTGGAGGCTAGACAGCGTGAAACCCCAAGGGGTTTCCAGATTGGCGAGGGATCAGGCACATCCCACCATTTGCCGGAGCATGATTCCACTCATCATATGGCATCACATACACCCACACGTTCCACTATGCCCACTTTTCTGGGTGCAGACACAGGGGCAGGAGCACAGCAGGAGCCAGAGCCTGGCCACATGGGTGATTATTTCGCCGAGTATCAGGCATATGGGCAGGAGTTCAGGGATGCCCTTCCATTCAGAGATTTTGTTCAGCTCCAACGGGATAGCAGACCCCGCAAATTCACAGCGGGAATAGGCACTCACATGATGGGGGCTTACATCACACAGTGGGCAGACTCCATCTACCGACATTTGACGGGTCATCCAAGTGTTCGAAAAAAGCTTGGCTGGAGAAGTTGGATACCTCTTTCCAGCTTGACCGAGTATCGGAGGGGGAAACCATCAAAATGGTTACCTCGCACTTGGAGGATGAGGGCACACAGGATTGCAAGGAGTTCGAGGATACACCTAGTGTGACACAGGACCCACCCTCATTGGAGACTTCCTTGACCGTGTTGGTTGATATCGTAGGGGAGAAGGTAGAGCCTACCCCAGTAGAGCCATCCATTGAGTGGATGACCGGAGTCGTGTCCGAGTCTTCGAGTGGTAGCAGCACACAACAGATGGGTGAGGTGTCAGGAGATGTATCCACCTTCGATGAGGCACTAGGAGATACAGAGGTATTGGATGATGATCGCAGACAGCGGTATCATCGGCTTCGAGCAGACCTTCTAGTTTTGAAAGGGAAGGCCACATCAGTACGGGAGGCCATTTTGTTGCAGGATAGGGAGCTGGAGGGCATGAGAGTGGCTTGTGCCGAGTCGGCGGCCAAGTTGGCCCGCATTGGGGAACGACTGGATTCCCTGATGGTACAACCAGAGGGCACGTTGAAGCGTCAGATCATTCCCCTTCAGGCATGCATGGACGAGACTAACAGCGTTGTTGGGACACCTCTTCCCATTGGAGAGAGAGAGACGGAGTCACCTAGTCAGATCTCATACGTTGACTTGGTTAGCAGGATGAGACGATCGGGGTTGCACAGGGTGCAGCATCCACATGTTGAGGTTGGATGGCGAGAGATTTTGAGTTGGTACCCGGTGGAGTGGGTTATGGAGATGGTGGTGGATCCGGGTGTAGTTCAGCAGGAGTTCCCAGGTGCTGGGAATACAGGAACCCCAGATTGGCATTGGGATCTAGGCGGGATCACCTATCATTTCCCAGGCAGGTCGGTTGACTATGTCTTGGAGGGTACAGTTGGCCTAGCAGTAGAGCATGCGCATCCGCTAGGGGAGTTTCGGTCAGCTCCAGTGGCCAACCAGTTTATGGGCAGACTCCCTAGGTTGTCTTGGTATGACACTCATACACGGGATCACGGGGTGGTCAACATACCTTGGCAGGAGCTTGTCGGAGGAGGTGGCATTGGCAGGCCACCAGATGGCGCCTTGTATGGGGCCAAGGATTCTTCACCTTTGTGTGGGGCACAGAGGACGCAGCGGAGCCGAGCAGTGGTGGTAACACTACTGACACATAGGGAGATTCACTTCTCGGACCCCTCAAGGAGGGTTTGGAGTGATGATCCATTCGTCGGCGGGTATAGTGATGCGACGGTGGAGACGATGATACCGATTGGGGGTAGTCCGACATGTAGAGGCACAACTCTAGGTCATCACATCCAGGGATGTGTGGGAGCCTCTAGCATTGAGCAGTGGACTACCGGTGGACATGGAGTTGCATGGTGGTGTACCATAGTGTGTGGGACTGCATTGTGGAGTAGGAGTGTCCTACATCACATTGAGAGCATGCGGGGAGTGACCGATGCCTAGACACAATCAGGGCACGAGACGGTACGGGGTGGTACAACAGTAGCTTGGGGTATCCAGCAGTATACAGGGGTATGCCTCAGTGTGCAGTGGCATGTCGAGGAGTACATGGATGATCGGTGGTATGCGAGGGCGTATGGTGCTGCACAGCAGGGTCTTAGAGCATTGCCTCTAGGGAGACTCACGGATAGGGACACCGGGCTTACCTTTGGGGGCATTTCACCCAAGATCGATGGGGAGACAGATAAGCAATACTTGACGGCATCTATGGGGACTCACGCACCTGACCCTCTTCTACATCACTCACGAGCACAGTCGATTTTTTCGTTGTCCTTTGGCACCTTGGGCATGAGCAGCGGGGTACGCGAGGCTCACCCAAGATATTTGGATGACACTCAGCACACTAGGGGAGAGACTTCTCAGCAGTGGCACTGGGTCGGGGCGCTAGTTGACAGCCACATGTTAGGGGATGAGATGATCCTCTGCAGGGGTGGCACATCAATCATCGATGAGCCTACGCTTGGGGAGCAGGTCATGAGGGAGACATGCGTCATTTTTCCCTCAGGGCATGTCGAGATCATGCATGAGCAGAGGACACTGGGTACAACAAAGGTAGCATCCCAGTATGTGTCTGGGCTCCAGACATTGTATCGACACTTTATCGAGAGGGTGGATGGCATATTCAATGCAGATGAGGTGGCGGAGGTAGAACAGGAGGGCATTCCTTCTGTATGCCAGGGTGAGGACTCTTTTTCATATGAGTCCATAGGATCAGTTGAGGACGCTTCTGGGGAGCGAGAGCAGTCATGCAGAGATGGTGACAGTAGACCGGAGCTGCATTCCAGTGTCCAGGGTGAGCAGTCACGGGACTCTGCGGGAGATACTCTGGGTGAAGAGTCACTTGTGACGATTCAGCTAGAGCAGCAGGTGATGGAGCCTGAGTCGACAGAGGAGGACACTATTCACATCAGGCACGATATTCCTTTGGGGGAGAGCCAGATGGGCGCCCACATTGAGCCGATGAGGGATATGCGGCTAACATTGGGATCAGCCATTGAGGTGGGGCAGTCAGATGCACTGACATCAAGTACAGTGACAGCAGTTGTAGATCCATATCCTCTGGAGGTGTTGGAGGTTGATGGGATTGTTTCGCAGGGGGGCAATAGACAACGGGAGCATGACATTCCTGGGGAGGAGCTGTTGGATATAGTGGAGCATCCATCTGTGGGTCGACACAGGGATGAGGCACAGATAGATGTACACGCAGTCAGCAGAGTTGCAGTGTTTTTAGTGGGTAGCACTCTCCAGGAGTACATCGATGAAGCTTGCAGTATATCTTGCCCACTTTGGCCCATTATAGAGAGAGGGGCTTCCTTCTACAGGCAGCTTTCATTGGCAGACAAGGCAGAGCAGTGGGAGTTGATTACGGGCTGGCGGCAACACTCCAGGCGTGTTCCATATGCAGTTGTTGTTGCTACATCGGATTCTTCTTCCAGGATGGACTGGTGGGAGATCATGAGTTGGTACCCTCTTGATGGTACGGTATTCTTCGTAGGGAGCACAACGGAGCAAGGGCCCTTGGACATAGCAGAAGTTACAGATTCCAGCTGGCAGGGGGGCATAGGTCGTCGTTTCTTCAGCACTCCATCCCGATTTCAGCAGAGCAGAATCAGCGTGGGATTGAGTCAGGACTTGGATTGGAGAGAGGTGTTGAGTTGGTACATAGTTGATGGGACAACTTACACAGTCACAGATACAGCGCAGCAGGGGTCATGGTCTTCGCCTCTTAAAGCATCAGTCATAGCCAGAGGCAGTGTGCAGTCCGAGCTGTGGGACTTGGGCGATTAATGGCCATGGTGGCGACGGGATCCGGGAGGATTGTTGGTTGGCTGGTACCGTGAGAGATCAGTTTGGGATCCTGGCATTGAGAGATCCCTTCATATCAAGGTGATGCAGAGGACAGGGAAGATTCAGTGGCGCATCTGGGACCCAGGCACCTTTTTGCAGTGTCGGTGGGGAGCACCAGCTAGAGAGGAGGCTTGTTCAGGCATTGCTTGAGGACAAGCAATTTTTGGCGGGGAGGACTATAATATTCCCAATTAGCAGCAGCTAATTGGAAATATTAATTTTGATCAATTTTTCCTTATATAATTAAGTTATAAATAAAGGTGAGTAGAGGGGGACATAACTCACTCTAAAAATAAAGTGCACTCCCTAGTAGACACAACGTTGTAACTTAAGTGAACCAAGGGGGGCAAAAGGACCACGTAGGGAAGGGGCCCACGTGAACACTTGGAGAGACAACGCAGGTTGAGTTGGCAGCGTGGGGGCCAAGGAGGCTACGTTGGATGAGAGGCCTAGGGTTTGAGAGAGAGAGGCCAACGTTATATAAGGAGGAGAGCCTCCTCATTTGGAGCATTCTTGTTGTTGATGATATTTGAGCTAGACATTTGTCTTCTTGAGCACGCTGGCTGTTTAGCCTGTCTGCAGCACTGTTTAGTGCGTTGAGTGTCTCTGATCGGAGATCTCGCCCTTAGCCTCGGGGGACTTCGAGTGCCTGCTCGGGTAAGGTTATTTCTTCAGTCTTTAGCAGGAGGTTTGGTTGGTTGTTTGCTGAGGAGCTGGGCTCTTCTTGTGACTGCGCAGTCCCTAGGAGAGAGGACACAGTTCTTCTTGGAGGTGTTCCGGTTCGGAGTTTCTGCAGGAGTTTCAATTGATATCTGGAGTAGAGGATCAGTCTTTGCCAGTAGGAGGGTTCCTGAGGAGTTTGTGGCACTGTTCCAGCTATTTTTATTTGGCATCTGCGCTGAGCCTTGCAGAGGCAGCGTAATTCCTTGAGGAGGGTTTCTTTGGTGATTTTCGGAGGCTGACCATTTTTTATATGGTTTCGGGGTTTTGTCCGGGTTGGTGAGTACAGGTGATTTGCAGAGTTTCAGCTCATTCCGGCAAGGGGAGCAGCCCCTAGCTTCCAGTTCATTGCAGCAGCGGCAGTTTACCAGCAGCTGGGACGCAGTTTCTTAGAGCAGCCATTTCCTGTCTTTTCTGAGAGAGTTCTTCACTTGCCTTGAGCAAGAATAGGTGCTATCATTCTGATCATCTATTGTATTTCATCATATTTCTCAGATTAATAAAATGGCTTAGCATCTCCTGTATTTTTATGAGTATTTGCTTTATGTTCTATTTCTGGCATTTTCTGTATTATCGTATGCTTGTATTGCTGTCTATTTCCCTTTCGGGATATTACAATGCCCACATCTCTCTCCTCAGCCTGAAGAGCAGCCTCGCCAAAATGCTTTGGACAAAGGTTTCTACTCTTCGGGATCGCATTCAAGGCAATCTCGACCATAAATTCCAACAATCGGTAGTCCTTGGCTGTATTGGCCGATCCCGATTCCTTTGCAATTCAACAAGGATGGATCTCTTCTCCTTCGCATTCGAAACACTCTTAGCCTATTCTCACAACATCTTCCATTGTACGAAAGATCCCTCGTACAATATGGTCAAGCGTCTCCCACACTTACCTTGCTCGTTCTTTTCAACAGCTGTGTGGGGATCACATGATCTCGGGACTCATCCATGATCATGTGTTTTGCTTTCGCCCGAGCTCTCCGTACTTCGGAGAGGATCAGGCGGCGACCCGTAACAACACCGTGTTCTGCGTAAGATCCTTGGGATGCGATGTTCATCTAAAATCGCCATGATCCCGGTTTTCTAGACGACAAAGTTGGATGCTCCATCCAACTCCGTCTCATCCCTCACCATCTTACTCGCCATCTCTCGCCGGGGCCTATGTCGAACAAGTTCCTTTCTCCCCTCTTCCGCCGTGCCTCAGAAAACCTTGACGGATTTCTTTTCGGCACTAGAAACCCTCTAAGGAATAAGCTCGAAATTCGATTTCTTCACGTAAATACTTCGCCAACAAATGTCGAAGCACTCTCTCGATCACTCTCTGTCGTCGCTTTCAACACCGGATCTAGACTTTCGGCAAGAAATCATCTGAGAACCGAGTCCCTCTACTTTTGCTTCGCCCCACTAGACATTGTTTCGCATCAATAGAATCGCTCCACCAAAGAATCTCATCAAAATCTGTAATCAGACTCAATCATGGCAACTAGAAAATGAGACCAATAAGCTATTCGTTGGTCGAACAACCACCGTGTTGCTCTTCACGCCCATAGCATCACCCTACAGTTAACGCAGCTCGTGATGAGTTTTTCCTTAGGATCGCGTCACTCCTTCTCTTCTACTGGCTTGAATTGGTGGTCAGTTTCTCGTGATGTACCGTTTCCTCTAACAGATTTCTCTTTACCTTGCTGATGGCTTTTATCTCTTGTTTCGTAATTTTGATACCATGAAAACTTTTAAATCTCAACCAACAAAAATCCTATCATAGCTAATTGATTTTTAACAATTGTGTTTCACTTATGTTATTTAAGGCACTATGCGTAAATATTAATGCAAATACTCGCAACCTACACCAATATACGTATCACAATTTCAAAATAAATGAGACAATCACACAAAGTACACACTTATTTTTGGACTAACGTCCCCGGAAAAACCTACGTTAGAAAACCTACAGCGTATCCGAGGGTTTTTAATAGTAAGCAACATTTTTCTCAGTACAACTAGGGTTCCAAACTGCTCACTCAATGAGAAAAATCTTTAAGATGATAAAATGGTGAGTTTTTGCCTCACACTACAAGTCCCAAAATGCACTGTATACGAACCGGCAAAACCCCAACCCCTTTACTGCTCTACGCAGATGCGTAGGCCTCATGTGGGGATGTATTTAGGACCTGCGCCACCTCTTCTTCATGATCCCGCCTCTCGTAAATCGAGCCAGCCTCTCCCGCCCAAAACCCCGATCTCCAAAGAAATTCCACCTTCTGGTGCCTAGTAGCCTGCGGGGACTGTGTTGATCAAGATCACACATGCCTTCTAGACACATCATATGCCTGGCAGGCTCTTGGTCCTCACTGTTGGGTCGCTGGCCCCACGTCATCAGAATCATTACTTAGACTTTGATCTCTGTCACTGCAGCACTGTTCTTCCATCATGGTATCTGTATCTCCAATTTGTTATTCTCACTGTGTCAAACTCAACCCTCAAGCCCTCTCACTTTTTCCGTTGAGCAATCAATTGTCGTGATCTATTTCTCTTTAATCAATGGCTAAGATTAAACAGATTTCTGATCTCGTCACTAGGTGCTTCTCACCACATTTATATTAATTCACTTTAATTATTTTAATTTCCTAAGTTTTAACTTAGGCTCCATTAAAAATAATTAATTATTGGAATAACATTCATTTTTGTGTGGAATTTCTAAACGTACGTAGGTCTGAGATCTTCATGTGTTCTGTAGCCCCTCCAGTAAAATTTCTGAAAGCCAGAGCACATCCGATGCTACCCAAAATCAACACCAAGGACATCAATTTATAAATTTTCCTTAGAAATGTGTTTTAGCTCATCTCGAGCTTCAGACTCATATGCCCAAAGGACAAGGCACTAATCCAAGTCCTTGTGGTCAACTCCATTTCTTATCCATAAATCTTCTCTTGAAAATTTTGGTCCTTTAAGCTAGGACGTTTAATTAGGCTTGTTACCACTCAAATCCTGTGGGCTCTTTGTAGGCGGGGGTTCTTCGAGCTACCACCGCATCAAGGAAAAATGGAGTAACAGTGCCCACCGTCACTTCGACTAAGGATCCCTACTTCTTACGACTTGGGCAAATGGGAGGAGACCCGATATATTAAGGACTACTAAATAAATAGATCAATGATCTGGTGAGGGTGGCTCTGTGGGCCTATTCACAAGAGAGGCTCATATACAACTTGCTTGCTTTGGAAGGCAAGGTTGAAGGATCTCATGGAAGGGCTCAAGGATAATTTAAAGGTTGGCGTTTAGGCATGTTATAATGTGGAGCAAGCCCTCAAACCCTAAAATTTTCAGAGGCAAAGGTCAGATTCCAAGAGGTCTTTGAAGAATTACCTAATGGCTTGTGGGGACCACATGGGACCAAGTGACCCGGTGTCTGGGCAGGGTTTGCAACTAATGATGTACTTGACCTATTCCTGGCGGGGAAAGGGATCGAAGAATGACTTTTCAATACAAAGGTTGTGTGAGATCCCAATGAGGTTTTAGCCTAAGGAACCAAGGGCAAGATTGATCTGAGGCTATGTGGCTTAGCATCTCACAATCCCACCGTCGTAATTACTAAACCTGGAGGGTGCCTAGAGAACCTCAGCATGCAAGATGCCAAGAGATCGAAATTTTTCGCGG
This sequence comes from Pinus albicaulis, assembly GCA_034641835.2. NCBI lineage: Eukaryota > Viridiplantae > Streptophyta > Pinopsida > Pinales > Pinaceae > Pinus > Pinus albicaulis. Next base: position 1,355,736,933 of record CM076572.1, read on the forward strand.
GTCATTTGTAAGATAAATGATGCCCTAAGAGACCTCCATAGGCTAGACCTAGAAAACAAAAGGTAAGAGAAAGAAAATAAAGCGAAAGGATCATTTTTATGGTGACTGTGCTGTCAGTCTCGGGGGAGATTTAAAGTCAAGAGTAATTATGACTATGGATATTGAATTTTCTACGTCAAATATAGCCTTCAAAATATTAACTTTATGATAGCATTAGGGTAACAACAAAAGTAAAATTTCTTCAAGAGCTGATATATTTTGTTTTGAAAATAGATGGCTTATCAAAATGAATTTCAATGAAGAAGCATCTCTAGAACATTCATTCATAATACATGGCCCATAAATGAAGCTTCACTATCTAGAACCGACGACAAATTCACATAAATGGATGCGTAAATTAGCCCTAGTATAGCTATCAAACTCAAAGAACAATGTATGTGACAAAAATAGAAAGAGAAAATAGTATTAAATTTAACCTGCATGTATGAAGAGAGACCAAACCATCAAACTTTGTCAATCAAGAAGCTCCAAGAGACACGAGAAAATAATCCAAACATCAAAATTCATTCCATGCTCCAAAAATTCGTCCTCCAAGGTTGGGATAGGAAAAATTTCTGAAAAGAGATACAAGTCAATCCAAGTGATCATGCTAAAAATGAATCACATCACTTGTATTTATACACTTCTAATGAGTTCGATTTAAGTTAACTAAGCGACATTAACCCCTAGAATAAAAATAAAGTGCGTATCAACTAACTTTTCACAAACAAAACCCATCAAACTAGTCGAAGTTGTGGAACAAAAGAAGAAGCCTCTCAAGAGGTCGACTGATCAATAGTATGTCATTGGGCCTTCTAAGAGACCTGATGGAAGTCCATACGTGCCATAATGAGAAATAGACTCCTTAAAAGTAGTGGACAAGGGTTGGCCCCTTGCTCTCCAAATAAACTTAAGGTATTCCCACGGGTGTGGGCACACAAGTAACCTCATGGGTCTCAAGCAGATCAAAGGATCTTTGGAATACCATCTACAAGGGCTCATGATGCCACATCATCATATAGGTCTTGGGTCATCCACCACGGGCATGGCACAACTATGGGCTCATAGCATGCAGAACTGTGTGAATCTTCCTCGTCCAATGTGAATCCGAGCAATCTTTGAACGTCTCTAGGATCCATGGAATGTTTTATACTATTTTGGAGGCCCATGGCTCTCTACACACCCTACATGTGCCAATGTAGCTCCTTGCAGGGTTAGGGACCCTAGATAGGAAAGACCAAAACTCAAAATGGAGACTACATGCAATCTCGCATAAGATCTAATGTGTCTCCTTCTTCCAAAAAAAAAGACAACAAATACGTAAATAAATCGAGTTAAAAGTTTACAAACCATGGACAATGTGGGCACTTCATAATGGCATGCTTTTCCATAGTAGGCTTCTGCATTTGATAATGTCTCCAAGCTCCAAGGGGGTTAACCAAGTACCCTATTAGGTGGTTTTGCCTGAAGTGACTAGATGTCCGAGGTACATCCTTCAAATGGTGGTGACATGACAAAGAGATGAATGGGCATAGGAATGAAAGGGCAAACTTGGGCCGTGTTACGTTTATGTGCATATGGCAGCTAATAAAGGGAAGCCCACACTTGGGTATATACGTAAGAGGAGAAATCATGGAAAGAAAGACACTTTTGCCACTTTGATTTTTCCACCCTTCTTCTCCATGTCTTTTGTCTTCTACATTTTCTTGATTAACTGCCTCGTGGCTCAAGGGATAAGAGCACAGACGTGTAAGGTATAGGCAGTTGAATATCCCCTTTAAGGTAGGGAGGTTCATCGCTTCACCAAGGTTTGGGACAATCATGGGTTCCTAAATGATAAGGAAGGCTCATTTAGGGCCTATAAGAACCGTGGTCATGGTCATGGGTAAGGTAGAGAGTTTGCGGCATTTGGCTATTGCCTATGCTGTGTTCTCTGTTTTTCCCAGCCATATTTTGCATTGTATGGTACGCTTTCCTATTGAATGTGGCCAATTATGCTTTTTAATTTTTCTTTCAAATCGCATCAAACTGGGCACTTGCTTAGGTCCCAACTGCTGTGTGGGCATGGTGAGGCCAAACTCATGGACCTAGTGGGGAGCCGTGTACCATGCGAGAAAAAAATGATGAATGGGGTTATAATGAATGGAGAGAGAGTAATGTATGTGCATAAGAGAGTGGACCACACAACCAAAATAGGGTTTCCCATGTAGTACTGTCGCTAAAACCCAAAGGTTAGTAAAGGAGATCCCACGGACTAAGATCCAAGGGTAACATCCAAAAAGATCTATAGGGGACAAGAGCACTGACTCCAACCTCCACTCTTTTCACCGAATGCCCCATTAATCCACAGCCTAGAAGTTTCCATGATAAGTAAACTACAACACTAATTACCAAATGAGCAAGGCATACTTCAGTTTGGAAGGCCCACCTTCTAACATACGATCATGACAAATGGTGGAGGAACCATATGGCTAGCTCGGTGGCGAAAGAAATGGCACAACGAACTAGTTATGGGCGGTAAGGGGTCATGGTTTCCACCGAGGGACCATCTTGGAGAAAACTTTCTCCTAGGGATATCACCCACAAAATGGTGTGGTTAAATTCGGCCTGTAAAAAATTACCTTGGGAGAAGTTTTATGAAATCTCAGAGCCTAAATACCCAAGCTCAGTATTCAGGCTACCTATTCTCCAAGTAAGGTGAGCAACCACTTAAGTTTTGTAACAAATTTCTTTTCCCTGGTACTACCCTACGAGGGAAACCCTAGAGGTCTTCTCCTCAACTTAGACTTTTAAAGGTTGTATGAGCTTAGTACTTGTTGAAGTATATCACACAAAACCTTTCTCTTTATTTACGTGATCTCGAGAGTACCTATAACCAAGAAAATTCATGAACCTCGTGCTTGCGTATTTCTTCCTTAGGTCTCTTGTAGAAAGTGAATTGTTTTCAACTTCGTAATTAAGAAATTTAAGCCCTACTTAAGAGACCTCCCAGCCTCCATCACCTTACATACCACAACCTTAGAATATGTAATACCGAAACGATAGTTAAAACAAGAATAATAAAGCAAAGACAAACAAAACAACAAATAGATAAACATAGAAAAACGTCGAACAAACCCAATATCATTTTTATTAAATTTTTAAAATGAGTGAACATATACAAGTGTGCTCAAAATGTTAGCACCTTGGCTTGCTCAAAGCAAGTCGAAAGGATCACTCTCTCCTCTATCAAAACTCGCTCGCGCGTTCCTCCTCTACGTCGTCCCGCCGGAAATGTTACCGGGTTGGAAAGGGACCTGAAGATGGGGTTACCCCATTGCTCGAAAATTTCCGAAACTCCGACACCGACTTTCCAAAACCCGGTATTAACCCGCGAGAATTCGGTGCGACGACTCTAAAATCACCTCTACGTACGGGCTGCGCTCGTCGTCACACCGGCTTTTCGTGATGAAAACATTGTAGAAATGTCGAAACTTCCAAAGAACCCAGAGAAAGAAGGGCGATCCCCTCACACCCTCTGACCGAAACCCCATGTGTTCTTCTCGAGGGCCGTTCTCCTATGACCTGCTGTATCCTAAGACCTGTGTGGCTTCCCCGGATGACCGCGTAACTCGTGGCCGAAATGATGATGTTGTTTCCGAAAACTTCCAGAATGGCTTCCGGAAAAGGTGTGCACTCGAAGTCCGCTAAGGACGAGGTTAGATCTCCGCTCGGACACCTTGTAAGCAACAAAGACTATGTACAGCTAAATAGCTTAAGCGTGCTCAAATCTTTACGTACGTAAAATCATAAGATGCAAGAATGAATGGGAGAAAGTTTGCCTTCCTCCTTTTATGCTTGTGAATCCCTAAATTCTTTGGCCCACCTATGTTGCGTTGTCCCTCTATGCCACGTTGTCCCCGCTACGCTCGCGCTACCTCTCCCACACCGCTACCGTGTTATCCTATGCTCTCTCCGTTGTCACTTGGACTTATGGGCCCCACTTCTACCTTTTAATTAATCCTCGCCGTTGACTTTAGGAAAGTGCTTTATTCTAATGTTTTATTCATGGGTCCCTCACCCTTTTATTTCCCCGTTAAACTTAGGAAAAGCAAAAAATTAATCAAAATGAACATTCCAATTAGTTGTCTCAATTGGGAATATTGCTGCCCCCGCTCACCAAAATGTTGCTTGTCCTCAAGCAACCGTAAAGATGGATGTTGCAAGATCTTCTCCTCCCAAGTGGCATCCTCATCCGGAAGGTTCCTCTACCTCGACGATATTCCTCGACCGGTCTCCGCTCCTCGCTTGTCTCTCCCGGTGTCTAGAATGGCTTCTCGGTTGCACACACCAAATGCTCCCTCAACATCCGTACGCGGGAGCCCATATTGCGCCACCGCCGTCCGTAGCTTCAACCATGAGATATGGAAGATGTTATGATCCGGCTCCTTGCTAGTAGCTCTAGCTCATATGCCACCACTCAACTCATCTAACTTCACCCCCGTATGGCCCATAAAGTGAGGTTTGAAACTTTCTACTCCTTCGTTCAACGTGAATTTTGTATGGTTGAAGGCGAGGTAAACCAAGTCATCTACCGCAAACCGTTCTTTACGGCGACTCTATCCGTACACACAACTTCGTTTTTTGTTGTGGCCGTGTTATCCTCGAGAGCCTGGAAGGATGTCTCTGCTCTCTGGATCCAAGATTGGCCCGCAGGGTTCGCTTGCTCCCAAAACATACAACATCACCGTGTACAGAGCATGATATTTGTTGTGTATTAATTTGACTCCAAATAAAAGTCGAAGAGATGTTCGGGCAATTCAAGGTTGCGTGAGGATCTTTCATGTAGTGAGAGTCGAACTTGAGAAAATAAAAAATGATTTCGACCCAAAACTTCCGAAGAAGAAAGGAATCAATTCTTTGAGGAGAATGCCAAACTTTTATGTGAACTATATGAGTGCAAAGAATATCGAATTCTTAGAGGAAGAGTGTTGTTTGAAATTTCCCATATTGAGACAAATTTTAAGTTCGAAGCTAAAAACTATAAGAAACAATCAATTTTAAGGGTATGAATAGCGGGATTCTTAACTAAAGATAAAAGACGAGTTAAACAAGGAAAAAAACATGCTTTGGCCAAACGTTGTTAAACAAATCAAATCACAAAATATTAGAAAAGTTTGGGAATGTTGCTAAAAGCTCCGTCCAAGGAAATTTAAAGAGATGCTATGATGAATATATTGTGCTAAATCTTCGCATGACATAGAGTAGAGGAATTGGTTCAACTCTCCTAAGCAGATTACAACTTCGATGAAAAGGGTGAAGAGTTATTTTCTATAGTGGATCATATTGAAGAGATATCAAACATAGCTGCTCCATGGCTTCACAATTCGTTAAAGAACTATGGATGTTCCACCTTCACTTGAACTATCTATTCTGGGTGCTGTGATGTTTTGCCTCAGAGATTCCTTCTCTACTACAGGAATACACCGAATACAACTTATCTACCTTCTAGGAAAGTGAGCTAACCATCGGAAGTACATCTCGCAATTAGTTAAGTTATCCCTATTGTTGCACCAATTTACCACAACCACTATAAATGCTACTTCCGACATATACATCGTCAATAATTAAAGTACAAATTCCACATCTCAACATTTTTACCCATGTGAAATTCGTTAGATTGTCCGTGCCATTTTGCTATATAAAGCTATACTTCCCGCATTTCATCTTTGCTATTACAAAACGTCATTAATCTTTCACAATGCCTATTTGCAAGTAATATGTAACCAAAGAACAAGCGAAAGTGTTCCTTAGACTTATGCGAAATCCAAAAGATCACAGAAACGTAATTACCCTGGTGTCATGAATTTCCGATTGCTTATCATAGTAGAAAACGAGGAAAAATTTCTATAAATCCATGATATGTGGGTTTTGTACAAAATGACCCCAATCACTTCGTCGGTAGCCTAAATTTGGGTGGTTTCAGCGTTTTTGTGGTTCCTTCAAACAACAATTTTCAAAAATCGCTAGCAAATTGGGGATGACCCTATTCGTCGAATTCGATTTGTCCGATCACACTTCGTCTCGAAGAAGACTTGAATGATGCGAATTATCGTTTACACGGGCTTATTTAGGCGTCATATCAAGTGGTCGAAGACTCAGCGGTGTTTACTCTCGACGTTGTTTCGTATGCTCCAAACCGAGAGAGTATTGTTTCGCAGGGCACAATGCTCTGTGCAGGAGGGTGTTGAAGGATCAATGCCTCAGATATCTCAGGCTCATCCAATCTGGTAACCCTAAGCACAAATCATGACCGAAGTTATACTGCTAATGCTCCCTGAAGCAAATTTGGCTAAACCACTTATTTGGAAATCTATGGTCATCATTGATCGTTACATCCTCTCCGATTTCAAAAAACTACCCATGGTTCTCGTTAGTGAGCCTCTTGGTTTTAATAAAGGATATCGCGTAATGATAGATGAAGCCTGTAAGGTTTACTTTCAAATCCCAATTTTAATTTTTATGAATTTCAAAATGATATCTTATCATAAATCTGCAAATAACAGAAGATGGAAAATAATATCATGTATTTATATATACATATGATATTATTATAATTTTCAGTAACAAATGCCTACCACAATGAAATAAATGCTTATTAACCGTTTCTCACGCTATTTCGAAAATTGATCAATGGTCAAAGAGTAGAGATAAAAGTCCAAAAGCAAGTGTATGGCGAGGATTTTGTTTTGGACTCTTCGGATAACTAAGTTACAAATTTTGTACTTATTTTTCTCTCGAAAGATTAATGAAAGAAGATCAAGTTTCAGACCGTTGATGGTGATTTGTCTTTCCACTATCATTCTATGTTTATTCTTCTTTGAATTAAGTGAAGTAAAGTAGTTGTTGGTCTCTTTATTACAACCTGTGAGTAAAAGAGTTAAATAACCTTTAATATGCCTTCACTCCAACTATTCTTTATACATAAAGTTCTTCCGAAATTTAAAGTGATAGATTCTTGTGGTTTTGCATATCATTTGAGTTTCCTCTGCGTTCTTCCTTTCACCCTTATTATCGCGTTTAATGGCGTTTGTGAAGTCTTTTCATTACATCGTATTAAAGGTATTAAAGAATTAATTTCCAAAGGAATTAAAAACAAAGACTATCCGATATTATAAAAGCCAGGACATATATTTCTAAAATTTTTAAGCATTGATTACTAATAATACCATGATTGCCCTCTGAAGATACAACAATATCCATACAAAGCATAAAAAGGAGACATACCGATTGGACATATGGAACGTCGTGTTGCAGCATTCCCCAAGTGGAGCCAAATACAGCCCACGCATTTTGCCGCCCGAGACATAGTTAGCAAGTAGCCTGCACCACTTGTTCACTATCTGTGTTCTGGCTCATCTCGTCTCAGTGGGTGATAACTAGTACCGGGTGTCAACTTCCGTACCCACCAAACGAAACAACCTTCCAAAATCCGCCCATGAACCGTTGTCCCTATCATCGACTATGTGTCTTTGGGAGATCATGAGTCTTCGAAACATCCCTAAAGAACAACTCTCACCACTCATGAAGTCAGGTATCGCGGGGAGATGGCGAAAATGTAACATACTTTGTCGTACGTCGATCCACGACTACAAAGTAGCCTCTGCTCTGCACCATGGGCAACCCTATGATGAAACTATGGAGATGCTCTCCCATTTCCCCTCCCGAATGGGAGCGATTGCAGAAAACTCCGCAGGATGACTCGACTTCTTTGTTCCTTCCGGCAACCTCGACATGTCGAAGCACGTCCCCTCCGAGGCCTCTATGAGAACCGTATGGCCCTCGTAAGCTCGGTGAACACCCGATGACCCTAGTGGTGAGTCATGGGTTACACGCAAGATTTTCCCCGAGGCCGGGAGCTACATGGTCAAATAAAATCCTGCCCCGATAACATGACCTTATCCATCACTCTCATACCCGCTATCCGTCACATGTCCATCCAACATTCTCACAAGCAAATGGTCCTTGAACAATTTCACCAACAACACTTCAATCACAATAAGGCTCATTAAGGACACCAAGCAGCCGGTCATGGACAAGGCATCCACCACTACATTGTTCTTCCCCTTAACATACTTCGATGTCAGTGTTTAGTCTGATTTTATTGACTGTTTTTTGCTGCCTCTTCAGAATTATTTCTACCAAGGAAACCCAGATCGTTGTGGTCACCCTCACCCAAAATATGTTACCTACTAGGTATTGTCGAAATTTGGCTAATGCATGCATGATGGCCAACATCTCTTTGTCATATATCGGTATAGTCTCTCAGTGCTAATAGCAACTTTCAACTTCTCGGAAAGTGATGTGGATGGCCTGGCATCAAAACTGCTCTTACCCCCCCGTGAAGCATCACACTCAGCACAAAGGGATGTGGTAATCCGGGCATGCCAACACCGCCTGCTGAGCCACCCTTCCTTAAGTTTCGTTAAAGGCTCTCTTGCAAAAGACGTCCATCCAAAGCCCCCTTTTGGTGAGGTCCGTGAGGTAGCGTAAGCTTCGTGAAACTCCTTTGACAAACTTCTCGTAGTAGGTGCAGATGCTTACAACCCTCTAAGTTCGTCACATCCTTCTGGTACAACTAACCTTGATGGAACGATTCTCTCTCATGGACTCTTACTCGCCCTACCTGGATGATATACCCCAAGTAGAGCATCTTCGTAAGCTCAAACACGACGGATAGCTTACAGAAATGTTTCTCCAAAATACGAATACAGCCTCAATATGCTTCAAGTGCTCCTCCCCATGCTATAGCATGAGAATGTCATCGAAGAATACCAACACAAACTTTTCGCTGACCATGAAAATGGAACTATACAACATCGGGAATGTGGTCGAAGCATTGTTCAACTCAAAGGGCATCACCAAGAACTCAAAGCGGCCATAGTGGCATCTAAACACATTCTTGGAGACATCCTAGTCCCTCACCTTGATCCGATGGTACCTCAACCTCATATTTACCTTGAGAAGAACTTCATCTCTTCAACTCATCAACTTCGGGGATGGGGTAATTCGTTTATGGCTTTAAGGAGATTTTTGATGTGCCCCAATCGCCAAGAGCCTGAGTGTATGGCTCACTCAATCTCATCCCTGTAGGTTTTGGGGTGCCTATAGGGACAGACCATCGCCCTCGCATCCCCTCGCTTCCACCAATAGTATGCTCAAATACCCCGTTCGTGTTGTCCTGTGGCATGTCCTCAAAACGATGAGCAATTCGTCCAACATAGACCGTAAGGACAGAATGCACCTACCGTCTTATAGTTTCTGGGTTTTTTCCTAAAACACGCAGCTCAACGTCTATTCACATCTCTTCCGAAAAATCGCTCTCCATCCTGTGTCAAGACTCGTTCGCGAGGGTATGTGTGCACACTCTAATCATCACATGGTTACCGGCCTTCTCATCCGTCCACTCTATATCTCCAATGTCTTCCCGCAAACTATAAAGTGACCTTTACCAAGTGTGATAAGCCATCGCACACCCAATATTGGTATTCGGGATGTCGCACTATAAAGAAGTGATCCGTCACAGGTATGTCCCCATGGTCATCGGGAAGTACGTCGGAACATATCGCATGCACCGCATGGTCTCCGCACTGAACCAACACTGAGAACCCATCATAACTTTGCCTTTTCCATATGCCTCTCCGCCAAAGAGTCGAGCATCAATGAAGCAGGTAGCCCCACCGTCCACTCAACACCGAAACACGTTGTTCAGACTATGTCTTGACTCTCGACGTCAAATACTTGGGAACTCCCCCGCAAAGATGCAAGGACTCTCCGATGGGTGCAAACTATTCTTTTCCTACCGTCGGGGGAGGCGGTGGATGATCTCCTCTTGGTGCACCAAATACGGGCATCTCCCTCCGAATCCCCATATGCCTCTTCTTCTCCCTCACATCGTCGGGAGAAGATCTTCAATGTATCAGCTTTCCCCACACAATGATGACCCGTGCTCATGGCTCGGAAAATTGAAGCATAGCTTCCTTGTCTCAAGTCTCTCCGGTATCATCATCCAATGGCCCCCGTCGTGGTTCCCCCTTGGGGGTGGAGCTCGTGTCTTTCCTTCCGATGGAACACCGGGTTTTGGGAAAAGGGGAGCTCGTCCTCGGGGCAAGGCATCCGCAAATCCCTAGTCCTCCCAATGATTCACAAACAGAAGAGGCCCAGTGGATCCGATTAGTCCACGCAATGGTTCGCCACCCGTCGACAAACATATAAACCCTCCTAGCCACCGACAAGTCCGGCACCATCACCGAGAGTTTCAAGAAACCCAGAAATGTCTCCGCGTCTTCGACCGTTTGAGCCAGCCGCCACGAAGTGTTCCTTCCTTGGTCCTTTTGGCCAAATTTCCACTAACCTCCAAGTGGAATTCATATATGGGCATTATTATTATCACTTTATGGACCCCAAAGGTATGATTCCGTGAACCACTCGTAGAGTAGCTTCTTCAAGGTGCAATGGTCAAGCCAATTTTGATAGTTTCTACCTTGCTATCCTGTTCAACCAAACAGATGTCCAGCTTTTTCACCTAAGCCTTAGCCGAACACTTTTGATGATCTATCAAAGGCAGGCGTTAGGCCTTGCTCACTAAGATGGTGGGTGCAGCATTCCCTGCGTCCTCCCCCTCATTATCACTTTGAAGGCTGCTGTTATTCTTCACCGGAAAACTCATCGAAGGTGAGGCTTCTCCAAAATCCCACCATATGACCGTACACTTCGAAGCAAAATATTCTTCGTAATGAGCCACCTTGCCTTCTTGGGATCCCCTCTTCCCGTCCCGTCCTCGAGGTCGAAAGTGGGCACAGTGGAAACGTGGGGGAGTGGTGCAGCACCGACCCGTCACAAGCAACGTTCGCTCCAAAAATATGGTAGAGAAGCACCTAATCTTTCCTCTCCATCATGGAAACTCCCTTGAATCTCAACAATCGCTCATTTTCTCCCAATCTTTCCGCTCTATTTCTATCTTTTCTCGGGGAAAGCTCCTATACAGATTTCTCAAGAGGAGGTTACCAAACCTTCCCGTCATCCATCTCATCTACCATTGGTGCCTTTCCCTTTTTCTTCCTCCTCCCAATGATGTCCTTCTTCAATGGCAGGATTTTGAGTTTGGCGTTTTCGGTCTCTACCTCTCGCTTTCCTGGGTGATGAACTTTCTATTTTCTGCAGGAATGTTGCATCGATTTCTCCACAAGTTGAGCCAAATCTATGAGTTTTATAACACTGTATTATCCCAACGGAACAACAACAATAAAGCAAGATAAACAAAAACTACGTAAATAGAGGCAATAATACATAGAAAACACCTCCATAAATAAAATCCGAACAACCGAGCCATTTTATTAAATTTAAATGAGAACATATACAAAAGTGTGCTCGTAACACAGTGGGCCCTGTCACCCAAGGCAAGTTGAAATGATCACTCCTCCTTTATCAAAATCTCTCTCGCTCAATCTCTACTTTGCGTTGCTCCTCCTCCACGAGTCCGCCGAGTCGTTGTCATTGATCGGAAAGGGGTTTGGGGTCGGGCCCGCTACTCTAAAATTCTCAAACTCGACACCGGCGGCTTCTCCAAAAAACCTGCATTAACCTAATGGCGTAATCTTAAAGGTCGAATTCGAAATTCACCTCTAGGGATGGCTACGCTCTCCACTCGAGTACTTGCTAGCCTCCTCACGATGAAAACACCGAAGGAAAGGCCCTCCAACTTCAAAGAACTTATTATGGAAGGGATAATCTCACAACTTCTTTGACGAAGTCTTGAAGTTTCTCCCGAAGTCGTTTCTTTCTATGATCACAGAATTTCCCCCGGGAAGACGACGTCGTTGTCTTCAGACATGATTGTGTACGTTAAATTATGACGTTGGTTTCTATGCTAAGATGCAAATATACAAGTAAGATGCATTCGTAACATACCACGTATCAATGGAAGACAAGCCAAAAACATAGATAAAGAATGGTTGCTACTTGCCGATCAAGAAGATGCTTCAACCAACAAAGTCTTCATGAAACAACTTTCCTCATGTGTCACACAAACTTTCAAGACTTAATATTAAGAACGCTCCACCAAGACGAGACCAAGAGACCCTAAACATGTAACCAAGAATGTTGCTCCATCACCATCCAAGAGAGAAGAAAATGCCTCCACAAATATGTGTCCGAAATGAACTCCAAGCTCCTCCAATATATAGGCATCTTTCGGGGGTGTACACATCTCTTATGCGTGTGGGATAAAACAGCCGAGACTTTGCACACATGTGGAATAGATTCAAAATACATGTCCTCGCTCTATCCGATCAAGATGATCTTTAGATCGTATCTGCACTTTCCAAAAGAGGAATCCAAGAAAATATTGGCATCGGCGATTCGATAATAACATGGAGTTTGGACCCATTGCTCAAAATTAACACTTCCTCTCAACCAGGGAGCATCCATCCACCAAGCACATTCAAAAGCACAAAGGGTTATCCCGTCGTAATCGTTTGCTGGCTTCTTTATCAGCAAACAAAGTGAGCGTTAAAGACATCACTTACCAACAACCCGAAGTCGCCCTAAATGTCCGAAGCTTTTCTATAGGACTCAAAGCTGAGTCACACACCAACCGAAGTTGGTTTCCACCGACTTCAGGCCGCTGGAGGTCCGAAACCTCGGGACTCGAGAGAGTCACATATCAACCCGAAGGGTTTCCCACCGACCTAAAGTCACCGGAGGTTCCGGAACCTCGGCGAGATTCTGAGATCCCGCATCAAGTGGCTGGACACGTGCCATCCTGTACATGAGAGTACAAAGAATCTCCCGTGCGTCCATCTGCCTCTATTCACATTTCCCACTCTTATTGGCCGAATGAGGTAGTACTTCCCATGAGTCCTAAACTCCATGGGTAGGATGTGCATACAATACGTATCAAAGAGAGAGGTAAACCAACTCAATATCATCATTTGCAAGTGTATACACACCAACAAGGTTTGGCAAGCCCAGCTCCGTGGTTGCTTATAGCCTCCAAGAAGCTAGCTATCCCCAAAGCCCCCCGGAGCTCCCAAAGCTCAGAACCACCAGACCTCCAAATAGGTCGTCCCACGATTCCAAGATTCTCACTTCGAAGGTTTACGAACATGACCTTCCCCAAGGGCTCCGTGAGAATATCCCGCGACTCCGCTCATCGCTTCCTATATGATCGAGCTCTATAAAGGCTTCGTACCATATCCTGACAAGTGGTACCGTACATCAACATGCTTGGATCGATCGTGGAACATTGGATCTCTTCCGACAAATGAACTTCTCCGGTTATCACAAAGGATAACGTGGTATCTAGCACATGCTCGAACAACTCACCGAAGAGCTACAACTAAGTGTTCTCACAACAAGCCATACACACTACAATGTATTCGTCTCGCCGATGCTCAAAGTACCGTACCTCTCCGGCTCCTCCCCGAAGGCACTCCAAGTGTGAAGATCGTATGTGCTCTTGTGATCCACCACACTACCACCCCAACGGCATCAATATATCCATGGACCGTCATGCTCCCGTAGTGTATTCATTCATGGTTCATTGTGCCCCGTAGATATCTCACAGTCGTTAGGCACCAACCCAAATGAATGTCCACTACACAATACATGTCTTACTCTAATGTTCCCTAAGAACATCAAAGGTGGCCCTTACGAGTTGACGATACTCAAAGAGGGGGATTGTTAGCATAGGCTCAATAGCTGCTTTCCACAACTTTTAAAGTTGAGTCTATCAAGTCGGCTGGCCGCACTTAAGGCCCATCCTTCCAAATTTTTCTAAGAAATTTTCCACTTGTGACACATTTTCCTTAAGAGAGTAGTAAATCTTCGCTGTGTCTTCCGCGACTCCTTCGTGCCCAGGGAAGTAATGTACTCACTTCCCTAGGTCCTTCATCGAAAGCAGCTCCCTCTTCCACTAATGAATGAGAGGGTCAACATTTGTCGTAAAGAGATCATCCACATAGAGAACCGTAATGAGAGGCTTTTTTCATCAACCTTGAAGTAAAGGTTTGGATCAAAGACACACAAGTGAAGCCCAGCCTTCATCAAGTAGCTATCTATCCTCTCGTACCAAGCCCCGGGGGCTAGCTTCAACCCATGAGGGCTTTTGCAACCCGCAAAAACATGGGTGTCTCAATCTTGGGACTTTGAACCCCCGCAGTTGCTCTACATACACCTCTCTTTCCCTTAATGCACCATGCAGCGCGTCTTTCACTTCCATCCGATGATTCTATCCTGTGGTAGCAGCAAGGGTAATAATAGATTACAGTTGCAATCATAATCAATGCCCTTCCTAGAGAGAAGTCTCAGCAACACATCTTGCCTTGTACTTTTATCACTCCCATCGCATCCATGCGTGATCCGATGGAGCCATATCGAGGTGACAATGCTTTTGCCCTCCTGTCTTCGAACTATCCCGTACATCATCCCTCATAATGAACTCGTACTTCTTGTGTATAGTATCCTTCCAAACTGGATGTTTTACGTACTCTTCAAATGATCCAAGCTCATATTGTACTTGGGTCGTTAGATACTTTTGGTATCTATATGGCTTCTTACATTCTTTAATGTCCCCCTTGAAGCAACATATCTCTCAACATCCTCGAGAGTACCCTTGGCTATGAGGGTCTTTCTAGCATACATGGTTGTGGTCTCTCTCAATGCCGCCTTCATAAAGGTGCCATTATCAATCCTTAATCTTGATCTTCTTCTTCGGGAACATACCCAAATGCTTTAACAAATAGACATCGTATCGTGATACTTGAGGAAAAGAAGAAAGTCCCCTTTTGCGGCACAACTCGATGTATGTCTTCATGATTATTTTGAATTTGGGCATCCCACACCAACCGAGATGGCTTTGTAATCACTGGCCTAAATCTTACTCACTCATTGTCAACGCCAAATACCGCCATATGTCCGTCATACATCTGGATACAAAATTACATCGTGATTTAGTGATGCCACAAAAGATTATTTATCACAAACATACATACATAGAAGATATCAAACTTCATGGTTATATATATTTCATATGTTCGAAGATACCGCGTATCAAGATCATGTAGATTCCGCCATAGCGTCACCGTCTGAGTGATTTTCCCAAGCACATCAAGAACAAATAAAAATTACTTACTTGCAAAGATGCTTTCCACTTATGTTCCCCTGGCCTTTGTTCTTGATGTACTGTAGATCTCACAAGAGAATATTGCTACTTTAACCCCGCTTGTTGCTCTTTTAATAAGATCCTCCACGTTCGTATAAACTGCACAACTCCGGGTATGATGAAGACTCCGTCCCGTAAGATCGAATGATGGATTTCAAACTATATAAACACAACAATACAACAAAAGATAGCATGTTCCACGTGATATGGAATGGCTCGTTGCCTCTTCAAGATGACATCTTCCAAGCCCCAATCATAATAGCCCTTCCGCTAGTGCGATTACTTATACCCAACATGAAGTGAGTGATGAGAACCTCACCTTAGGAAACAATTTTCTGATCGTGAGCTCAACCTCTTTAAAACAGACGAACTTAAGTTAAAAGGGGTGCCAAATTGCACGTAACTGTGTATGACTATTCGATTCGAGTGATTCATAGTGGTGAATTTTACAAAATGAGCGCGCTATCAATTTCCGGTAAATGGTATATACTACTCCGTTTATTATCGGATGGGACTCACATCCTTCCGTCTAAAAAATGTAAACTCTCAAGCCAAGGCATATATAGGGACATTTCTCTATCGTAGCAAGAATGAATAAAATCCCTATCATGGCGTGAAGACAAAGAAATAATGCAAACGCGAAGAAGGGAAGGCACCATCTCTAATGCTTCTATCCATCTCGTGGTGGAGGACTTTCTCGCAAAAGGACAAGGCCATACTATACACTCTCCACAAATTTTTTTTATTTTTTTTCTCGCGTAGTGTACCACATGGATTCAATGAAGTCACACTCACATTTCCTCATTACGCACTCTTTAGCGAACGCATAGGAAGATTTCTGAGTATGTGCCCGGGTAGAGGGTTCGAACTCAATCCCGAGAGCCTTTATTTTGACAGATTGAAGGTTTGCTTGTGCTAGCCACTGAGTCACATGGGTGTTTGTGCCCAAATCTCGGGCTCTCCTTGCGCATAGCGGCAGTTTGCTCCTACGTTTAATTACACACTGCCCACTGGGGTATTTCTTGAAAGGTGCTTTTGCCCGCCCAAAACTCGTAAGGAAGGACATCATTATGCGATTTGTTGCACGAACAATGATATTTTTTTTATGTCGTTGTGTTGATGTGCATTCTGGACAGAGTTCGTTGTTGCCATGTTGGTGCTTATTCCAACGTTCGCGATCGTTTCTCTAATGCAAGCAACGAAGACCTCTTCACATCGCACCATTAAAGCATCATGACATTCCAAGTAGCCACATCATCCAAACCCTTTGTCCACCATCAAACTCGAATTCATCTGCAATCCACCTTCGGTTCGATTGATGCCAGTTTAACATTTCCATGCCCATATGCCTCGTAATTTTCCGGCCAATCTTTTCTTCCACAGTTCCGTTCCGTGCCTGACACATTTTTGGACAAGCCCTCCTATACTTGGCTTCAAGGCGTCGATCCTCCTCGCTCGTCAAAGACAAGCTCCCGGCATTGTCGGCCACCGACCAACCTGGGCAATCGCTAAGGTAGTCCTACGATCGACCTTAATGGCTATGACTACTTCTTTGATGCAACTAGAAAGTGTCTTCACTGCAATACCGAATGTCCCGTTTCACTAGGGTCCACACCGGCCCCTATGCAAGCCCCTGTGGGATGCAGTGGATGACAGGCTTCTCGACATTCCCCTCGACAGCAGACAAGGCCGGGCCGCATGTGCTTTATATTTCGCCGCCTTTCTCTCACTCCGCCTCCATCATCGTCGACATGATCCTTGCCTTCTCCCTCATCGTCGTGTTGTCCTCGCCTTGAGAGACAAAGATGGAACCCAAGGTGGAGAAATTGATGTGCTTTAACATAAATGGTTGTTGGAGCTTTCGCACACACCTCGATGTAGGGGTTCTCGCTCCAAAGGTCGATAGAAGTCCGTGTAACTCTGAAAAGGAGTGGGTGGCCACCGTACACAAGACACGCTAACACCAACGTTGTGTCTTCTTCTCTCACTTATATGCCCAACAACCTCGACCCTAGAACAAATTTCTACCTAACTGACTTTTAGCCTTCAAAACATCCCTTCAACCGATCCGCACTTTTACTAGTTGTCCCTTGACATAGATTGGACTTTGTCTTCTCTTCGCTCCTCGATACCATGTTACCTCACGGTGTTCTATGCTTAGATGCAAATATACAAGTAAGATGCAGACAGAACATACCATTAGATTGATGGAAAAACAAGCCAAAAACGTAGATAAAGAATGGTGACGTTATGTACATCAAAGCAGGATGCTTCAACCAACAAAGTCTTCATAAGGTTTCACTTCTCATGTGTCACACAACCCAAAGACATCTCATTAAGAACGTCTACCAGACGCAATACCAAGAGACCCTAAACGCAACCAAGAACACTACTCCATCACCATTCAAGAAAGAAGAAAAAAATGCCTCCAGAATTGTGTATGAAATGAACTCCTAGACTCGCAATATATAGTATCTTTTGAAGTTTGTGACACATCTCTTATGCATGGGATAAAATAGGTCGATCTTTTGCACATGTGAATAAATTCAAATACATGTTTCCGCTTTATCCGATCGGATAATCTTTAGATTGATCTTGAAAATTTCCTTCTAAAGAGGAATCCAAAGAAATTATTGCGATTTGCCATTCGAGCATAACAACATGGAGTTTGGAACCTAGTTGCCCAAAATTAAACGTAATCCTATGTATGAAATGATGATGTTGTTTCAAAAAACTGGTGTGAATGGATCCTCTCGAGCGGCACCCAAATTTCTCTAAGGATGAGGTTGGGATTCTCCGCCAGAGATGCACTTTGCTAAACAAGATCAAGTAACCTGCTTAAAATCCACTTAAGCATGCTCCTAGCCCCGACAGACAAAACCATAAGATGCAAGAATGAATGAGAAGGTTGCCCTCTCCTTTTATGCTTGTGAACCCCCAAATTTCCTTGGGCGCACCTCCAAGGGGCCATGCTGTCTCTCGCGTCATGTTGTCCTCATCGCCGGCGCGCGTTACCTCTCCCACGGCCACCGCGCCGTCCCAAGTGCCTCCTCCGCGCGTTGTCACTTGGCCTCATGGACCCCACTTCACCTTTTAATTAATCTACCCGTTGACTTTAGTGGGAAAGTGATTTTATTCCTCAATTCTTTTTTATTCATGGGTCCCCCTCACCCTTTATTTCCGTTAAACTTAAGAAAAAAAATTAATCAAAAATGAATATTCCAATTAAATACCGTCAGCACTGGGAATATTAAGGTATTGAAGCCATTATGACTACCCAGCATCGGGACCCTCCCCATCGTGAAAGTCCACAAAGAGAGAGTGTGAGACCTTGATTATGGTGACAAAGGACCATTTTCCCATTTGTTAACACTTAGCCTAGTTATTTGTCTTGTAAGGTTTTCCCTCTCTAAGCTATCTAGATTTTCAGAGTAACATTTTGGTGTCGTTGTCAAGGAAGGAATTGGGTCTACCTTTCCTCTATTGAATCATTTGAAGAGGTGGTTCTTTAATGACAAAATAGACACCTTTTTGGCAACTCCCAAATTAAGCTGAAAGGGACCATCAAAGATAACATTGTTTCAAGAATAAGAGTTGTACCAAGAGAGTTGATCATACTCCATCCCTTATTAGAAAATTCATATTTCCAAAGAGATGGATAATACCAATAATCACAATGACAGCAATGTCAATGCCAATACCAATAGAATGCAATCAAAATAATCCCCTAGGGGATAAGAAATGCCATTTGGCATCATTCAAACCATTAAACTTTAATGCCTTTATCGAGCTCTCACCGCTTTCCTAATAAACACCACGAATGGCTTCCCAAGTTTGGATGGCAATGGTACTATTAGTGCCGTAGAAACATGTGGACATTTTCTATTTGAGCAATTTGTCCTAAGAATATTGATGAAGATTAAGAAGATGTCATTATGATGTTTGCTTTGACATTTGAGGGTAATGCTGGGATTGGTCGGCCTACCCACCTGAGGAAGCATCACTAGTTTTGACTAATTTGAAAATGTCTTCAAGAAGAGATACCAACCATCTCGATGGAGGTATGGCTCTTCGAAAATTTATTCAAATTGATAAGATAGATAAAGAGAATATCAAAGAATAAATCCAAAGATTTAACAAGAACTATGTTGAAATCCCCGATAGGCCTCAAACCATTTGAAGACATAGTTTTGAAAAAAGATTCATTCAAGGTGTCCACATTTTAATATATGTTCTGAAGAGTTAAAGAGCTCGCAACTTGGAAGAAGCAAAGAACATTGTCATCAAAGTTGAACACAACATCAACTCTACCATACCGATTTATTTGATCATCCAAGGATGAAACTTCAAGCTACAAAATTTAAAAACTCCGAGACATGTAGCACATTCATAACACCGGTGTTCTTCCCCCGACTCCATCTAAATGTTGGGATGGTGCCTCTCTTGACAGGAGAGTGTGCACTTCATTTTTTCTCATCCGTATCCGAAAGTCCATTCCCTATTCCTTGTAATCGATAGGGTCAGGCTTCTCAACCCCCATCATATGTGTTGATGCTCCACTATCTATGTAACATGACACCTGGTGACACAATAGAGAGGCAAGCTATGAGAGCAAATTCATCTTCCAATCTAGAAGATTGATTCTCAATGTTTGTTGAAGTTTCTGTCTACTCCCCTTCTTTCCTTTCTTTCTAGGAATATCATTAAAATATAGTGTCCGTTATATGACCTTGAACTAACATATCTTTAATTTTTTGATAGGTCTCCTTCTTCTTCTTCTCCTTTTGTGTTGGATCCTCACCGGACCCCTCTTCGCTTTCCACCTTTGGTGCCTTGTCGATGCTACTGGTTCCATTGACCAAGCTAAGCTTCAATCTACCCTGAGTGAAGTCACTCCATAAGCGATCCCATCTTGAAATGTGTCCCACCCGTAAATCACTTGGACGAACATACTCCATTCCTTGGAAACCCATTCATCGGGATATGTGCACCAGCTCGTCGTCACTTGGCTTGTCACTTCATTACAACCAACTCATCTCTGGAAGAAGTCGAAGTTGGTGAGGCAGGTGCTTCCACGTCTTCCCTTATGTCAAGCGGATGGTTCTCAACCTATCTTTGAGAACCATATTCTCGTTTTCTAAAGAATTATAATATTTTACTATACATCCCACATCACCTTCTATCATCCATCTCAGCGAAATGCGTAATCAACATGTTCTCGGACTCCATCAAGGATAACCTTCGTTTGGCATTTTGTTTCCTACAGGTTTAAATCACAGATTTGCATGTACGTAAACAACATTCTTTGCATACTCCTTTCTCGTACGTACCCGCAACAACATTTTCTCGTATACCCTTTCGTATGTACGACAACAACATTTTCCGCATACCCTTCAACCCATACCTATCAAATAAGAATGACATTATACTCACACGCCTAAAGTTGGAGGCCTCCATCCAACCTCGTCCTAACTCATCAAACCCCGCCGCGACTATCTCTAGAAATCAGAAACTAAAACAACTGGAGAAATCGAGGAAATCGAACCAGGTTAAAACCCCCGCTTTATCTTCCCCCGTGCCCCACGTTTATTTATCATCATTTTTGTGTCTCTTGTGCTCAGATCACCTAATACCACAAAAAATTTTCAATTGGCAAGAACTGAAATTTGATCTCTTTCATCTGGAGATTATTTGTCTTTAGAAATTATGACAAATAATCAATTTTATCAAAACTGTCTGTCATTGAACCTAAGAGACCTCCCAGATCGGGAAACCTACGTAACCAAGGAATCCTGTGAAAAATTGATCAACGAAAAAAACACATAAAATATTCAAATTTTAAAGAAAAAACATGTATATATTCGTGTGCATCCATATAACCAAAACCATTTATACACAAATATGTAAAAGTTCTCATTTATATAGCAAGGTAAGAGTGCACATAAACAAAATAGCACCGAGTGCAATCCATCTCCACGCGGCCCCCAGATCCAAAAACTTATGTTACAAAAAATACCTACATATCATCAAAATCATTGTCTATATTCCTAAGGCCGTTGTCAATAATATCACCCTGCTACTAAAATAATATAGAAACCATAGCATGTCAAGTGAAGATTTTGTTTGAATGATGGGTACTTTTTTAATAGGCTCAAGATGTATGAGTTTGACAATCAATGTCACTAACATCAAGGTACATGCAGGGCTCGTGTGTTTTGGACAAATACTAGTTCCATACCTCATACATGACAATCCAATGTAGTTTTGCAACCGCCCAATCTTAAATCTCGGAAAATTAGAAAGAGTTCATGTGATAACAGGAGATTGTAAAACTTACTTTCTCCATATGAACTACAATGAGGTCGAACTAATTTCAAACATCCGGAAACATTTCATGGTAACAAGCAAAATTTAAGTAAAAGGATGAAATGAAAGATACAGGAGAATGTCATTTTTACTTTAAGTGAATTTAACATTACCATGAATTTACATTAGTAGGGAAATATGGCCAAGCCAAGCTTCCTCATTACAAATCATTGCTTTTTTGAAAAATGCATTCAAAGGGTCTCAGGGCAAATGTACCGGAATCAACACACAGTAATGAAAAAAGATCTATTTTCAACATCAATCTGTTAGCTAACTGTGACAAAGAACCGGCTTAAGCCCAAGCATCGAACGTCAAAATTATTAAGTCACTAATCGAAACCGGAAGTAGTTCTCAAACCGGACGGACGTACCCGTTCAAACCGGTTCTTTTCAAAGTCCAAATAACATCGTCCAAAGGATGGAATTTACCTCAAGACCGCCAAATTACCATAGTCTAGGTATTAAACCATTGAGCACATTTTCATCTTTTGGGCCATAATTGAAGATCCATGCTAGCACTCTTTCAAAAGTATTTTGTTTATTTATAGACCTTCAAAAGGCATTGAATCTATTCCAAGAGAAACTTTATTCCAAATGTTCCGCAACATTAGCATTTCAAATTCTTTGGCTTTTACAATGAAATAGTACAAGTCAACTTCTGTTCATCTTTGTAAAACACACAACCTCTCAAATTTCATCAAGACCATCATCAATGTCACAAGGATGTTTCAGTCAACTATCTTGCGATTCATATTTATGAATTGGAGTCCTTTCTCGTGGAGCACATATAAGATGGTGATGGTTGTCTCCCATCATATCTTGATCTCTCGTTTATATTCACCAACAACAACAATGGATCCTCTTACCTTATCCCCCTCGGGAGGCTTCAAAGACAAACATGTGGTTTTCCATTTCATAATCTTCGATGCCTCAATGAATAATTTAGTAAAACTAAAGCATTTTTCCTCAATGTGCATTGAAGAGTACTTTCCGATTACCATTTCCCCATATCCGAGGAAGAGATCAATACTATCGTGACTCACTTACTCGGGATTTTTAATTTAAGGCGGTAATTCAGCTCTGGCGCATGCTTTTCAGCCATGACCTCGAAGAGATATGGTCATCTTTTCCGCGTTTGAGAGATAAGTGCTTTTCATCTTAACTTCGATGATATTCATCCAAGATGTGCCTCTAAAACAAAACCATTAGAACCTACCCTTCTTTATGGTTCCAAGACCTATGTCCTAGTTTGTTGAGAATCAACTATGTGAGGATTGGAGAGAGTCCACGTCCCTTGATTGACCGTATGAGTTGCAGGTAATTGGACAACACCTTACAACATCATTCAAAGGAGTTCATGCAATATCCTTACACTCCAACACTATGTTCAAAATGATTCCTTACTCCCACAAGTTTCAATTCCTAGGAAAATCAACTTTAGGATGAAAGCATACTCTTCCTAGCACTTTTCTCCTTAGGACATTGCTTCTAGCTCTATAGGCTCTCTCAAAAAGGTGCCAATATTTGTTCTCTGGGTCTTCTTTGTTGCTTTAGTCGATCAGCCCTTGTATTAATCGTCGAGACCTCTTTCAAGTATTCTCTTAATGCACCTAGTCATCCCTGTTCTCCAAACATGAGTTGAACAAGATGATGAAAAAGGACCTTCACAATGAAGATATACAAGTCACCCAAATTACCCATCCTGTGACCTCAATGCTAATATGGATTTCTATTTTGAGAACTTCATGTAGATGAATTTGACCTTTTACTCAAAAACAAACATAACTCCAAGTACCTAGATACCCAACTCAGATTCCTTAGGTGACTAGGAAGTTGTTCGTGTCAACTTAAATTGAGACAAACCACCAAAATCCAAGATTTGAGAGGATATGCTGCCTCGTCACTCACTGTATTACTTAGAACTGGAGGATTGCCTTATCTTCTTGTAACATACCCAAAACTTAGGCTGCATACTCCAAGTTGAGGATTGCTTTATCTTCTTTGTAACACACCTGCAAATCTGTGCTAGGCCATGATACCGCTCAAACTAGCAGGGGTCCCAGTAGGGATCCCATGCGGGCAACCACAAGGTCAAGGGAAATAATGGAGCGACAGCCCATCGTCACCCCGCAAGCTCCCGACTTTACGAACTTTCACCAATGGGAGGAGGCCCTTGTGATAGTAAGGATCATGATAATGAATAGATCAATGATAGGGAAGAAAGGTGATCCTAAAAGCCTATTCATGAGAGACTAATATATGGCTTGCTTGTTTGGAAAGCAAGATGAAAGGCTCTCAGTAGTTGGCCAGGGAGAATTTCGAGGGGCTGTGGCTCAATATAAAGGTGACTTGTTAAAGAGATCTCAGAATGTGAAATCCTTATGGAAACTTGGTTTCTAATTGGTTTTTGAAGAATTAGCTTTGATAAGAAGTGGGATCACACGAGACCAAGTGGACCCAAAATTAGGTCAAGTGGATGGAATCGATCAATCAAGGTGTGCAAGTGACCTAATTGAGGAGGAGAAAGGGATCAAAGGAGAAATTTTCTGAACTTGATGCAATGATCCCATGGAGATCACTGTACCAAATGAAAACAAGGGCAAGAATCGATCCTTCGCAGCTAGGATTGAAATATTTCAAGATCCTCCGTCGGTAAATTGCTTCAAATTTGAAGGGAACTTGGGAGACAATAACTAACGGCACAGAGGGCAAGAGATCGTAACTTTTGATGGGGCAACTGGGGAGAAAAATTGATGCCCCTTAATTCACCTCTGGAGGTTAGGGCTCAGGAAATGAAAGAGAGAAAATTATGAAGAAAGTATGGTTTTCGCTGATCACCAATAGATGGATCAAAGGCTCAATCCTTTGGGGAATATGGATTCAAAGGAGAATCAAATGCTTGGAATGAATTCACTTAGTCAAGGAGTATTCTAGAACAATTTTGTATGGCATTATGGCATCAAAATGATTACTTCAAGGTATATGCACTTCGATTTGCAATATATGATGACTTATTGAGATAGAATTTCAATGAAATGTCTCTAGGAATGTCTAACTGGTCTGCATATGTCCCATAAATATGATGCAACGCTTATAAAAGAACAAATTTTAAATAATTTTGTATCATAAAAGCAATAAATTTATGCCTATATGTAAAATTCTCAAAGAATATTATGACATAAGAAATAAAAAGAGTAGTATTAAAAGAGTACTTTGCCATGTAAGAAAGAGCATATCCTAATCATCATTATGCCAATAGTGAAGCTTCCAAGACAAAATGAAAGAGATCCAAACATCAAAATTCATCCACTCATCCAAATTCGCTCCTCCAAGAAGGATAGCAAAAATATCACAAGAGAAAGAGAATGATCTAACACAAGTGATGATGAGAGAATGAATCAACTCATCTATTTATACAATGTATACGTATTCGTATTTAGCTAATTTGGCCTAATTAGCCCCTAGAATAAAAATAATGTGCATAATAACAATAACTTTTGGGTGATTAAGCCCACCGCGTTCAATAATACATGAATAAGCCTCCCCAAGAGGCTCTAATGATCACCGTGCTGAGTCACAGTTCTTGAGCGGGCCTAATGAAGTCCGTTGTGCCATGATATAGAAATGGACTCTAACATAGTGGACACCCGGTTAGCCCTTGTTTTCTCAAGCAAGAACCCGTGGTGCTCCCAAGTGGGGTGGGGGCACAAGGTTATCCTCATGGGTCTCCAAATGAATTGGAGGCATCAGAAACCATCCCTCAGAAGTTGGCCGAAATGATGACATATGACCTCCTGGCTGCGCAAGGGGAAATCCTCCTGATCTTGGAACATCTCGCCAAGTGTATGGCACATTTGTGAGCTAAGCAGCATGGTGTACCTGCATCATCCTCATCCACAGGAAGAGAGAAACAACGATATTTAGGGATCCATGAAGTAATCTCAGCCATGGTAAGGCCCCAGTGTTCTCAGCACCACCTACAAGTGCCAATGTGGACCTTTGGGAGTTCAGAGGGCCAAGACCCCGTATACGAAGACCAAGTCTCAAATGGGGATCCACTCCCAACTCGCATAAGATCCTAATGCGTGGCCCCTTTCCCATACAACAAATCATTAGAATAACCAATTAAAAGAGCTTACAAATCATGGAATCAATGGGGCACTTCATGGTGGCATGCCCCTCCATAGTGGGCTTCTGTATAAAAGGCACCTCAAGCTCAATAAAGCTTAGCTAAGGACCCTATTAGGGTGGTTTCAACCCCCAGAAGGAGTGACATGTCCGTTGGTACATCCCTCAAAGGTAGGTGGCAGATGATATAATAATGGAATGAGTGATTAGGGAAAACTATCCAAACCTACATGTCAAGGTGAAAGGGAAAAGAAATATAATAAGGAAGCCCACTACTGAATATGAGTGTAGAGGGACAAATCTGCAGGCTATGAGTTACCTGGGCCTCCTTGTTTGGGCACCCTTCTTCATATGCCCCTATTCTTTATTGATTTTTCTTCATAATTGCTCGAGGGCTCCAAGGGATGAGACATGATGTTTAATATGTCGCAAGGAATACCCCGAAGGTGGGGCGATTCATCGCTCACCCATGGGTTGGGACAATCATGGGTTCTCAGTCAGATAGAGGAGGCTTCATTTAGGGCCCATAAAAACTAGGGTGATGACTATGGATACACAGAGCTCATGCTTGGTTTTTGCCCACGTACAAATTTGTATGTCTCACTTTTGCATTGTACATATTTCCTATTGAGAGGCCAAATTATGCTTTTCGCTATTTGTATCAACTTTTTCAGCATTGTTATTGTGCCCGATCTGGGTGTGTGACAAGGGGAAGGAAGTAGGCTAACCCTATGTGGACACATGTGGACATGGATGGGAAAAGGATGAATGGGGGCTAAAATGAGTGGAAGCGGGAGCAGATGTAGGTGGCATTGGGAAGCAGATCATCAGAACTAAACTTGATTTCCGCCAGTGTCAACCGAAACCAGCGACGTAAAGGAGATCTCATGGGGAGGTGGATATAAGGGGGTAATGCTAACAAATCAATCAAAGGAGATAAGAATACAAGTTTCACCCATCTGCTTCCGTTGAATCGCCCCACCAATCCATGCCCAAAAGTGCCCATAACAAGTAAGGGAAAATTACTTCAACTATACCAATGACAAGCTATACCTTTGTGGTCGAGAGGCCTACCTCTTCAAACATACATTCACACAAGTGGTTGAGGGGACGAACATGGATGGCCTGGTGGCAGAGAAAACGGCACATCGAGCCTATCTACAGGTCGCAAGGCCGTTAGTTGCTTCTGTTTTAAGAGGGACCATCTAGGACAAAAATTTTATATACACTACTCATTGTGTGGTGGGCAATATTTGGTCTAACTCAGACATGAGTCCTTAGGAAAGTGCATGGTAGCTACCTCGACGAGAGGGTCATGAGAACACTAGCAATCTCTTGGCATTGTAGACTCATATCACAAGACATACAAAGACTAAGCACATGGAGCACCATGTTTTTAGCCACTTGTGATCATTCATGCTTAGTGTTAGGTCGTAAAATCAACAAACAAGTAAAAATATGAAAATTTAATCTAAATGCAACTAATTCACCATGAGAACTATCATATGATGTTAGTTATAATGAGAAAATCAGCATGCTATGCATCCTACTCTACTCTCTAACATGTGCATATTGTATAATGTCATGTCAAGGAAAGGGTGATATGACTTGACCGATTGGGGCCAAAGTTCGTCGTTGAGTTTAGAAATGTAGTAATAATCCTCCCAAACTTTCCCATGAATCTTAATAAGAATTGGATTTTTATCAACAAAGACCACATCCCCAACCTTGTATTCCCCTTACGCTTCCACTTTTTGTTTTGCTGTAGATTTGTTTCCGTTTGAGAATACAAACTTCTTGTGAAGGAGAATGGGAGAAGGTCTTCAATCTCATGTCTCTTATAGTATGACTCCGCCTCCCGGCTTGACCACATGAGAAGGGTAAGTAGGCTCTATAAAGGATGAAGGTCGACGTATCGAGGGATAAAGTGTTATTAAGACAAGTCCATTTGAAGATGACCCCAATAAGTGGCCTCACTTTGATAGAGCATCCTCTACACATCGTGATATTTGCGACCACAACATCCATAAGAAAAGATATACTGTGGTTCATATCCAAAGAGGCCTTGTTTCCCCACAAGTTTGGAGTTAAAACCACATACCCTCTATATGGCTTTCCAGTGATGTTAAGACCCAATTTCTCCATGACTATTAGTGCTGATGTTTAAGGGAAGCCCCTAAGTCCAACATAAAATTATGCAATAGAAGGTCATTAGATGGGTTGTGTGAGCATGAATGTAGGAAGGCTCCATGTTTAAAATGGGGAAGGTGAATGGTTTTGCAAGCCTTCATGCAATTTATTCTTGAAACCCAGTATTTCTTGATTTTCCATTGTTGCTTTCAGGGAAGCTTCAGCTTTCACAATGGTACCAGTACGGGCCATTTTCCCATAGGTCTCTAGATCAATGTCAAGTTCAACTTTTTTCCTTTTCCTTTCTTGATGGCTGCCTTCTTTTGAGGATCCTTTTTTGGGATTGGCCTTCTTCGGAACTGCTTTTAGAAGGGTTCTTGAGGAGAGGTTCTTAGGAGAGACTCTGTTCAGGAATCGAGTCATCTTTGTTGGGCTCTCGGAGGATGTGGGATTCTGTTGTTGTCCTTTCATGAGCATTGGACTTTCGAATTCCTCCATTATCATGAGTTAAGGATTGGCTCTTCTTTTCTTCTTGAAGGTGACCTCTCTAATGGGAGGATGAGTATATGAACTCTCCTAGTAGAATGTCGAAGACATCGAATCTACAAGGTTGGCTCGTCGTCTACTTCTTTCATCGCCACTTATCCTCATCACTTTTTCATCCTTTTGAAGATGACCTTGCTCAACCGAATAAGCGAGCCAAAGCAGTGGGGCCCGAGAGAGCTTGACTTGTCTTCTTCATTTTGATTTTTAGAAAAGGGCCTTTCCGGGATGTAACTAGATTTTTTGGGCCTTTTCCAAGGCAAGAGTTTGTTCATGATCCTTTATCGTGAATTTATTTCCTTGCTCATCTTTTCCATTCTCTTGAGGATCACTAAAAGGGTCTCTTCTGCTGATCGTTGCATTTGGTAGAAATTTATAGTTTCCCACCCCGCTTTTCAGTTTTCACCTTATTACTCCAAAATAATTAAATGCCCTTTCCCATATCCATACATTTAATAAACCTGAAAATAAATTTCTGTCGAAAACACAAATTCTGGAAATTTTTTCGTAACGTCGAAAATGCAGAAATAAAATAACAGCAAGAATAAACAGTCATTCAACACATCATAACCAAGTATTTTTGGTCAAGGTGACCTCGGAAAAACTCCCTACAACTCTTGGGGGAAAACCAAATAAAAGCTCCTTTTCCTTATTTCCGGAAAAAATGCTTTTACAAGTGATAGAAATATTCAGCAAAAATAAAATAATCAAAGAAACGTACTTTACAACTTATCTCTTTTTCCTCGTGCTTAACCACCGCTCAAAACGCACAAACAAGCAAACAGAATGAAGAATAAATGTCAGACGGATTTCGATTTGCGGCTCGTAAATTCCCAATAAATGCAAATTTCGTACGGCCACCTTTGAAATCTGTGCCAAAACATCAATAAATGTCGCCGTACGACCGAAAAATTGCATAAAATGCTCGCAAAACTCGTACTGTATGAACAGCTACTAGTCAGCTTCGATTGTACAATATCAATAGATGGCCAGATGCACACAGATGGCTTTGGTTGCATTTGCCTCCGCCTAGGAAATCCGTGGCAAAATCACTGTTGCTAAATTCGTCGTACTGACCAATGTTCAGTCAAATGTCGCCTTGGAATGTGTGCCACGTCGCCCTTCTCCTCACCGTAAATCTCCCTTGCCTTCGCTTCTCCTTCTCCAATCGCTCATGAAAGAATCGAATGACCTTTTTCCTCCTTTTCTCCTTTAACCTAACTCCTAAGTGACTTTTGGGGAATCCCCAACCACGTACGTATAGATTGAGATCTAGGGCCGAGATTAACAAGCCTATTTAAATTTAATTTTCTATTTTTTAATCTACCCCTACTTAATAAAGACCCACTCTTAGTCTTTATTTCAAAGTCACTTTTTCCTTTCTAATTTTATATCGACTTATTTAAAGTCACTTAACTTTTAGTAACTTTATCACTTAAAGTCACTTTAAAATTAGATTTCCTGACTTTATAAATTTTATAAAGTCACTTTAGTAACTTCTTATCACTTAAGTCACTTTAACAGAGATTTAACTTATAAAAAATTATAAAGTTACTTTAGGAGAAAATTAAATTCTTTGACACTTTTCCCTGTGCCAAAGATCAGCCTTAGAACCACTCCGTCTCTCCCATATCAAATTTCAAACACTCCCTCTTACCGAGGAAGGTGTTCCTCACCACACCCATCTTGTCTCTGAAGTAGACATGCTTGCCCCGTGGTAAGGCTTTGGTAAGAATATCTGCAACCTGCTCATCAGTGGGAATATACTCAAGCTTCACAGCTCCCTTCTGAACATAGTCTCTGATGAAATGATATTTGATCCCGATATGCTTTGACCTGTCATGAAACACTGGATTCTCCGTGAGTTTAATGCAACTCTGATTATCACAGTAAATCACTGAAGGTCTCAACGGCTGACCAAATAAGCCAAACAACATCTTGCGAAGCCAGATGGCCTCACAACTAGCTAGACTGGCTGCCATATACTCTGCTTCCGCTGAACTCAATGCTACTGACTGCTGCTTTCGGCTAAACCATGACACAACCGCCGAACCCAACCCAAAACAGCACCCTGA
The DNA here is from genome assembly GCA_034641835.2 of Pinus albicaulis. NCBI lineage: Eukaryota > Viridiplantae > Streptophyta > Pinopsida > Pinales > Pinaceae > Pinus > Pinus albicaulis. The sequence continues at coordinate 1,355,767,416 of CM076572.1, forward strand.
AGTGCTCTTCCTATCAGAAGCACAACCTGCCCAATCCGAATCAGTGTAACCTGCCAATCTCACTCCATCCCCCTGCCTGTAGTCCAGACCATAATCCACTGTCCCCTTGTAGATACCGAAGCACATGTGTTTTAGCCCACAAGTGCTGAACCTTCCTAGCTCCAACATAACCGACTCATCGTGTCGACTCTGTAAAATGATATCCGCCCGTTGTTGACCAACACATCAAGGAACCAATCACCACCAGACAATGTGGGATCCACCAACTGAATCCGAAGCATGAAGCTTCTTTCACAGATCATCAAGAAGTCACATGGGTCTACAATCCTCCATGTGGAATCCGCCAAGGATGTCCACAATATACTTCCCCTGTCCCAGGAAGAAATGCCCCTCCTCCTGCCACACCTCCAAACCCAAAAAGTAATGCATCAAGCCGATGTCCTTCATCTCAAACTCCGCCGTAAGATCTCTCTTGCAGTGCTCTATGAGTCTCTCTGCACCTGTAATGACTAAGTCATCCACATACAGCACCAGAATGAGAGGCTCCTCACCTATCACAATATAGTAAAGGTTCGGATCTGCCTCACTCTTTGTGAAACCCATCTTCCGCAAGTAAGTATCTATCCTGGAGTACCAAGCTCTGGGAGCTTGCTTCAGGCCATAAAGGGCCTTCTTCAGTCTGCACACATGGGACTCCTTCCCATGCACCTCAAAGCCCTGTGGCTGCTCAATGTACACCTCCTCCTGTATGAAGCCACTGAGAAATGCGGTCTTCACATCCATCCGGTGGATCTTCCAACCCATCTCTGCTGCTATCGATATAATGGAGCGGATCGAAGTATATCGAGCCACGGGAGCGAAGGTCTCCTCATAATCAACTCCCTCTACCTGGGAGAACCCTCTAGCCACAAACCTCGCTTTGAATTTCTCAATGTTGCCATCTGTAGCATGCTTTACCTTGTAAAGCCATCTGGAAGTAACCACGGATTTGCCCTCAGGCCTCGGCACCACCTCCCAAACATCATTCTTCATGATAGAAGAATACTCCTCCTGCATGGCCTCTCTCCAGACCTGCTGGCTAGTTGCCTCCTCATAGCTAGAAGGCTCAGAGTCAAGGATGCTGGTAGCCATTGCCATATAGCTACAAAACCTCTCAGGTGGTTTGCTCTCTCTGATCGGCCTCTTAGGCTCAGCAACAGATGTGGCATCTCTCAGGGTGTCCCGAAGCCACTTGGGCTTCCTCTTCCCTGAGCATACTTCTCCCATTGGAGAATGAAACTCCTCCTCCTCATCATCATCAGGAGCCTGAACTCCTGACTGTCTGTCTGCTGTCCTCCTGCCTGCACCTGAACCTGTAGAAGTTGAGGTACCGTGTGAACTGTCCATCAGTGGACTCCCTAGTGAACTTCTATGTGGACTGCTCTCGTGTCGCCCATAAAACACCTCTGATCACGAGCCACCTCACCCAGGGACCCGACATCGCCAGATGTGGCCTTCGATCCTCCCCGATCTCGCCGACCGGATCTCGGACCGACTCAACCGCTCGCTAAGGGTTTGGTCCAGATACTTGACCCCTGCGGTGACCTCCCAAAGGCCCTGTCCTCCTCGAACTTCACATCCCGCCTGACAACAACTTTCCTCTGTGCAGGAATGTAAATCCGAAAGGCCTTGGAGGTCTCACTGTAGCCCACAAAGATACCCTTCTCTGCGGTGGGCTCCAGTTTGGTCCTCTTCTCCTTGGGTATGTAGGAGTATGTCATGCACCCAAAGATACGAAGATGACCCATATCAGGCTTCTTCCCAGAAAAAGCCTCCTCCTGAGTCATGTGCCCCAAGGCACGATGCGGACTCCTGTTCTGCAAGTAAACAGCTGTGTTGCAGGCCTCTGCCCACAAAAACAATGGCAACCCCTGATCATGTAACATGGCTTTGGCAGCCCCTCCGATGGATCTGCTCTTCCTCTCCGCAACCCCGTTCTGCTGGGGGTTGTAAGGAACAGTGAGCTCCCTCCTAATGCCTGCCTCCGCACAATAGTCAACAAACTCTCCAAGGGTGTACTCTCCTCCATTGTCCGACCTCAGGGACTTGATCTTCCGACCTGTCCGTGTCTCCACAAGAGCTCTGAACTCCTGAAACCGCTTGAAGACCTCACTCTTGGTCTTCAAGAAATAAATCCAGGTCCTCCTGGAGTGATCATCAATGAATAACACATAAGACTCATATCCACTCAAGGAAACATGAGACATCCGACCGCTCACATCGGAATGAATCAAATCAAGTATCCCAGTCGCTCTGCTGTCACTGCTGGGAAAAGGGGATTTGGCAAACTTGCCCATCACACATCCTCTACAAGTATCAAAGTGATCAATACTGAAATCTGGCACACCTGTAGTGATCTCCCGCAAAGTCCTCAAGGCTCCATGATACATGTGCCCCATCCTGCGGTGCCAAATCTCACACTGCTCAGAACTGCTAGCTCTGCTGTCGGTACTACTGCTCAATGCCAAAAGGGATTGAAATGCAAACTTGTACACCTTTGCATGGCGTACACCTATCACTCTAGCTGAATCAGCTGGAGTGCCCCTGGGATACATCAACACCTGTCCTCCCCTGAATAGTATCTCATATCCTCTGTCCTCCAAAGCTGAGACGGATATGAGGTTCTTCCTCATCCCTGGCACATAAAGAACATCTCACACCTTCAAGGGAGGTTTGGACTCCCTCTGAAATGTCAATGTTCCCACACCGACTGCTCTAACAACTCTGTCATCACCGAGTACTACCTCTACATCAGTGCCACTCTCTGAAAGCTCTGAGAAGTACTCACGGACTCCTGTCATGTGACGTGAAGCCCCACCGTCCACATACCAGATACCCGAAGATGCTCCGCTAATCGAGGGAAATGCATGCTCCCTCTGAACCTCTATGGCAGATAATCCTGCACTAGAAGACTCACACGCAATGAACCTAAACTCCCGGTCAAAGCGATCTGCAAAGTCCTCAACCTCTGCTGAAGCTGCCATGCTCTGGTTCTTCCCCTTCTTCTTCTTCTTCTCCGGACACACAACTGCATAGTGTCCCATCTTCTGACAATTCCAACACTTCACTTTGGAATAGTCCTTCTGTGTGTTATCATGTTTACCTTTACCTTTTCCTTTGCCCCCACCATTGCTTGTGGAAGCCTGCTTCTTCCCTTTTCCTTTCTTGCGTCCTGCCAACAGTGCTACATTCTCATCCTGCTCAACTGGCTTGGCTGCCCCAAGCTGACCTTTCCTGATCTCTGTCTGAATGCAATCATCCCAAAACCTCTCCCATGTGGGAAGGGTCTCACGTGCACAAACCCCATCAGCAAAGTTCATCCATGAACGGGGGAGACCATTCACTACAATCCGCACCAACTCAGTGGGTGGAATGGCCTCTCCAATCGCTGCCAACTCATCTCTCACATTAGTAATCTTTGTGAGATATCCAGCTGCACTATCATTACCCATCTTAATGGTCTTTGGCTTTTCCTTCAGGACCATTTTCCGGTTCTCATTGGTACTCTGGTAGAGATTGGACAATGATGTCCACATCTCATGAGCATTTCTCTTTCCTCTCACATGAGGAATGCAATGGTCTTTGATTCCGTCTAGAATCAGTCTCTTACCCTTGTTGTTCTTTTTATTATATGTTGCCAACTTTTTATTATATGCTGCCAACTGAGTAGCATCAGTAGGCACATTCACTGGGTTCTGTGTGGTATGTACCATAATGTCCCAGACTTCTGCCTCCTCAAAGATACTCTGCATTCTCTCCTTCCAAATATTGTAATTGGTATGCCCATCCAACCTATCCTCCACCTTCAATCCTAATGAAATCCTACTGTCCTAAAACTGAAAAATAGCGCTGCTGTAGTAAAGATAAAAATTCTGTGTGAAAAAATCAGCTTGTTGGAATTTTCTGAGTGAAAAATCAGCACACTGTATTTTTCTTCTTGCTGTCCCAAACTGCACTTTCAGCACCCAAGCTCGATACCATGTAGAAATTCGCGGAATAATGATTAATTCTTTCGCCACCTTATTACTCCAAAATAGTTAAATGCCCTTTCCCATAACCATACATTCAACAACCGGAAAATAAATTTTGTCAAAAAAACACAAATTCGGAAATTTTCGACGTCGGAAAATGCGTAAATAAAAAAATAAAGAAGAGCAAAAAATGTACCATTCAACACATCATACGACAAGAATTTTTGGTCAAGGTGACCGAAAAACCCCCTACAACTCTTGGGGAAAACCAGTTCGAAAGCTCCTTCTTATTTCTGAAAAAATGCTTTTTACAGTGTGAGAAATATTCAGCAAAATAAAAATCAGCAAACAGACTTTTACAACTTATCTCTTTTTCCGTGCTTAACCACCGCCTCGGAAAATGTACAAACAGCAAAAACAGAACAGCAATAAATGTTGTACGTTCTCCTCGATTTGCGTGCCCAGAAATCTGCAATAAATGCAGCTGTACGGCCTCCTCAAAATCTGTGCAAACAGCAATTAATGCTGCTGTCCAAAACCTCGATTTGCGTGCCAAAACTGATGCAAAACTCTGCTGTACGGTACAACCCCTTGCTGCCTCGATTTCCGTGCCCAATATTGCTGTACGGCCCTGCTGTACGGCCTTGCTGTACGGCCTCCCTGCCTAGAAAACCATGCCAAAAATCTGCTTGCTGTTTGCTAAATCTGCTGCACTTGTCTTGCTGAAATGCTGCCTTGGAATACGTGCCAAGCTGCTGCCTCCTTCTCCTCACTGCCCAGAAATCTCCCTTGCTCTCTTGCTCTCCTTCTCCCAATCTGCTCATGAAAGAATAAATGACCTTTTCCTCCTTTTCCTCCTTTAACCTAACCCTAAGTGACTTTTGGGGAATCCCTAAATCCAATGGCTGAGATAGATTGAGATCTAGGGCTGAGATTAAATGCTCATTTAAATCTCACTTTTCATTTTTAATTCACCCCACTTTAATAAAGACCCACTTAGTCTTTTATTTCCAAAGTCACTTTTTCCTTTCTAATTTTATATTGACTTTATTTAAAGTCACTTTAACTTTAGTAACTTTATCACTTAAAGTCACTTTAAAATTAGACTTGACTTTATAACTTTATAAAGTCACTTTAGTAACTTTATCACTTAAGTCACTTTTAAATTAGATTTAACTTTATAAAAATTTATAAAGTTACTTTAGGAGAAAAAATTAAATTCTTTTGGACACTTTTCCCTAGGCCAAAGATCAAAGCCTTAGGGAACCACTTCCGTGCCCTCCCAGATCACTAACAAGTCCAACGCAGGACTGCGCAAAAGACCATGCAGAGTGACGCAGAGGGAGCTAGGGTGCCTCACGAGTGTCATAAATTCTTCCGAAGGGTTTGGAAAACTTATCTTAGGTGTATTCTAGACATTTGCTCGTCAAATTCTTGTAAATGATTTCCACTGCTAAAGAATAATACAAACCCTCATCTGTTGCACAGGTTTTCCCGCATTGGGTTTTTCCAGGGACAATTATCTAAAAAAAACCATGTTCATGTGATTGTTTCTATTGCGTTATATGTGTTCTATTTGATTTTCTGCTTATGATTAAGTGAATACTGCAGTTGTGTTTATTTCAAAATTTACTGGAAGAATCTGTAAATAACTTATCATAAATAAGTAGGTGAAATAAACCAATCACTGTAGTAGTATTTCAACTTGAAAATTTCACATGGTATCAGAGCAAAAGACGAGAAACATAAGAGGAGGTTCTGCAATGGAACGAAGGTTCGACAATGATGCAGCATCTGCTCGAAAGGGTTCACGTAGTCCTCCAAAACGCATGGAGAAACAGAGGGATCATGACATTATAGTTCTTCCATCTAGACTAGAAGAGGATTTTTCTTGTGTGTCGAGCATGGCCTCTCCAAGGATCTGGTATATTGACAGTGGAGCATCTACTCACAAGACAGGAGCTCGAGAATGTTTCTTGAGCTACCAAGAGGAGCAGATTATTTTTCATATCACTATGGGAAACAAGGCCAAATGTACCCCTATTAGAAGAGGGACCATAATATTTCAAACAGAAGTTGGAAACTGTTGAAAATTTGTAGGGCTTGTGATTAATACAAAAATTCTCTTCCTGATAATTACTTGTAAGCTTGCTTATGTATTCTTAGTTAATCCTTCATCAAGTCAATTATCAAAGTACTTATACAAATGTAGAGACAGAATTGATTTTACTTGTAACTGAATATCTTGCAAGGTGGTTAGGAAGGTAAATCTCTGATTTACCTTCCTTACTTTCTATCACCTTTAGATCATTGTCTTGACTTAGACAAATTCTTACAATAGATATATTAGAGCTCAAAATATCTGCACTTGTACCCTTCTGCACTTATCCGCAAACCAGCTCTATTAATCCGCAAATCTATCCCTTGCTGCACCTATCCAAAGGCTGTCCTTTGCTACACCTATCCGCAGTGTATCCTTCTTGCTCTTTCCGCAATTTTGTGCTCTTCAATCCGCACTAAACCCTGTCCTTAGATCCGCACTTTTAGATGCTATAAAACCTCAGACTTGTCTGCATTAGTTGCTCCTTTTTCCATGTTGTCCAACCTCAGACTTGTCCGCATTAGTTGCTCCTTTTTCCACACTGTCCAACCTCAAACTTGTCCGCAAAGCTTGTGTTTTCACCGCAGCATATGTAGGAGTATAAATAGTTGTTCCAGCCAGATATTAAGCCGACCTTTCAGCCATCATGTAGGCCGACTTCAACACTATTTGTAGGCTGACTTCATTTACAGCAAATAGGTTTATCTTCAACGTTGAATATGGGTAGTCTTGAAGGCCATTCTTCTGCAGTGTCTTGGAGAATATTCTTCAGACTAAACACACCATTTATATGACTCTTAATTACACTTATGTTCCTAATAGACATCAAGAAGAAGTCTATAGACCTATACTAAAAATCTTGCTCATGAAACCCATGAAGCAAGTAAACCAAAAATACATTTTATTATTATTGACTTCTTCTTTACATAAGTACATAATTACGTAGTCATCATGAAGACCGACCTAGTTACACTTTTCAACACTCCCTCTTAACTAGGGAGGTGTTCATACAAGTACATGGTCACTTTTAAAACTGAAGAATCTCATAAGAAAAATCGGCTTGGTAATCGCATTTGTATAGCATCATATCAACTAGCATTGTACTAGTGCAAGGCCTTGACTAATAGCCCCATCTCTTCAACGAGACAATCGGCTTCAATGCTGGCGAGACACATGACTTATAGACACCTTCGTCATTGTCTCTCCAAGGTACATACTCCACCCGGGTGTTCCCAAAGTATGACCTTCCTAGACTATTCTTCTCTTGGGTAGCTAGCCCTCAAAGAATATCGGTCCACGACTACTCTTATCTTGAATGCCCTATCACATTCTCAAAGAGTATCGAATGCCAAATGAGTACCCAATCCTCCATCCTATCTTCCCAAGACCAGAATGATGTGTCTATCTCTCCCTCTCAACCAGGGAGGACCTTATTCCACAAGGGAATGTACTCATTCTTATACAAAGAATGTACCTAAGCTCATCCTTAGGAATTACCAAGTTTCTTCCAAGTAAGAAACTTACCATTAGGCTCCCTCTTAACCAGGGACCTCCAGCAGCAATCTAGCTACCCATGAAGAATTCCTGTTCTCGATGTCATGGATTTTGATATTGAGGAATCTCCAACTTTTAGCTTCATAAGGCACAGATCATCCATCACTTCCATCCTGAGTCATGTCAACTATCAGAGTGGTTCATCAGACTTCCTTTATCTGGTCCATTGTTATGCCATGCTGCTTTCCTTCGAATCATTTTCAAGGATCATACATCCTTTCTCATGATTACCAACCCTGCACAAATTCATCCAGATAAACATATTCATATTAACTTTTAGAACGAAAGTTACCTTAGTGATGATCTTTCACCATGACATCTTCCTGTAGACATCGGTATCCTTTATATAGATTAATACATCTCCTAATGATATGTTTTTGCTAAGGGTTTCCAGACTTTCGTCAGAGTCTACATATCTTCCCAGGAGATCTTCTAGTCACATCTATTTGGCCTCTGAATGATACCTGCCTCAAGACATGGTTGCATTTCATGATCTCTTCCTTTTTGCACATTTTCCATTCCCAGGAACTTTCAACAACCACCTCATATATCATGAGGACATATTATGTTGATTTCATCTGTCTGTTCACTGAGAAATACTCTTTTATAGTTCATACTTCTAAGCACATAAGTTCATTACCTGCAACCATATAACATGACATCACAGTATCCAATGTCAACATATAAATATATATATACCTCATACCTTTTTCCCTTGAGTCATCCTGTAGCATAGAATAGTTCTTTCAACTTATCATATATTCTCTTGATGTCTCCAATCCTTCATAGATTTTTCATGACTTTACTTTCTTCGAGGACTACGACTATTCTCCTCATGCAAGGATTCTTGGTAACCCAGCCAGCTTATAGATCTCCCTGCAAAAACAAAGTCATTTGACCAAATTTGATTATAGAATGAAAGATACTTACTTGATAAGTGAAGATAAAGTCTCCAGCTTGATTTCTTCAATGGTGGAGAAAAGATTAGTGCTTTCTCTTTGAATGATCTTCTTCAAGGGTAAGGATTAGATCTTTGTTGTAATGATGATAAAGCCTTCTTTTCTGCACTCTTCTTCACCAGTCTTAGGAAAGCTTGGTTCGTAGTAAACTCCTTTTTCTGCACTTCTAGCCTCGGCTTCTTACAGTCTTCTTATCCTTGATCTTAATACAAAGATCTTTCTTGCTTCGATGTATATCTTTAGTTCTTCTCTAAGTTATCTAAAATCTGTTAGCTCAAGACCGAGATTTTTTTTTTTTTTAGCACACCTTGCAACCTTTCAATCACCCTTGTCTACACTGTATGGTAGACCTGTATATTACTAAAGAAGTCCTTGGCCTATCTAAAGTATAGACAGAGATGACCCTTAGATTTCTTTGACCCAATTACTGTGAAGCACGATGTTGAAGTTGTTGAGAATTTGTATCACTGAAATTGCATCAAACTTGTATCAATACCACCGAACTTGTATCTCTACAATAGCACCCAACTTCTTTACCAAAATTCTTCTCTTTGAATTTGATCTCAGACAGTAACTTTTCTCTAATTCCAAAATCTTCTTGCCAATAAGGTGATCTTCTTTTGCCATAGCTCTGATCCCATGTTGAGAATTTGTAGGGCTTGTGATTAATACAAAAATTATCTTCCTGATAATTACTTGTGAGCTTGCTTATGTATTCTTAGTTAATCCTTCATCAAGTCAATTATCAAAGTACTTATACAAATGTAGAGACAGAATTGATTTTACTTGTAACTGAATATCTTGCAATGTGGTTAGGAAGGTAAATCTCTTATTTACTTCCTTACTTTCTATCACCTTTAGATCACTGCCTGGACTTAGACAAACTCTTACAATAGATATTTTAGAGCTCAAAATATCTGCACTTATCCGCAAACCAGCTCTATTAATCTGCAAATCTATCCCTTGCTGCACCTATCCGAAGTCTTTCCTTTGCTACACCTATCCGCAATCTATCCTTCCTGTTCTTTCCACAATGTTGTGCTCTTCAATTCGCACTAAACCCTTTCCTTAGATTCGCACTTTTAGATGCTATAAAACCTCAGACTTGTCCGCATTAGTTGCTCCATTTTCCACGCTGTCCAACCTCAGACTTGTCTGCTCCTTTTTCCACGTTGTCCAACCTCAGACTTGTCCGCAAATCTTGTGTTTTCACCGCAACATATGTAGGGGTATAAATAGTTGTTCCAGACAGATATTAAGCCGACCTTTCAACCATCATGTAGGCCGACTTAAACACTGTTTGTAGGCCGACTTCATTTACAGCAAATAGGTTTATCTTCAACGTTGAATATGGGCAGTCTTGAAGGCCATTCTTCTACAGTGTCTTGGAGAATATTCTTCAGACTAAACACACCATTTAGATGGCTCTAAATTACACTTATATTTCTAATAGACATCAAGAAGAAATCTACAGACCTATATTAAAAATCTTGCTCATGAAACCCATGAAGCAAGTAAACCAAAAATACATTTTATTATTATTGACTTCTTCTTTACATAAGTACATAATTACATAGTCATCATGAAGACCGACCTAGTTACACTTTTCAACAGAAACAAGCTTCGGGCCACCAACGTACTGCATGTACCATGATTGGGGATGAGCTTTCTCTCAGTGTCTCAACTTCAGAACAAGGGTTACAATGTATACTTTATTGGCAACAAAGTTTATGTCAATCACCCTAGTTGGAAAAAGAAGGCACAAATTGGAGTAAGGAGCCATAAACTGTACAAGTTATAGCTCGGGCCCCCAATGGCACTGATAGGCAGTATTGATGAAAGAGATTTGAATGAATTATGGCAAAGAAGAATGGAGCATCTACATCATGGAGCCTTGAGGATTCTGAAGAAGACTGTCACGGGAGCTCTGGAACTTAGCACCAAGAGAGACAATGTCTGCAGGGGGTGCGTATTAGGGAAGAATGCCAAGGCAGCATATCCAAGAAGCAGCAATAGGGCCAAGAGTGTGTTGGGATTGATAAACTCAGACATCTTCGGACCAATGTCCACGAATGCTCTCAGTGGTGCAAAGTATTTTGTCACCTTTATCGATGACCATTCCTGAAAGACATGGATCTACTTTCTGAAGACCAAAGATGAGGTCTTTGAGCGATTCAAAGAATTCAAGGCTTCGGTGGAAAAATTAACAGGAAAGCGGATCAAGAAATTGCGACTAGATAATGGTGGAGAGTACACTGACAAGGACTTCACAAGATTCTGCGCAAAGGAAGGCATCAAGAGAGAATGGACAGCTCCATATAATCCAGAGCAGAATGGGGTCGCAGAGAGGAAGAATAGGACTATTGTGGAAGCTGCGAGGGAAATGTTGTATGATCAAGACATGCCCAAATTTTTGTGGGTTGAAGCTTGCAATATAGCAGTGTATGTGCAGAACAGGATGCCTCATAGAGCATTGGGTAAGGTTGTTCCTGAGAGTGTGTTCACGGGGAGCAAGCCTGAGGTGAGCCATTTCAAGATATTTGGCACTATAGTGTATTGCCATGTACCTGATGAGAAGAGGAAGAAGTTAGATCAGATTGCAGAGAAAGGCTACCTTGTGGGATATAGCGAAAATGTGAAGGCATATCGCATCTATATTCCCGAGAGTAGGAAGATCGTAGTCACACGGGACGTGAAATTCATGGAGGAGAGAGCCTTCAGGAGATCCCGAGAGATGTCTATAGCTATGCAGTCTTAGGAGGATCTGCTGGTCCAGCCACAACGACCTACAGAAGATGGCTCTAGTGCCTCTCCATGGCATAAGGATCCTAAGGAAAGCTTTTCCAAGGAAGTGCAAAAAGGAAAAGAGGTGAGTCCACCCACCACCAGTGGAAGGATGAGCAGAGAACTTTAGCAGACTCTGAGAGATGCAGAGGAGTTTATTGGAGCTCCTAGAAATAAGAATATGGAACGCAGGCAGCAAGACAGGTACCAGGCATTGGTAGCACAGGTTGGAGAACCCTCTAGTTTTCGAGAGGCAACTCAGCATCAGGTGTGGGTAGACGATATGGTGGAAGAGTACAGCTCCATCATGACTAATGATGTCTGGGAAGTAGTGCCTAGACCTCAGAACAAGTCAGTTGTAGGTTCAAGGTGGATCTACAAGCTAAAATATGTTGTAGATGGCAGCATAGAGAAGTTCAAAGCCAGGTTTGTGGCTAAGGGGTATGCACAGAAGGAGGGGATCGAATATGAAGAAACCTTCGCCCCTGTAGCTCAGTATACTTCAATCAGATCCATCATCTCTCTTGCAGCGCAAATGCGATGGGAAATTCACCAGATAGACATCAAGATAGCGTTCTTGAACGGGGTGATAGAAGAGGAGGTGTACATAGAACAACCAGAGGGCTTTGAGATGCATGAGCAAAAAACTCATGTGTACAGGCTTAAGAAAACCTTGTACAAACTGAAGCAAGCCTCTAGAGCAAGGTACGGGCGAATTGACAGCGACCTGCAGAAGATGGAATTTGTCAAGAGTGACGCAGATCCCAACCTCTACTATCTGAGAGTAGGGGATGAGCCTCTAATACTGGTGTTATATGTAGATGATCTATTTTTTACTGGATCATCTAAGCTCATCGAAGACTGCAAGGAAAACCTGGCTATAGAATTCGACATGAAGGATCTAGGGCAATTGCACTATTTTATGGGTTTGGAGGTTTGGCAGCATAAGGGAGAAATCTTCCTTGGGCAAGGAAGATATACTCCAAAGATATTGAAGAGATTTCAGATGGGGGACTGTAGACCCATGGCTACGCCAATGATCACAAACTGGAAGAAAATCGACACGTCTGAGGATGATGAGGTTGACCATACCTTGTATAGGCAGCTCATAGGATCATTGATGTACCTAGTCAACACTAGACCAAACATTTGTTATGTCATGAATACCGTCAGTGAGTTCATGGTAGAACCAAGGAGAGCTCATTGGGCAGCAACCAAACATGTTCTCAGCTAAGTCACCTGATATGGGGATACGGGGCTACGGGGATTTGAGAATCAGATACGGGGATTCGAGAATCGTATTCGGGATATGGTGACCCCTGAAACAGGACACTTCTTGGATACGATACGTTATATATTATTTTATTAAAAAAAAAAAATATATATATATATATATATATATATTAAAAATTAGATATTTTTTACACAAATTCATACAAATTTATTGATTCAAACATAGATTTAAGATCTTAGATACTCATACATGACACATTGAAATTTGATACATTGATACATCATACAATTGTCAAATTTACTCAGAAAGACAAGATAGTAAGATATTGTAGTTTTCTCATTAAGTCATCAAAATCAAAATGTGTTACATAAGTACACTGCCAATGGCAAATAGAAATAGAAAATACAAAAAAACTACAGTCTCCAAGACTACAAGCCTGAAGCCTCAATGAGTCAAACTCAATGAGTCATCAATCCTCATCATCATAATCAGCAATCATTGTCCTCATCCCGATCATCATGCTCACCACTGCTCTCCTGTGGCTCTGATGCATCCTCCTCCTCTGTCATCTTTGCATTTGCTGATGTGGAGGATGACGCCTCTACTCTATCATCAAATGTGACAAGCTCTAGCACTGGCGCATTGAGATCCAAGTTGGTAAATGCCAACTCAACACTGTTGTCCAGACCCATATCATCAGGAAAGAGCTATCTTTGCCCCTGTCTTATTTCCTTTGATTGAGCCATGAATACTATAAAAAATAAACAAAAATAACCAAATATATAAAACATATGCACATGCAAACACTAACAGCAAACTAAATGCAAAATATAGAGGGACAGTGCACTTGCCGGATGCTCGAATCTCTTCGAAAGAACTCCCTTTCTCCTTGCTAACCCTTTCTTCTTGCAAACCCTTGCTCCTTGCTCACTTCACAAATAGAAAACGACGAGAAAGAATGAGCGGATTCGTGTTTTATAAACTAAAATCGCACTTTTTTTAGACAGCAAATCCAACCGTACGGTGTATGGCCGTATCTATACAGGGTACGGTCAGGATTCGTCGTACCCCGTGAATCGGGTACGAATCCTGGCAAATCGTATCTGATTCGCCGGATTCGAGATTCGGAGCCCCTGGGGGACGAATCCAGTTTCTTAGGTTCTCAGATACTTGAAGGGGACAATCGAGTTTGGATTGAAGTACACCAAGGACAATAAAACCCAGTTGAGTGGGTTCACTGATGCAAACTAGGCTGGAAGTCCAGTAGATCGGAAAAGTACCAGTGGGTACTGTTTCAGTGTCAGATCAGGAATGACTTCCTGGTGCAGTAGGAAACAAAAATCCGTGGTGTTGAGCTCAGCTGCAGCTAAATATATGGCAGCTAGCACAGCTTCATGTGAGGCCATATGACTTCGTAAGTTGCTCATGAACTTACTCAAGAAGAGGATGGAACCGAGTAGAATTTTGTGTGATAATTAGAGTTGCATCAAGCTCTCTGACAATCTTGTGTTTCATGATCAGTCGAAGCACATTAACATTAGGTGCCACTTCATCAGAGACTATGTCTAATGAGGAGTTGTATAGTTGAAGTACATCCCTATAGGGGAACAGGTGACAGACATCCTCACAAAAGCTGCTCTAGGTAAGATTTAGTTTACTTACTTCAGAGAAAATATGGGGATGGTCAAGAACCCATTCCAATAGACGAATGGGTGGACTTCGGAGGGACCTGCAGTACGGATGAGGCAATGACAGAGATGGTGTCACAGGCAGCAGTACAAATGGCAGCAGCACAGCAAATGAGGGGCAACAGCCGAGACATCAGCAGCGCAGTAGATGCTTTAGGACAGAGCAGATGCAATTGGTATTTTGCTTGAACACTTTCCTCGCTAAGAGGGTGTGTTGATTTTGTACCATTGGAAAGTGTTCCAAGTCTCATATTTTGGGAGGAGACTTGGACATCAGTATTCTAGAGAACCTAGAAACCGTTTGTGAAAATTCCACTCGGTTCATGTTTTATTAAAATAATTATTTATTTTAATGTGATCCCTAAGTCTAAACTTAGGGAAATTAAATAATTAAAGGGTATTAATAAAATAGAGTGTGAATCTTCTAAAAAACGAAGATCAAGTCATGTTTTAATCTCAGCAATTGATTAGAGATCTAATCTGGGTCGTTGATTCATCAACAAGAAGATTATAAGAGAAGGCTTGAGGGTCATTTGGAAAGAAAGTTGGGCACACACTCAATACCCGAAGGAAATCGATTCTGAAGGAATAGAATTCAATTTCAAAGGGAGAGGTTGGAGGGGCAGAGTTGCAGAGGCAGAAGAAGGAAGGGGAAGTCAACAAACGAAAAGAAAGGCAGGAGGAGGACGCAGAGGGGATAGCGTTGAGCAACAGCACTGGGTCTCCACGCAGAGTGACATGGTCCAGTGCAGGGATTGTGCAAAAGACCACGCAGAGTGACACAGTGTGTATTCTAGACATCTACTCGTCAAATTCTTGTACAATGATTTCCACTGCTGAAGAATAATACAAACCCTCGTCTGTTACACCGATTTTCCCGCATTGGGTTTTTTCTGGGGAAAATTGTCCAAAAATAACTGTGTTCATGTGATTGTTTCTATTGTGTTATATGCGTTCTGTTTTATTTTCGGCTTATGACTAAGTCAATACTACAATTGTGTTTATTTCAGAATTTACTAGAAGAATCTGTAAATAACTTATCATAAATAAGTAGGTGAAATAAACCAATCACTGAAGTAGTATTTCAGCTTGAAAAATTTCACAAGAAAGTAATATATACAGTGAAGAGAAAGGAGTACCCATCTTGGACAAGTCTGCAATCTATATGCGAAGAAAGGAGCAAAGAGGACAAGCAAAGAGGAAAGTTAAGTCTACCTTGGTTCAATCTAAGCCATGCTATACATCTCGTACAAATCTAAAAGAAGTCGAGGTTTGTTCTAGGTTCTGTTGCAGCATCAAAGAGACTTCAGTATTGTACATAAAGTGACTCATTAACGGTAAAAGGATAAGCGAGGAAAGGACTCAAGGAGCGAGAAAGAGCGAAGAAATCACATCATTTGGGAGCTAAGGACAGGAGCCTTCTAAGAGGCAGTCGCGAGCGATGCAAAATAGTGCGAAGAGAAAGAAGCTACAAGGGAGTAGTGGCATGAGGTCTTGTAGGCATACATAAGTCAAGGGTTTGTGTCATGGTCATGGTACATGCCATGCGAAAGTTGATGAAGAATTACTTGCGAGTTTACCTCTCCAAGAGGGAGAGGTTTTGGCCCTGGCTTGAAGAGCCAAAAACTTGTGTCTTTTATGTTTTGATAATTGACTTGATGAAAGACTTAATAAGCTAATGAAGAGAAGATCTAAGTAAGAGAAAATAAGTTCACAAGTAATTATCAAGTAGAGAATTGAATTAAACTACGCCCTATCAAATTCCCAACAATAAGCCCCTTTCTTTTCTCCTTCTTCATTTTCTACTCGGAGATTGCGACCACTGTGAGGGCTTGTGTAAGCCGTCGATGAATAAAGCCAAGTAATAGGCCTAGGTAACTTGGGGATTTACCATCAAGTGAGTTCACTCTAAGGAGTTTTTTCCCTTAATAATTATTCATGTTTTTGTGAATAGCTAGTTGAGTTTTTTTCAATGGTCTTGAAAAATGGTGACTTTTTCGCATGGTGATTTAATTGGCCAATTGGAAATGTTGTCATTGATGGCAAAGGAGCACAAAGGAGCAGCACCTGAACTAGCAATAAGGCGAAGGAGATGACAAAGGGGGAGCACTTGAAACATTAGCCAAGGAGCAGAGAAAGCATAAGAAGAGGTAGCAGAAGCAGCAAAAAGAAGAAGCAGGGCAGCAAAGAGAAGCAGAGACAGGACCATTTGAAGAAGCAAGGAGCATAAAATACAGAGGAAGAGATGAAACAGACATGCAGTAGAGGCAGAGGTCGAGCAACGTTGAAGCTGAAACAGGCAAAGGAAACAGGCGGAAGAACACTGCTAGAGTGTAACAGTCGAATACAGAAGCAGAGTGAAAAGGTCGAGCAGTGGAGACAGAGGCAGCGAATACAGAAGCAGTGAAGTGGTCGAGCGGCAGAGGCATTAGTACAGCAGAGGCAGAGGCGTTAGTACAGCAGAGGCAGAGGAGTTAGTACAGCAGAGGCAGAGGAGTTAGCACAGCAGAGGCACATAAATTCCGGGAATTGCTTAACCCCTGGCGAAAGGATACATAAAATAAATTCCGAGAATCACCTCCTCCACTGGAAGATACACTAAAGGTCGAAGCGACAATGTAATGCATATATATATATATATTAAACCTTTATTCCTAGAATCGTATACCTGGGGCGGCAAAGTATTGCGCTTATATTCAGAGGACCAAACATATATATATATAGCCATATGCGCCTACGATCCAGTTAAGAAATAGTAATATAAGGTGGGACCCTTCCCACCGCAACCATCGCAACATCGCGAAATCTCAATATCGCACCATCGCAAATGTTACATTGCACGATTTTTTGTTTGATCTGACGATCGCCGTTGCGATGTGTTGTCCGTCGTCAGATGTGGGGCCCGACCCTTTCATATATTAGAGGTTGTGATTCGACTTATTGGATTGTAATATAAGACCAAAGGCTTAAGGTGGAGGAAGATTGTTTATATAAAATGATTGTTGTTAGATATATAAATCATGGTTGCAGTTGTATTAAAATACGTATGGGTCAGAACCCACTTAACGATCTGGCTTAATGGGAGGGCGTATTATTAATATACAACGACCGTGATTATATGTCCGTGCCGCTGCTAATGTTCCAAGCATCAACAAGACACTCGTGGCATGAAAAGCGCTGGAATATGGCCCACAATTATTACTGCCAGACTAATTTATATATAAAGAAATGATATAAAAATGAAAATGCAAATAAACAAATACAAATTACAGCCAGCCCATAAACAAATAAAGGCATACGTAGAAGAGAAAGGGACAAAGACATAGTCAGAGAAAAGACAAATGCGCAGCAAGCCAAGAGAAAAAACGAGTGAGCTGGAGTTCTCATTTAAATTTGAATGTAAATGTTTTATTTATATTGTTGTGATGCATTGGCAAGTCTCCGGAAGAGAGAAAATATCCCACTGTAATATTAAAATAAGCACCTACAGTTACATTTTTCTGAGTGAGCTGAAAAGAGATGAGAAGGCAAAAGGAAAAGAGACATGGCTGTCCATTTCGAATTCCCAGTGGAATACAAACAACCATGAAGCTATTTTTGTATAAAACAGGGTAATATCCAAGGGGAGAGATGTTGACGAAAAAGGAGTGAGAGAAGAAGAGAGTATGCAGCAGAATTAAAGAGAGTTGAAGAAAATAAGCAAGCTGCAAGAAGAATGTGAATAAGGAGGAGTTGAGCAAAGAAGAAGAAGGGGTTGAGCAGAGATGATGCAGGTCTGATATAAGAGTTGATGAACAACAGAGAAGAAGGTACAAAACAGAGCTGATATCCAAGGCAAATCAGCAAGTGTTTTTCTTTTGAAAGAGTAAGGAAGTTGGAGCTTCCCTATCAAGTTGTAGCTTGATAGATGTCAGTTGTAGCTGACTGAGGTAGGAGCCTCCTGTAGGTTGGTGCCTGCATAAAATAGATGGGAGTTGGAGCTTCCTTGCAAGTTGTAGCTTGCAGAATTGAGGTTGGAGCCTCCTGTAGGTTGGTGCCTGCAGAAAATCAGTGGTGAGAGGGAGTTGGAGCTTGCCTTTGCATCACAACAATAATAAGATGTGGTTTTCTCCCTTCATGGGTTTCCACGTATATCTGGTGTCTATGTGTTGATATGATATATCTATTCTGCTAACACTTGCTGCTAACATATTAAGACTGCTAGTACATTATCTAATCTGCTTATTAATTGCTGCTCATAAATAAAGATTGCTCACACATTATGTTGATCATGAAATGAAGGTGTTAATAAAGTAAAATAAGTTTTAAAAGAAAAGTTTTAAAAGTCCATGAATGTGTTAAACTGATTCACCCCCCCCTCTCAGTTTAACTAAGAGTTCAACAATTGGTATCAGAGCGGGTTCCTTTGGTGTAAGCTTAATAGCTTGAAGGAGATCTGGTTAAGTCATGGACTATCAAAATGTACCTGTGTTAAATACAACAAACTTTCCTGAATGGAGAGATAAGGTTAAAACAGGATTATTGGCTTATGAACCTAAAGTATGGAAGCTTGTTTGTGATGGTTACTGAACAGACTCCCCCACGGTGAAAGAACAACAAAGGAATGCCAAGGAAAAATGTGTGATATATGACAGTCTTCATAACAAGGACCTTGAGTTGATAATGGATTTAACCTCTGCAAAACAAATCTGGGACAGATTGCATTTCATGCATGGAATAAACACAGAGGACTGCATTGTGAAGAAGGAGAAGAGAATTAAGAAGAAGAAAAATTCAGGTCAAAAGGAAAATATTCAATCAAATGAGGTACCTGCTGGTGTGAATAGTAGTGAGAGCCATGAAGAAATTGCAGCTGAAGAAAAAGCCAAACTTGACACAGCTCTGACTGAAATAGAAAAATTGAAGAATGAAAACAAAGACCTTAAGAGATTGGTACAAATATGTGATGAGAAAGAATATGAAGACAAAAAAGAAATTATTTGCCTGAAGACATAGATTGAAGAGGCAAAGAAAGTAGAAGACACTCTGCTGCAGCAAATGAGAGAGAAAAGTCAAGAATGTGAAAGATTGGAAGAAGAAGTAGTGAGCTTGAGAAAGAACTTAGAAAAAGCCCAAAGAGAACTATTAATGAATACACCTCTAATGAAAGGCTCTGGACAGTTGGACCAGATTCTAAATGCACAAAGGTCACCTATCATAAAGACTGGGATAGGATATGAAGGTGAAACTAGTAAGTCCAAGGTTGAAGATAACAAGAAAATCATTTTTGTAAAAGTTGTAAAGAACAGTGATGCAGCTCAGAAGATTCCCACAGAAGAAGAAGCCAGCAAGAACAATATGTGCAAAGAAACAAACAAAAACAAGCAGCAACATGAAAGAATGGAGAATGAGAAGATGAAACAATCAACTGCTAAAGGCTCATATGCTCCTAAGGATGAATTGAACAAATTCGGAAGATGTCAAAGGAGGTTCCTTCCTCCTATGGAAAATAGCACATGTTTTTCCTGCCACAAACAAGGACATAATGCAGCATATTGCAAGACAAAGCCAATCCAGTCCAACCAGCAAAGGATGCAGCAAAAGAGAAGAATCCCTCAAGCAAGCAAATGGAAAGGACAATCTTTCACCAGGTACACAAATCATTTCCATGGCTATTGTTATGCATGCAATGAATTTGGACACAAATCTGTTGATTGTAAATTATGTTCAAAAAGGGGAATGAAATATTATACATCAGCTCAAATATACTTTGATAAAATAAGATGTTATACATGCCTCAAGCCTGGCCACAAAGCAAAGGACTGTAAATTGCCATATATATTAAAGAACTGTGGACATATGATGGAAACAAAGCAAATCAAACAAAACTATGAATCTAAAAGAAGAGCAGACACTATGATGAACCCCAATAAAGTATGGAAGGAAAAGAGAAAGGGGGAGCCTATTATCTCCATAACATAATGAATCTAGCATAGTCTCAGGGGGAGCTGCTCTAGGAAACAAAGCAAATATCTAACCAGTTACAAATATGAAGCAACATCCCAGGGGGAGAGCAGTTCATATATAGACCCCATGAAAGTAGTCTAAGAAGAGCTCCATGTAATGAGAAAAACTATGAGATCAGGAAGAAAAAGGAATTAGAGGCAGAGCAGTGGAGTTGAAAAGGCTTGAAGGAGTGTAATACAGAGGTTTATTCATGAATTAGGGGTGTAATACAGTTTGCAGATGAATTATTGAGCAATTATTGAGAATAGACTTTGATTGAAGACTAAAACCCTATGGTAAAGACTTAATATGCTTGGGGATGAGTTGGAGCGGTGCTTAAATGGCATAAGAGGACTGGAGAGAGAGCCCGAGAGCTGGAGAGAGGCAGAGGACCTCTTCAGTAACAGAATAGGAGAATATTGGCCACCGAGCTGAATATCTGGCTGGTTATGAATTGTAAGAATTGTGAATAAGTTCCATGTATAGCTTTATGTCTTCTTGGTCGGATTATATGAGGAAATTATCTCAGTGAAGCTGTGCATTTGTCGTTTAAACCCTGTGTGAGGAATACCTTGCGTATTGTGCATTTGCTGATTATTCCCTGCAGTTATGTATAGTGCGAATCTCTGTATATGAGACATTGAATTAATATTATTGTGTAATGGTTGAATTAACTCCGTGTGAACACATGAGCTCTTGAGGAGTGGTTGTGTGCACTCTGCATAAGGATAGACGGAACCGAGGAATTGGCAGAACTCTGAGTCAAAGTATAAAAGAACCCTTTAATGTATAACGGGCGGAATCTGAGGTTAAAGGAGGAGAATAGAACCCGGAGTAAAAGTGTCAGACCAGAACCTGGAGCGTAGGAGGAAGTGGAACCACGACCAGATGAACAATGAACGTGGATTATCGAAAACCACCCTGCCATTTCGCACCGCTTTTCCGGAGTAGGTGGTATTTTATGAATTGGAACGATTCCATACAGGAATCGACACGTGGCAAGGAACCCATTTCAAAACTTCCCTTTAAAGTGTGCCTTCGCGCGTTATATATCATACCAGGACATGGAGCGAAATGGACAGGAGCCATCAATCTGATGGGACGACATCTGACGGTGATCGCTCGCATGACCCGCACGAAGTTTAAAGAAAGAGCCCGGGGGTTAGCAAAGGTACAGTGCGCGCGTTTGATTGGTCCTTGATTGTACTGTGGGCTCGGGGCAGAGTCATATACAATGAATTTGGTTTATATTGTTTATTAAAGTCTGACGGGTTATTAATATACGGTGGAAGACTAAGGTTTCTAATTAATAAAAGATTGCCAATTATCTAATAATATATGAGTGGATATATTATATATAATGACTGTATATGTGAAGGGCATCGTAATATGTATATGGAATATGCATATATGGTTAAATGTGCTGAGGGTCAATTTGCATGGTTTTAATAACCAAAGTATTATGTTGATTATAATAGTTGTATATGGTTAATTGGCGCGATATGAAATATGAAATATGTGAATGGGGCCTAATACATGTACATGTAATGGACTGTCGGATTATAACTGAAGAATTGAGATATTAAAAATGACCAGACTTGTTTTTATTAAGTTTGCCAGCGTGGAATAAAGAGAACATGCGAGAGTGCCCGGATTGGGAAAATGACTGGACAATGAAATTTTGGGATGCATTTACACACAGTTAAGTGAAATATTGGAATTTACTAGGATAGTGAACAGATGAATAGACACAGAGGTGAACCAAGATATATAGAACAGTTGAATTGTATGTAAAGCAGCAATGGTTCTAGAGCAGTCCTAGAAAAGAAAATGCTATGACTTCCTCTGAACATCATGACAGAAAAAGCAAAAGATTAATGAGACCAAGATCAGATTCAGTATATTGATGATTGTTGTTGAAAACAGTGGAGAGCTCAATAATAGATGTCTTAATTATGGGTAAATGTGCAAGCTGAAGTGAAACCTCTGCATGGTTTACCAAAGTAATATCAATTGGTGTTTAGGTACAGGCAGCATGCTTATCAACAGATTACCAAGCATTATCAGCGGAGCAGCAGTATGATACAGGTCCACAGGATCAAAGAACTATGGCAAAAGAACCTCAAGGCCCCTTTCTTAAGGTCAGTTACAAAACAGTATGAAGGCTGTTTGCTGGGTTTTCAATCAAACATCTTGAATATGCCTTTGTGGAAGTTCATCCTGATAGAACAGTCAAAGTATCTGAAGAATAAAGGACTAGCTGTGATTACCATCTAAAGCTCAAAAGTTTTTTAAATACTACTTCAGCACAAAGAATTTGCTCGTAATCAACCTTTAAAGAGAGATTGATTACTGACATATATACCTCCTTATGTCATAAATGAATTGCATGGTTGATAAGTGAGATTGACAAATACATTGAATGCAAGAAAAGTGAACCACAACTATAACAGACATATTGGCTTCATCACAATTGAACAAATGCTGTACTGCAGATGAGTATTGCAGAAGAAGACATATTCCATCTACAATCTTCCTCAACAGAAATATATTGGCTCACTACATCAGACAGAGACAGAAGTATATTTGAAGCCTTATCAGCATTTTAGTTTTTAAATCAAATGATGCATCTCTGATTAGTTAAAGATAGTACAATGTGTTCTATGAAGTGTCATTATCCTCACTTTCAGCTCTATACAAGTGAAAGGAGTCAGTGCTTTGGGATTGTATCAACTTGTTGTGTACATTCAAGAGCAATAATCCTCAAAGTGTTCTCTCAACAAGTCTTGTACATCACTCTGGAGCAGCATGTTACAAAGTCAGTAGAAGAGGGCCTAAACATAACTCAGAGAGAGGAAATGCAAAGACAGAATCAACACTGAGAAATGTGCAACCCTTTGCCATTGATGTCAAAGGGGGAGGAAAAGTAGGTAATAGAAGAAAGGGTCTTCTAAAAGAAGCCAGGCAGAGAAAGACTTGGAGGAAGCATTGGATTATCAGTGGAGGTGTTGCCATCAATGCCAAAGGGGGAGACTGTTGGAAATGTTGTCATTGATGGCAAAGGAGCACAAAGGAGCAGCACCTGAACCAGCAATAAGGCAAAGGAGATGACAAAGGAGGAGCACTTGAAACATCAGCCAAGGAGCAGAGAAAGCATAAGAAGAGGTAGCAGAAGCAGCAGAAAGAAGAAGGAGGGCAGCAAAGAGAAGCAGAGATAGGACCATTTGAAGAAGCAAGGAGCAAAGAAATACAAGAGAAGATGAGATGAAACTGACATGTGAGAGGCGAGGTCGCACAAAGAAAGAAGCTAAAATTGTGCAAAGGAACAAAGCTGAAGAACACTGCTAGAGGTAACTACCATCAGATGAGGCGTAGTGAAACTACGAGTAGTGGAGACAAGAGGCAAGACATGTATATGAAGGATTTAACCAGAGGCGTTAGTACAGTAGAGGCAGAGGAGTTAGCACAGCAGAGGCAGAGGCGTTAGCACAACAGAGGCACATAAATTATGGGAATCGCTTAACCCCACGCAAAAGGATACATAAAATAAATTCCGAGAATCACCTCCTCCACTGGAAGATACACTAAAGGTCGGAGCGACAATGTAATGCATATATATATATAGAGAAAAACCTTATTCCGGGAATCGTATACTCCAGCGGCAAAGTGTTGCGCTTTATATTCAAAGGACCAAAACAGATATATATATATATATATATATATATATAGCCATATGCAGCGCGAGATCCAAAGAAACATAGTAATATAAGGTGGGACCCTTCCCAATTGCAACTATCGCAATATCGCAACATCACACCATCGCAACATCACAACATCGCACCATCGCACCATCGCAACATCGCAATATCGCAATATCACAACCATCGCAATATCGCAACTATCACAACGCAATATCGCAACCATCGCAATATCGAAATATCGTAGTTGGTTGAAACTGCACAGCAACTATCACAATTAGAAATTTGCGATTGCGATTGATCGCATTCAGGTGGGGCCCGACCCTTTCATATATTAGAGGTTGTGATTCGACTTATTGGATTTTAATATAAGACCAAAGGCTTAAGGTGGAGGGCGATTGTTTATATAAAATGATTGTTGTTAGATATATAAAACATGGTTGCAGTTGTATTAAAATATGCCGCATGGGTTGTGAACCCACGGGCCTCGGCTTAATGGGAGGGCGATTATTAATATACAACGACTGTGATATATGTCCGTTCCGCTTGCGGAATGTTCCACATCAACAAGACACTCGTGGCATGAAAAGCATTGGAATATGGCCCATAATTACAGTCAGCAGATTCATTTATATATAAAGCACTGATATAAAAATGAAAAATACAGTTACAAAAATACAGAGGTTACGCAGCAGCGATAAACAGAAAGGCTTACAGAGAAGAGAAAGGGACAAAGACACAGTCAGAGAAAAGAAAAATGCGCAGCAAGCCAAGAGACAAAATGAGTGAGCTGGAGTTCTCATTTGTAATTTGAATGTAAATGTTTTATTTAAATTTATATTGTTGTGATGCATTGGCAAGTCTCCGGAAGAGAGAAAATATCCCACTGTAATATTAAAATAAGCACCTACTATTATATTTTCTAAATGAGCGGATAAAAGAGATGAGAAGGCAGAAGGCAAAGAGACATGGCCATCCATTTCAAATTCCCAGTGGAATACAAACAACCATGAAGCTGTTTTTGTATAAAACAGGGTAATATCCAAAGAGAAGAAGTTGACGAAAAAGAGTGAGAGAAGAAGAGAGTGTGCAGCAGAATTAAAGAGAGTTGAAGAGAATAAGCAAGCTGCAAGAAGAATGTGAATAAGGAGGAGCTGAGCAAAGAAGAAGAAGGGGCTGAGCAGAGATGATGCAGGTCTGGTATAAGAGTTGATGAACAACAAAGAAGAAGGTACAGAACAGAGCTGATATCCAAGGTAAATCAGCAAGTGTTTTTCTTTTGAAAGAGTAAGGAAGTTGGAGCTTCCCTATCAAGTTGTAGCTTGATAGATGTCAGTTGTAGCTTGATAAAATGTCGATTTATGGGGGCGGGCGGGTAGGAGCCTCTGTGGGTGGTGCACACCAGAAAATAGATGGGAGTTGGTGCTTCCACATCAGTTTTAGCTTGCGGGGTGAGGTTGGAGCCTCCTGTAGGTTGGTGCCTTTAGAAAATCAGTGGTGAGAGGGAGTTGGAGCTTGCCTTTGCATCACAACAATAATAAGATGTGGTTTTCTCCCTTTATGGGCTTCCACGTATATCTGGAGTCTATGTGCATGATGTCTATGTGTTGATATGATATATCTATTCTCCTAATAATTTCTTCTAACATATTAATACTGCTGGTACATTATCTAATATGCTTATTAATTGCTGCTCATAAATAAATATTACTCACACATTATGTTGATCATGAAGTGAAGGTGTTAATAAAGTAAAATAAGTTTTAAAGGAAAAGTTTTAAAAGTCCATGAATGTGTTAAACTGATTCACCCCCCCCCCCCCCTCCCCTCTCGGTTTAACTAAGAGTTCCAACACTTTTTTCCAAAATGAACAAATCGTGATAAGATGTAAAAAATGGCCAAAAGTACAAATCATGGATGCTTAAGATATTAAAATATTGAAACTAAAATATTTTTTTGTATTATTTTAATGTTGCCGATGTTTTGCTGATTTTTACCGATTTTTCCCTGATTTTTATGATTTTTTCCTTTTTGGACCCATGCTGATTTTATCCCGATCGCAATTTTAGTAATATTGGTTTTTTCTCCCAAATATACCCCCAAAGCTAGATTGTGGCTTGATGGTAGAGCCTTGGGTGAGTCCTAGTGTCTAAAGTCAATGTATATCACCATGCTAGGTCACTTGTAAAATTTCGCGGAATTTGATTAGGTCTAGAGGTCATTTTTTTAATTGTTAAAAATTTCCCACGAGATGGGATTTTTTATAAAATTTTAATGTAAATTATAATAAGTGATGTCTAGAGAAGTTGTAGGGGGTATGAGTAATCAAAATTAGGCCTCTACACCTCAAATTTCTACAAAAGACACTTTGAGGGGTGAAAAAACACTTATAGACCCCCAAAACACACTTTTCCTATGTCTAGGGGAAAATGTGGCAATAAATTAAAAAGAAAAAAAAATGGAGAAAATAATAAATTCCCACATGCCAGAATGATGTGGAAATGAGATGAAAAATAATCCCAAGTCAAAAATCAAGTCACATAGTGAGTTGGCAACCAGATTATCAAAGGAATAAAGCCGCATGGGGAAAATCAAAGTTGGTGGGCCAGATTGGGCAGCTCGAATCTCTTAGAGAGGATCAATGCACTATGGAAAATTTTATGAAATATTTGATGAGATATTTGGGGAGATATGTCTCCACCAATCATTATACTATCCTCCACTTGTACACAAATCTCTTCCTTAGCTCCTACGCACAGCATGAAGGCAGCCTCCACGCAGTCCAAAACAGAGACACACACAGCAGTTTGGGCAGCATCTACACAGGGCATATTGGACTCATTTTTGTAGTGGTGGCATCACACAGCAATTTGGTTGAGATTTGCATGGAGTTTGCTCCCCCTCTCACCCACTCAATCATACACATGGCAACTAGAAAGAGGAAATTTTGATTTTGGGCACATGAGGAAAGAAGAATAACGCTGGGACATCTTAGATTTTATTTCTACACTTGGTTGAAAGATCTACACTTGCAAATTCGATTTTTTCTTGGGATTTCCACCATTCTCCACTTGGCATTGGGGTTTCACATTGGCATGTTCTCCAATTTCTCTATAAGTTGAGCCATTGGGCTCCTCATTGATCATTATTAGACCAGCTATTGTGCTTCTAAAAACTCTGCAAAATTTTGTGCTCGATTCTTTCATGTGCTAATAAAAGTCAAGACTTTGGGAATTCAATTTGGTGTAGTGTTCTCCTTCCATGTTTGTGAGGTAGCATTGTTTCAACTATTTGTGCCTAATGTTCTACATTGATTCTAAATCTTGTTAGCTTTACTTGCCTTTCATTGGATTAATTTACGTAAGTTTTCTTGCACAAATTTTTGGATTAAAGGACCACTCTAGATTTAGGAGAACTAGTGGGTTTTTGGTTGAACCCCTAGCCTCCTTTTTCATTGTGCAAATTAATCCCTTGTGAATGCTAACGCTCTTTTCAAGTGTGTAGAAATCTAACATTGTTTGAACATGTTTGAGTGTGGAGTAAGTCTTTGGTTGGACGAACCCACTCCCAAGAGGCAAAGGTGGAAGGACCCATACCAAAGCAAGCTACTCTCAAGGGGTTAATCCCACGAGATTGAGAAGGGAGTCTCTTTACCTTATTTCGCTAAATTCATCAAATTCAAATTTTCTCTTGATAAATCTTATGTGCTTTTCTTGACTATCTAGCTTTGAGAGCTCATAAGAAAGGCTTAGCCTTTCATTGCTTGCGCAAGAGAGGAAGTCTCTTCCTTCTCTTGTTGCATTTGATCGTTTTATAGTGTACATTACTTGTGATTATTTGTGATCTTGTTTCTTATTTTCCCTCATGTCTTGCGTAGATCTAAGGGAGGATTGAAAGGTTGGTTGAAATATCACTTGAAGGAGTTTTGTAAGTGGAGATTGGAAGACCAAAGAGATTTCAGTAGACCCCTCTCATCTATCAAGCTCCTCCTTCATAACCATTCTTCTCTCTTCACTGCTCACGCAAGAGTTCTTTCTGAAGACTAAGAAATCAAGCTATCAAGATCCTATCTCTTTGAGGATAGCAAATTCTTTCATTGGGGAAATTCTCATTGTATTTTGTAATAAGAATTGTATATATTTTTCTTGTTTGATCAAGTTTTCTCGAGGAAGAGTACTTTCTCTTTGGAGTTGTTTGTAAACTCTCCTCAAGGACTAAATCCCTCATTCTCTACTAGAAGGCTTCATATTTAGTAATAAAGTAAAATTTTCTCTGAGGGAGCTTGGGGCTGTGAAAATTCCTAAACTTGGAATCCCTATTGTAGAAAACTGATATTACTTCTTCTACTTGATTAATCATGCAAGTTATTTACTATGTTATACAAGTAAATACTGAAGTAAATACACTGCAACCTTCACTACATAAATAAACTGCGGAAAAATAAACGCGGAAACAAGATCCGAGCAATAAGAAAACTAAACACACATGACACCGTTATTTTTGGTCTAAGTCCCTGGAAAAACCCAATGCAAGAAAACTGTTGCAACAAATGAGGGTTTGATATTATTAAGCAGAAGTTCTTAATACAACAAGGATTCCTTACTAGCCATCCATATAGAGAAAATTACTTACAGAGAATTAGTGAGAAAATGTCCTCACACTAACACTGGAGATCTAGCACTGACCCAACGTTGAACTGGACAGCCCCACATTGCCTCTACGCAGATCTGCGTCACCCTAGCTAGGTACTACATCAACTCCTTCTGTCGGATCTTCTACTGGTTGGATCTGATCTTCTAGCCCCTCCAGTCTCACACCCCGGCATTCCGACACTGGATTTGACTAATCCTCAGCAAATCATTGATCTCCTCAAGGCTGCAGCGCTGCCTCTGCGTGGCCCTGCGTTGCCTCTGTGTAGCTGCTACGCTGCCTCATTTGCGTCCTCTTCTCTTCCTTCTCTACTATGTATTCCTGGATCAAGAAAAGACTTTCCAACTGGAACTATCACTGCCCCTCACTGCAATCGAATCTTCTCGATCAAATCCTTCGGCTGCTCTCTTGAGATATTCAATCTCTAGACTCACTTGGTGTGTTTTCCAAATGCCCATCGAAGTCCCTTATGGATCACCAATGGCCCATATTAAAACATAATCAATGGCTTAGATCATATTGACTCGATCTCTGTCTTTTTCTAGAAATTTTGCACCCGTTTCTACTAATATACTTTAATTATTTCAATTCCCTAAGACTTAGGCTCACATTAAAAATAATTAATTATTTTAATAAAACCCCATCCGAGTGGAATTTCCCAAAACACTTTCTGGGTATTTAGGAATACATGTGTATAAGCCTCCCTGCAAAATTTGAGACTTAGCGCACATCTAATGTTACCAGAAATCAACACTCCCTCTTAGCAAGGAATGTGCTCTAGTAATGCATCAGGTTGAAGCACTACACTGACTACTCTGCTGCCCACCAACTACTTCATTGTTGCATCTATGTTGTTGTTGACCCTGCATACTGCTGCCAACTGCTATTGCACTACAAGTCTACTGCTTGATGCAACAGAAAAACAGCCAAACATTGAACTAAGTGTTCAGCATGATGCATCTGATACTGAAGATTTGACTGATGTTAGACTCTGTGTTGACCCTCTAAAGTTGTTGCGCTGCTACTGACTCTGCGTTGTGCCTTGTTGCATCGCTGCCAACTCTGCTCTGCACTTCTCAGACTTTGGCGCTCTCTAGCCACTGCGTTGTCACTTTGGCACTCCTCTGCACCAACTGATATTGGTCCATCCTGCTACTACTGATTTGGGCTCCCGTAGCAAGGTATTGATCCAAGAGGTGGACTCCTCAAGGATCCAGCCCAACTGTAGTTCTTTCAAACTACAGCTCTAGATCTCCCCAATTCTCCCCTGGAGATATGTGGGCAATCATACCAAACTCTTCCTCCTTTTTCCTTGCGGTTGCAGCCTGCGGATCATGTTTCTCGTCCTTGTCCTTCTTCTTGAGAGGACACTGAGTAGCATAGTGACCCATTTCACCACACTAGAAACACTTGATCTTTGAGACGTCCTTCTTCTGCCTCCATTGCTCCTGCTGCCCCTCTGATTCAAGGGTTGCATTCTCCTCTCCTCTTTCTGTTTCGTTTCACTACTGCTGCTGCCATCAAGCTTGCACTTGATTAAGTCTCTCCTCATCTCTTCCTACAGAAGAGTTGCCCACATTCCTTCCCAATTTGGCAACTTCTCTCTGCCAAGGATACTATGGACAAAGACTTGCCACTCTTCTGAAAAAAAAATCAGAGCCAATCTGACCATCTCCGTGGCCTGAGGTGTTGTCCCTACAGCTGCTAGCTGATCTCGAACATCCTGAAGCTTTGCAAGGAACCGGTCTATGCGTTCTCCATTTTGCATCCTTGAAGACCGCATCTTTTCCTCCAAGAACAACTTCCGCTGCTCAGAAAACCCCTGATATAGCGTGACCAATGCATCCCACATCTCCTTGCCAGTCCATTTGCCAGAAATATGTGAGACAATGTGATCCCTCACACTGTCGAAGATCAATTGTTTGGCCTTTGTCATATTCTTCTTGAAGGATTTCAATGGATCTACATCTACAGGTTCAGCTATTGCATTGTCGATGAAGGCCTTGAGCTCATGCTCATCAAGAAGGAAGGAGATCCTTGCCTTCCAGATCACATAGTTGGAGGCACCCCCCAACCGATCATGATCACGCAACCCAGTGGTTGCCATCTCACCCAACCAAGTGTTGAATTGCTGCCTCTAACCCTTTGCGCAACTGGCTCTATGCACTCCCTGCTGGAGTAAGCCAAATAGATCTTGATCTCGCTGCTTCTACACAGGAAATCAGAATTTCTTGGGCAAAAAATTCCCTGACGTCAGAATTCCCTCAGTATGCTTCTTATTCCCTCTTTTGACGCTTTCTGCACCAGTAATTGCTGCTACAAGAAAACTGTGTCTCACCAGAAACTAGTATGCGTTGAATCTGTTGTGTTGCTCCCTCTCCCGCTGACAACTCATGAACTAGAAAGTCTTACCACTCTGTCGACTCACTCAAAGAGAGACTTCCTCGCAAATCTTGCCTTCTTGGCTTGGAATGTGCAATCCCTTGGGGATTCGATCTGTTGCCTACGCAACTCTTCAATCTGCCTCCTTCTCTTCAAGGTTGAACACTTCTAGACTGCTCTCTTGCTTCACCTACGCTATTATACAAGCTCCGATACCATGTGAAAATTCCTAAACCCAGAATCCCTATTGCAGCAAACTGATATTAATTCTTCTACTTGATTAATCATGCAAGTTACTTACTATGTTATACAAGTAAATATTGAAGCAAATACACTGCATCCTTCACTACTAAATAAACTACAGAAAAATAAACGTGGAAACAAGATACGAGAAAGAAGAAAACTAAACACACATGACACCGTTATTTTTGGACTAAGTCCCCGAAAAAACCCAATGCGGGAAAACCGTTCCAACAGATGAGGGTTTGATATTATTATGCAAAAGTTCTAAATACAACTAGGACGCCTTACTGGCCATCCATACAGAGAATTTTACAAATAGAGAATTAGTGACAAAATGTCCTCACACTGACACTAGAGATCCGGCACTGACCCAACGCTGAACTGGACAGCCCCACGTTGCCTCTGCATCACCCTGGCTAGGAACTGCGTCAGCTCCTGTTGGATCTTCTGCTAGCTGGATCTGATCTTCTGGCCCCTTCGGTCTCACACCCCGGAACTCTGACACTGGATCTGACTGATACTCAGCAAAATCATTGATCTCCTCAAGGTTGCAGCGCTACCTCTGCGTGCCCCTGCACTGCCTCTGCATTCCCCTACGCTGCCTCTGCGTAGCTGCTACGTTGCCTCTTCTGCGTCCTCCTCTATGCCTTCTCTGTTATGTATTCCTAGCTCAAGAAAAGGCTTTCCAATTGGAACTATGACTGCCCCTCACTGTAATCGAATTTTCTCGATCAAATCCTCTAGCTGCCTGCAGTGCTGTCTTGAGAAATTCGATCTCTAGACTCACTCAATGTGTTTTCCAAATGCCCATCGAAGTCCTTATAATCTTCTCGTTGGATCACCAACGGCCCGATTAAAACATAATCAAAGACTTAGATCATATTGACTCGATCTTCGACTTTTTTCTAGAAGTTTCACACCCAGTTCCATTAATATACTTTAATTATTTTAATTCCCGAAAAGTTTAGACTTATTAAAAATAATT
Source organism: Pinus albicaulis (assembly GCA_034641835.2). Classification (NCBI taxonomy): domain Eukaryota; kingdom Viridiplantae; phylum Streptophyta; class Pinopsida; order Pinales; family Pinaceae; genus Pinus; species Pinus albicaulis. The sequence goes on from CM076572.1 coordinate 1,355,799,689, forward strand.
AATTATTTTAATAAAACCCCATCCAGGTGGAATTTCCCAAAATGCTTTCTGTGTATTTTGGAATACATGTGTCTAAGCCTCCCTACAAAATTTGGGACTCAGAGTACATCCGATGCCACTAGAAATCAAAAGGGGAATCATCCCCTTGGAATATTTTGCATGTTGTTTGATTTGAGTTCAATTTTTTTTTCCTTCAAGTAGAACTAATTTGTTAGTTTCTAGCATTTTCAATTTTCATGCTAATTTCCTTATTTCACATGCTCATCTCGCTTCATTTCAATTTAATGCTTCTTCACATGCTTTGATCTCATGCTAATGTTCATGCTTCATCTCATTCCATGTAGAGTTTCATTGGATATCTTATTTCGCTCACACAATTCTTATTTTCCATGCTAAATGTGCTAGTTTAGTTTCATCTTACTCATAATAACAATCTAATAGCAATTTCCATTTCATTGTACTTACATGATTAGAATAGATTCAATTATATTGCAAACTTTCTAATTTCAAGCTTAGTAGCTTCATTCTTACTTGCAACTTATCTCAATTGGGTCTTTCTAATTGGAGTAATCTTTACATTTCGAGCATATTGCAAGTTTACCTAATTTCAATCTCTTTCAACTTTTGCTAATTTCCATTTGCCTACTTACATGCATCGGTGATTTATCTAATTTTCCTTTTGTTTCACTTAACTTAACATATTTGCTCAAATTACAATTTCACTCACAACCTCACTTTGAGTAATTTTTTATTTGGAGCAATTTACATTCAATAAGTGGTCTTGCAATTTGTCACCTTCTTTTGAACATCTTTTAGCAATTGAAATTTAGCATTTCTCACTTGCATTTGCAACCCTTTACATTTCTAAAATTAACCTCCAAGCATAAGCTTGGTTGTTAGAATTTTAGGAAAATCTTCCTCAACTTTCATTCAACTTCCCAAGATTTGAGTTTCGAGCAAAGGTAAAACACATGACCTCGCAGTTCTCTTGTGTGGCCGAGTCCTTTTTAGGAATGAAGGCATGCGGGTTGTTTTGAAGAATTAGGTGGATATCATTAATGAAGTTTGAAGGCTTCTCCATCCTAGCCTTCTTGCAAACACCTCGATTCGTTACCAAGTTGAAGGAATTGAGGGGAAGTAACACCCTAGATTAGGCACTTAACTAAAATCAACCAAGAACATCATAGCACACAAGCACCATACAATTTTGGATGGTTTATCTTGCACGCATTTGAAGTTGGAATCTCATTGAACATTTCATTATATAGTTCTTTCTCAAATACATGCAACATATTTTAAAGCACTTGCATCTTTTTCACTTGCAAGTATTTCAGTTTCATTCTTGTACTTTGCTTATGCTCATTTGTATCAAGTTTAAAGTTTTATGTCATTGTTATGTGTGAGCATATTTCCTCTCGTCAAATACAAGCAATATTTATTTGCAAGATTTCCATTCTATTTAAGTGCTTTCCTTCCAAAGTTGTGCCATCATATCATAGTTTTGTTATTGGTTGTTCTAACACTTGGTCTTCCAACTTTTCATTCCATTTGATCTTGTTGTATCTTAAAGACATTTCCATTTATTGCAAGTTCTTTTATTTATGAGCATATATGTCAAATTCTTGAATGATTATATTCAGCACTAGTCTACTTATATTTGCATTGCAGGATACATTGTTGTGTTATAATGATCCATTTACATTTTGATGTTGATGCTCATGATCATTTGTACTTGCTAAGTTTTTATTGCTTCAAGCTATATTTCAAGTTATTGAATGGTTGATGATCTACTAACTATCTCCTAGAAATTGTTAGTTTAACAAGCCTTCTTTAGAAACCTTTCTCAAGGTCCACCCCGCTTGGCTTTAGCTAGGAGAGAGCTTAGACAGAAAGAGTTGGGATTAGGTGAAAGCCCCTTCTCTGAGCTTTGCCACCAAGGCCACACCTAGTGGGTTTGAGGATTTTTCCCACATTAACTTAGGTGTGTTAGCAAGGTGGCAACAAGACCTGTAGTAAACCTTCCTCAAAAAGACTTAGAAGACTCTGTCAAACTGTGCCTTAGAAAACTCAGTCAATTGCCTCAGAAATTCAGTCAAAAAACTGCCCAAAAACTTAGTCAAACTGTTGGTCAACACAAGTCAAATGTTAGTCAAACTTCGTTGGTCAGACTTCAGTCTTCTCTCTTCTTCGCACGTGTGAACAAAAGATTAGATGTATTGATGAGATCCAAATTGATTGCTCCAAGTGGTGAGGCTGAGCGGTAATATATAGTGGATTAAGGTTGCCCAAGAGGTGTCTTTTGGGTAGGCCGACTTGCACTTTTGGAGACTACATGAAAATTTAAATTTAAAATTAAAATAAATTTTCCCTCTAATTAATTTTCTTTTCAAGGCCGACTTGTGTAGTGAAGAATACCGACGGAAGCTACCAAAATTCAACATTCTCCACCTTAGATTTTGCCTTAAATATTCGTGGCATGAAATCAATATGCTCTAGCTCATGTTCTCTATACTGATCTACCTTATAGTCTCCAATTTTCCTTCAGACTACCAACTCCATTTTTCCACTTCTCAAACCAATGTGTCTCCTTTATACAGATGCATGTGTTGAGAAATGTAACTAGTATTGGTCTTCATAATTTTATTTGAGTCATGATGTACTGAATTTGTCAAAAGACAGAAAAAAGAAAAATTATTTATGAGCATGGGTTTCAGCCTTTGTTTATTTTGTTTCTAGGTCAAAGCATCCATTATGTGCTTCTAGGGTTTGTGTCATGCGTCATTGTGCATGTCCTCATGTAATAGACTTTTCTTGGGCTTCTTATGTCAAGAAAGAATTATTATTTTTATGTAATTGGTCATGTAATCCCCCCTCTATCAAGTCAACCTCATTAAGGGAGCTACAACCACAATAATTAGACGTGTTACTCGACCTATTTGAGCATCTAATCCAAGAAGTTTGATCTGCAACCTTAAGGAGGAGTAAGGCAAGAAAAGAGGTGACAAAGGCTTAAAGAAGGACAAGAAAACCTAAGCAAAGGAGGAACCCTAGCGAAGGAAGAATACCATTTTTCTCTTGTTTCTTCTTCACAAGTGTGAGATTCTGAATTGCAAGGAGCCGAAGTTGCAGACCTGCAGTAGGGCCGAATTTCTTGATGCAGGAGACCAAAGTTTGTGACCGATGCGGTATTAAAGCAGTTTGACTTGAGTTGACTTTTGGAGTTTTGCTAATCATCTTGGGAGGCTCACTTCGTAGATTGGAGGAGGTTTTTGTCTTTTTCTTTAGTCTGAGGGTCTTGGATGTCTCATTTGATTTGGTTCTTGAAGAAGAGGAGAATTTTTGGGTTTTCCCCTAAAGAGAGGTTTTTCCCTGGCTGAGAGCCTACATCATGTGTCCTTGATCTTCATGTTTATATTTTGGTAGTTGCTTGATGAAAAGAAGTTAAAAGAAAACATAAACAAATTAAAGAAAAGTTAAAAGAAGATAACTAAATATCACAAGTAATTATCAAGATAAGGAAATATTTCTGCCTTTCTGATTTTCTAACATGGTATCGGGGCTATGGTGAATAAGACAAAATGGCAACTTGAAGATCTTTGACTCTCATCATTGGCACAATTCAAAGGATCTTCTAATTCTTAAGTAATTTTAGTTGACCAACTAGACACAATACGAGTTTTGGGCTGCTTCAATAAGTACAAGTAATACGAGCTCTTCATTATCTATTTAATATGGTATGATCCAAATGAGAAGGAAGATTAGTACATATCAATAATGCAAGGCAGTCTCTACAAAAATTAGGCCGAAACAGCAGAGAAAAGGAAAGAATGTCAAGTTTGAGAATCACTGAAAAACAAAATAAGTATATAAGAAGGTTTAATAAAGTTTTGAGCATTACAAGTAATCCAAAGATGAGAATATGCTACTCTATATAGTTGTGAGTCAATATAAATCATGAAATTTGTCATATAAGGATCTAAAATCCTGAAGCTTCCATCCAATAATCGCAGATAACAACACCTGATCAAAAATCCGAAGTTTTGAGCATAAGAATAAGTGTCTTGACAATATATTAGAGATCTGAAAAGTAAGGTATTGTGCATATTCATGGAAGAAAGGTCAAGACCTAACTGTGGCCTAGAAGCGTACCTTAATCAGGCAAAAAGAATAACCCAAGTACCATTGGAAGGAGAACTGAATTATGTTTCAAGTTCTGAAGAAGGCATCAAATTCTAAAAGAAGGATATCACACCTTGAGCAGAGTTTTGTGTGAAAGGCATACTCAAGGCATGAAACAAACTACAAAAGTGTAAATAGAGCATCCAAAGCTTGGCATCCTGAAGTCAATTATTGGTTCTTGAGAATGTTTGATGCAAGAAAGCAGTGATAAAATCCAAGTTGAAGATCTATAGCAGCACACCTTAAACAAAAGAAGCAGAAGTCAATCTGCTTAAGAAAGAGCACCCTGACTAAGCCTCTTTGAAGGAAGAACTAAAGAAGATACAACTTTATCCTTGAAAAGAAGTCACTTGCAAAGGTAAGAATGATATGAGGTACATATAATCATTTATATTCATACAAGGTCTAATTAGGGTTTCGAAATCTCATTTTTGGTTCTAGGTTTTGTAGCCTTCATAATGTTAAAAGATGTTGGCATCTAAGTTCTTGTAAACCCTAGTTGAGTGTAATATTCCAAATACAAAATTTGGGGTTTTCTTGAAATTTTTAACTCAAACAATACTTCAGATAAATCCTCATTCATAACAAAAGATTGCCATGTAAAATATGACCAATAAAGTTCAGCAACACAACAACATCATGACAAGTAGAAAATGATCTCAGCTTTTATTATAATAGATAAACTGGGGTTATATGCATGTATAACCAAAATAGCTGAGATGATATATTGGTGTTAATTTTGGGCAACTAGGTCCAAACTCCATATTGCATTGCTCATATGATGATGATTATATTTTTGTTGGATTCCTCTTTTGGAGAGGTGCAAGATTGATCTAAAGATCATCTTGTTTGGATCAGTAGAACATATATTTTGATTTTATTTTCCACACATGTGCAAGGTCGGCTAGATTTGTAATGTAGGCTCACAAGCCTAATAGATGTGTCACACACCCTCACTGATGGATATAAATTGGAGAGACTTGGAGATCATTTAATCATCAACTCATCACACATTCTCTTTTGTGATTTGATTGGTTCGATCAGCCTTTGGAGGCCTCTCTCTCTCACACGTGTGGAGCTGCAACTGGGTAAATTTGCGGATTGTTTTTAGGGCTGATTGATGGTGCGTTGACTAGCGTTGACCATGGTCAACCCTTGATATTTTGACCTCCAAACTTTGCAGAAATTCCGATTTTTGAAGGCCATATTGTTGGGCACAAAATCGAGGCTGAACATTGACTTTGACCGAAGCCCTAAATCTGCAGTGTTGACTTTTTGCATTGAATTTTCTGCACTGACTTTCTATTGACCAGCGTTGACTTTTGATGAGTTGTCTTTGAGGGTTGTGTGTGACACTTGGAGGGTTGCTCGATCTGATGTTGAGAAAGACTTTGTTGGCCGATGCATCCTGTTGACTGCCATAACGCACACTATCCAATATCTTTGCTGGACAAGAAGAATTGTAAAATTTGATCTATATTATTGGCTTGTCTTTTGTTGATCTATTATTGTGTTTTATCAGCATTTTACTTTCATGTTTATGTGATATCTAAATTGAATTGGGCCTAAGAAAGATTGAAGTAAAATTGCATTAAGCATAGAACATTCCATGTCTATCTAAATTTAACATGGGGTCAAAGTTGAGGTGAAGATAAAGCCCAAGCTAGTGTGAAAAGCAATCACCGAAGAAGAAATCCTATCAAAGACCAATGGCCTCCTCAACCTATAAGGGTTTCAAGTCTGATGATAAATTGACTGATAAGTCTGATTATCATGCATGGAAGATGTCCTTGGATTTGGCATTCAAAGATCACGATGTCATGGACTATGTGTAGGGTAAGATTCATGACCCTCCATCAAATGCACCTACTGCCACAAAGACGAAGTATAGAAAAGGGGAAATCAAAGCAAAGACGATTATTCGGGATTCTATTCATAAGCACTTGGTTGCTTACATTTCTGAGTTGAGCACATCTAAAGAGATGTATCATAAGATGGTTAGCATGTTCAGGGCTAGCAATGCTAATCAAGTTCTTTTCTTCAAGAATCAATTGAAGAATATCAAGAAGGGCAAGGATGAATCCATTCAATCCTATTTTATGAGGCTCATTGAAATCAGGAACAATCTCCTAGCTATTGGAGAAGAAATAGTTGATCGAGAGATGGTTCTCATTGTGCTTGGAGGTCTCCCTCGTGATTGGTATAGATCTAATGGAGGTGTACCTGGCAACTAGAGCAAAGGTCTCATCATAATCTTCTCCCTCTTTCTAGGAGAACCCTCTAGCCACGAATCACGCCTCGTATTTGTCAATACTTCCATCTATAGCATGCTTGATCTTGTATATCCACTTGGAAGTCACCCCTAACTTCTCTTTTGACCTCAGCAAAATCTCCCAGACATCATTCTTTATGATGGATTAGTATTCTTAATTCATGGCCTCCTTCTATATACTGCTGGTTGTTGCTTTTCTCATAAGAGGAAAGATTTGCATCAATAAGGTTGGTCATAAGAGATGCATATCTAGAAAACACTTTAGGTTTCCTAATTTATCTGGATGTGCCATCGAGAGCTACATGTCCTTCTACTTCTTCCAATGTAGATCTAAGCCATGAAAGTATTTCTGATTTCTGATACAGCAATTGGTTTTGTTGGTTCACAAGGCCCTTCTGGCTCTTTAGAACATTACGTAGAACTCAAATGCTCTTCCTTCGAAGCCTCTTGCTTTACTTCATTATAGGAATCCATAGAGACTTCCTTAGACTTCCAATATGAAACTTTCTCATCAGAGGTGACATCCGAGCTAACCTCAATTCTTCGCTACTCTAGAATGTAGGTTCTATAGGCCTTTGATGATTCACTGTAACCAACAAATATGCCTTTATTTCCTAAAGGTTCTAACTTGTTCCTCTTATCCTTAGGAACATGAAAGTAGACAAGGCAACCAAAGATTCTCATATGTCCAACCTTTGGCTTTTATCTAGAGAATGCTTCTCCAGGGGTCATTCTTCTAGAATTCGATGAGGACTTCTATTTTGAATATATATCGTTGTCAATGATGCTTCTCTCCATAAAAACATTGGCAAATCCTGATCATGCATCATAGCCTTCATAGATTCTTTAATGGACCTGTTCTTTCGTTCTGCCACATCATTTTGTTGTGGATTATAGGGAACAATCAGCTTCCTTTCTAATCCCAAACCTTTCTTATAGAAAGCTACAAGTTCCTTTGTGGTGTGTACTCCTCCATTGTTAGATCTCAAAATCTAAGCTTCTCTAATTGACAAGTTTTCCACTTCTAACTTTAAATTTTTGAACTTAGAGATGTAATGTCCCATAATAATTATAAAATAATAAATAATTATAAAATAGTAAATAATTATAAAATAATAAATAATATATAAATAATATAATATAATTTAATAAATAAGTAAATAAATAAATAGTCAAGAGAATAAAAAATAAAACATTAAACAATAACTGGAGTTCTAAATAAAATAGTAAATAATAAACTGGAGTCCTAAAACAATAAAAAATAAGTAAAGTTAAAGAAAGAATTAATTATATCCACATAAACAAATAATAATAAATCCCATAAACTCGTTTAACCAATCCTCATGAAATTTTAACACATAAGACAACTTACCTGAAATGGCGCTTTTCCTTACTTGAGACTCCATAGTTGAATGCTAGTTGAATCCTGCTGACCGCAATAGAGTTTTGGGGACAACTCTCCACCCAACCGTAGGCTCAGCTGTATGTAATCTTTCCACAGCTGGCCACCCCCGAGCTCTCAATCAACGTACTACTGCCAGGGTATCCCTTGCCTCACCATACCTTTCTCTCCAGAGAATGCATGAAAGAATGAATGCCTTGAACCTTCCTCAATGTCTATTAAATAGACCAAACCATGGAATGGGAACCACATGCACACAGTCACTGTGTCAACATGCAACTTAAGTTTTACTTAATTTAGTGTTCTCTTACTTTTTATTAGCTTTACTTAGTTTAGTGTTCTCTTAGTTTAACTTCCTTTTTTTATTAGTTTCTTAGTTTAACTCTTTGTTTTATTTTTGTTAATTAATTCTTTCTTTAACTTTCTTTCTGTTAGTTTCTTAGTTTAACTCTTTGTTAATTTATTTACTTTGGTTAATGAATTATTTCTTTAACTTTACTTATTGTTTATTGTTTTAGGACTCCAGTCTATTATTTACCATTTTATTTAGAACTCCAGTTATTGTTTAATGTTTTATTGATTATTTATTTATTAAATTATTTATTAAATTATATTATATTATTTATATATTATTGATTATTTTATAATTATTTATTACTTTATATTTATTTATTATTTTATAATTATTATGGGACATTACATACTCCCCCTCTTCAAGGAACTTCGTCCCGAAGTTGAGTATTTAATTATATTATATTATTTATTATTTATTACTTCATGTGTGACCAACACCCTCTGCTGAACTAGTATAACCAGCAGGCATCGAAAGTTCATCATAGCGCCCAGGAATCTCAAGGAATCTATGTCCTTTTCCCACTTTCGGAACAAGGCATAAGCCTTCCCAGTCTGTCCCTAGTCAAGGCTGGCCCCAAGGCTCGCGCCTGACTCAGACCTCATCTGCCCCAAGGCAGGCATCTGGTCACAGTACTCAATGACTCCGGGCATCTCGCAAGGCTGGCCCACTCCCTCCACAACTACTTAAGGCGCACAGCCCCAGGCATCGAAGTCTTACGCACTTCTAGACTTCGGCGTTCCCATCCAATAACATGCACTTGGCCTACAATATCAGGCCCTTGGCCTCCTCAAGATGGTCCCACAGCCCTTCAAGAGCTATCCATCAAGAGATATACAAGACAAAGGAACCACTGGCATATGTAGTGTTGATTGAGTTCATCCCCAGCCCATATGGTGTTACATATTCTCCCTCGTAGGTATGGGCTCCCACGAGATCATCAAATAAACCGGCACTCTCGGCCCATCTGTGGATTTCCTGCCAATCACCACATCTCAACATGCATCCAATGCATTAGTTATAATCATAAAATCATAGAAAATAATCCACATGCCGACTCTTGCATGTCATAAAATCTGTATGCAATTACCACATGCTTCACCTTATGAATTACCATCATGAGTTATAACATCAACATATTTGTATCAAATATATACCATGACATTACATAATAAACTAACCATATGTCAATATAACTTCAAATCATACCACTATATCATGAAGCATCATCAATATTCCTACACTACATAAGTAAGAACCACATGTGCATTATCACCTTCATTTCATGTAAATTTAAAAGCATAGCTGGAATCATAAGGTACGCTTTAAGTGTATAATAAAATTAAACAGCAAGACACGAACTAGAAGTTTCATAAAAGTTTCTATCCTAGCTAAACTATGTGTTCCTATTTAGTTCAGCACACAATCTTAATCAAATAGATATGGAAAGTCTTTAAAAATAACATCTGCATCTTCCCAGGTAGCGGAGCCTGGACTATATTGGTCCCACTGGACCTTAACTTGCTCAAACTCACTGTTCCTGAGCCTACGAGCCCGGCGGTCCAGTATACAGAATGGTTCGACCTGAAGGACTCCCTCCTCGGAAACTTGTAATTTTTCAAATGTTAGCACATGGGATGGGTCAGATACATATTTTCTAAGCATAGAAACATGAAACACATTATGCATTCTTCTTAGATGGAATGGCAGCTCAAGCTTATAAGCAACTGGTCCGATCCGCTCTAGGATCAGAAATGGGCCGACAAATCTAGGGGATAACTTTGTTCCCTTGCCAAATCTGAAGGAACTCTTAGAGGGTTTGACTCTAATAAAAACTTGGCTTCCTTCCTCGAAGCTTCTATAATTTTCTCTTTGCATCAGCATAACTTTTATGGTGGTCTCTGGTTTCCTTTAGTCTCTGCTTAATTATTTCCATTTGTTCTTCCATTTCTTGGAGCATTTCTGGACCTAACATGACGCGATCCTCTAATCGATCCCAGCTTAATGGAGTATGACATGGTCTTCCATACAAGGCTTCGAAGGGGGCTGCCTGGATTGAACTGTGATAACTATTGTTGTAGGCGAATTCTACTAAAGGAAGGTATTTCTCCCATTGATTCTGTTAATCCATGACATACATTCTGAGCATGTCCTCTAATACTCGGTTTACTCTTTCTGTTTGCCCATCTGTCTCTAGATGATATGCAGTACTGAAGTTTAGTTGTGTTCCCATAGATTGCAAAAGTCTTTTCCAAAATCTGGAAGTAAAGCGTGCGTCTCTATCTGATATTATTTTCCGGGGCACTCCATGAAGGCGGATTATTTCCTTTAGGAACACTTGAGCAATAGTTGGTGCATCAAAGGTGCTCTTTACTGGAATGAAGTGAGCACTCTTAGTTAATTTGTCAACCACGACCATGATGCAGTCGTGTCTTTGGGAAGTCATAGGTACTCCCACAACAAAATCCATTGAAACCACTTCCCACTTGGTTTCTGGTATATCATGGGGTTGTAAAAGACCTGCAGGGTGACGATGTTCAGCTTTAACCTGTTGACATTCTAGACATCGGGCCATGAAATGTGTTATATCTTTCTTCATTCCTGCCCAGAAAAATAGCTGTTTCAAATCTGCATACATTTTCTGGACTCCTGGGTGTGCAGCATATGGAGCTTGGTGGGATTCCTTCATTATCAAATTTCGAAGTTCAGCTGGTACATACATCTTAGCATTATATCGTAGCAATCCATCCTCATCCAAGGTATATCCTTCCCACTTGGATGCCATTGGTACCTTTTCTTGTAAGGCAAGTTTTATTTGCTGGTATTGCGGGTCCCTTATTATGTGATTCAGAATTTGGCTTTTTAGGTCTGTCTTTACTGGCAATATTGAATGGACTCTAGGCCTCCTGCTTAAAGCATCTGCAAACTTGTTTTCCTTCCCTTTGATGTAGGATATTTTGAAATCATATTCACTAAATAACTCACTCCAACGTCGTTGTCGAGCATTAAGGTCCTTTTGGGTGAATATGTGCTCAAGACTTTTATGATCTGTCCTCAATTCAAATTGGCGTCCCATCAAATAATGTCGCCATAGTCTCAGGGCCATTACCACTGCAGCTAATTCCAGATCATGTGTGGCATAATTGATTTCATGGGTCTTGAGTTTACGGGAAGCATAAGCAATAACCCCTCCATCTTGCATTAATACTGCCCCGAATCCTTCTCCTGATGCATCTGTGCACACACAAAAGTCTTTGTCCATGTCGGGCACCTTTAATATTGGGGCAGTTGTTAAGCGTCGCTTTAGCTCGTTGAATGCTCTTTCACACTCACTTGTCCATTCAAATCTAACCCCTTTCCGTTGGAGGTTTGTGATGGGACTTGATATCCGTGAAAAGCCTTCTACAAATCTTCTATAGTAGCCTGCCAACCCCATAAAGCTGCGTGCTTCTTTGACATTCTTAGGAGCAGGCCAATCCGTTATAGTTTCAATCTTGCTGCGATCCACTACAATGCCTTCCCCCCTAATGGTATGGCCTAGATATTGAATTTCCTTCTCAAAGAAAGAACACTTAGTAAGTTTTCCATATAACTTATGCTCTCTAAGACATTGAAGCACCAGTTTCAAATGTTCTTGATGTTCTTCCTCATTGCGGGAATAAATTAGGATGTCATCCAAGAACACTTGCACAAAGCGGTCCAGATATTTGCAGAAGACACTATTCATCAAGTTCATGAAGGCTGCAGGGGCATTAGTCAATCCAAATGGTACAACTATAAACTCATAGTGCCCATATCGTGTTCTGAATGCTGTCTTAGGTATGTCCTCGTTTTTATTCTTAGCTGATGGTAACCCGACCGTAAGTCTATCTTGGAGAATACCGAAGCTCCTTTTAGTTGGTCAAAGAGATCATCTATGCGGGGCATGGGGTACCGGTTTCGGATGGTAGCCTTATTTAGATCTCGGTAATCAATACATAACCTAAGAGTTCCGTCCTTTTTCTTCACAAAGATCACCGGTGCACCCCAGGGTGACACACTGGGTCGAATGAATCCTTGATCAAGCAGTTCTTTAAGTTGTATACTTAGCTCGTTAAGCTCTGGAACAGCCATTCGATAGGGTGTTTTGGATATGGGTTCTGTTCCCGGTTTCAGGGAAATGGAAAAATCAATTTCACGGACAGGAGGCAAGCCTGGTAGCTCTGGAGGAAACACATCTGCAAATTCCGAAAGTAGTGGGTGCAACTTGTCAGAAGAGTTTCCGTCGACACTAACCATTTCTACTGCATAAACCTTACATCCCTTCCTCATACACTTATTAACCTTTTTCGCTGATATGAGGCGCAACGTAATATCCCGTTTAATTGCCTCGATTACAGTGGTTTCTCCTTGGTCATTTTTGAAGAGAATTGTCTTATTATAGCAATCCACTACAGCTTGATGATATTCAAGCCAATCCATTCCTACTATTAGGTCATAAGTGCCCAGAGTCGTGCTGTACAGGTTCATCTTGGTGTCACATCCCCCAAGGTTAACAATGCAATCCCTAACCAGTGATCCCACTGATTGTTGCGAGCCTGATGCCATTTCCACCACTCTAAAGTTACTTTGCTCATGAGCTATCAATCCACATCTAAGCAATGCTGTAGGAGAAATAAAACTATCAGTGGCACCTGGATCAATTAACACAGATAGAGGAATATTGTTTATCATACCTGTGGACTCCACAACTGTGGCTTGGTGCTCGGCCTGGCGATGGTTAATGGCGGCATGAATTCGATGTGGGTCTTGTGGTCCTCCTTCTCTTGCTTTATGTCCCTGTGGGTACCTTGGGCAATCTCTTCTATAGTGTGGACCCCCACATTCCCAACATATTACCTGTCTTCGATTCTCATTTGGTCGCGATCCTTGGCTGCCAAATCCTCTACCTCCACGAGTTGGTCTTCTCACGTAAGGCTGCCAAATCCTCTACCTCCTACGTCCTCTCGCAGTAGATCCAAAAGTTGCACTAGCAATTCAAGCAACATTGTTTCGTTTTTCTTGGAATCCATATGGGTTCCCCCTGGTCTATTTACCCTCATCGTGGGGTGCTCCTTCTCGGATTTTTCATCCACCTCCATCTGTTTCTTCATATTTATTGTCCTCAGGACTTGTTTGGCTAGACTAGTGGTTGTTGCCATAGTGGCGGGTTTCCACATGGCGACTTCTGCTCGAACCAAAGGGTCGAGCCCATGCAAGAACCTTTCAGCTTGACGTTTGTCATCCGCCATGTAGTCCACATGATGGACCAACCTATAAAATTCAGCTTCATAGTCTTCGATAGTCCTACCATTCTGTCGTAATGCATGGAAAGCCCCCATTTGTTGGTGTTTGTAGTCCTCCGATAGGTACCTTGTTCTGAAGGCTTCCTCAAACATTTCCCAAGTAACTTGCAGCGGCGTGATTTTCATCTTCGTTTCTTCATTTACCCACCATAATAATGCTTCTCCTTTTAGGAGGCTCGTTGCTATTTGAGCTTTTTCCCTTGAAGCGTATTCCTTAAAGCTAAGTGCTCTCTTGACGCCGACTACCCATGCCTCTGCCTTTGAACCTCCATCTTGACCGGTGAACTCTGGTAACTTGGATTTTTGAACTTCTTTCATGATATCAAGGTTTGGTTGTCGAGTTTCCGCATTGAACTAAGAATTGAAGTCATGCCTCTGTTTTGTTCCAACTCCCTGCCTTGACCTGGATCACCCCTTTGACCTTGACCTTGGCTTGTGGCCCAATCCTTAAAGATGCTTGTCATTTCCCCAAGGGAACGCAATATAGCTTGCTCAGCTGGGGTTCCAATTTCTGCAGTGGTAGGAGGTGGGGTTTCCACCTCAAGGGTGACTTGTGTTTGTCTTCGACGCTTAGGAGCCATGATCTTCCCTGTAACGATCCAATTTACAATATTATGTTTATTCATATAATAACTATATAACCACCATGTTTTATTCACTTGCAAATATATATATATATATATATGTATTTATTCACTTGGTTTAACTTCATCTTACATAAAGTACATTAACATAGCTAAACCAAAATACATTAAAATACTAAATACATTTCAAATAATGTACGTCAAAACACTAAAATAAAATACATAAAAATACTTTTAAACAATTAACTTTAATAAAAAAAATTAACTTTAATCACTTGCAAATATATACATATTTAACTAATATATTTTGTTTAACTTCGTCTTACATAAATACATTATCATAGCTAAAACAAAATACATTAAAATACTAAATATATTTAAAATAATGTACGTCAAAACACTAAAATAAATTACATAAAAATACATTAAAACAATTAACTTTAAATTATCTATTATTAATATAAATAAAAGAAAAAAAACGCGCGTTCGGAGTCCCCGACCAGCAGCATAACTGGTCTTAGCGCTGAGTTTGAAGTCGGGGTTAACGTGGTTGGTGGAAGTAAAGTATAACTTAACATAACTTCCCGCTCCGCATGCCAGTCAAGGTTAACGTGTCTGGTGAGTCTCATGGCCGCTTCATACTCGGAGCTGGTGTCATACCCTAGTCCGAGTTCTGAACCTTCGCAGCATCGCTCTCGGATCCACCCGAAACCTGTAGCGAGTGTATTCCTCTTCACGGTCACGGATCCGTGGCACAATGGTAGCCAAACATGCGCCCTAATGGTAAGGTGCTTGACTGTCGGAGGTGAGGTGTAGATTTCAAAACCTGCGGATTTCTACAGGGTTCGTTTGGTTTGGGTTGGAGCGATGGTAAAGTCTCTGTTCCCGCAGCTCAGTTGGTTCGAGCGTTGGTCTTATAATGGCCCCGGGGAAGGTTTGGGGTCAAACCACTTGGGATGTATTTGGAAAATAGTTCGGTTGGCGTATTTTTTGTTTGGTTGGTGAGGCAAAGTGCTGGGCCCACGACCCGCTGGTTGACGCGTTTGATTTGGGGAGGCCTGGGTTCAAATTCGAGTTCGGTCTCGCAGTTCGAGTTCCGGCTAAAAATCCGATGCATGCAAAACCACAATAAGCCTAAGTGTGGATGCATGCCCAAAAAATCTATTAAAAGAAATGGCCAGTTTGAGTTTGGGTAAGTCATGTTCGTGTGGCCGTCATAACTCAGCTGGAAGAACGTCGTACTAATAACTCGAAGATTGCAGGTTTAATTATTATTTAAACCGTGGGATTCCGTTTTGGCAATGCGAAAGGCTCAGATTGGAAATTTCCAGACTCAAAATCTGAAGGTCCCATATTCAAATTCGGTTCGGTGATATGGTCTAGCGGTTAGGATATTGGACTGGACTGTTCAAATCTCGGTATAAGACCAATCTAATATATATATATGATTACTCATCGTATCTTAAAGATTTAACTGATTAAGATTTGTACACCTTATTTAAACGAAATTTAAATTATAATATGCATCCAAATTAATTTTAATCTATATATTAGAAATATATATTTATCGTATCAAAGAGC
This sequence comes from Pinus albicaulis, assembly GCA_034641835.2. Classification (NCBI taxonomy): domain Eukaryota; kingdom Viridiplantae; phylum Streptophyta; class Pinopsida; order Pinales; family Pinaceae; genus Pinus; species Pinus albicaulis. The sequence goes on from CM076572.1 coordinate 1,355,815,383, forward strand.
CATATTAATAATAAACTGCATGAAAATTCGTTAAATAAAATATACGAATTTTAATTTATGTATTAGAAATATATATTTATCGTATTGAAGCGCCATATTAATAATAAACTGCATGCAAATTCGTTAAATAAAATATACGAATTTTAATCTATATATTAAATATAAATTCCTATCTGCCTTAATATATAATATATAAAAGTCAATAGGATTTATAAAATTTCTTTTAATTTAAAACTCTAATCTTAAATTTAAGATACATAAAAAAATAAAAAAAATTCTCAAATTTATCTCTAATAATAATATAGTTTATTATTTTAAATTTATAATCACTACAGTACTAAACCCGAGCTCTTTGCTCATTATCACCATCAATATCAAGTTTTAAAGTTTACCTAGAGGTCACCTAAAGTCGAAACCCCTCGCTTCCGATACTACATATATAATGTCCCATAATAATTATAAAATAATAAATAAATATAAAGCAATAAATAATTATAAAATAAATAATATATAAATAATATAATATAATTTAATAAATAAGAAAATAACAAATAGTCAAAAGAATAATAAATAAATAATCAATGAAACATTAAACAAAAAATCGACTTCTAAATAAAATGGTAAATAATAGACTCGGAGTCCTAAAACAATAAACAATATGCTAAAGAAATAATTAATTAACCAAAGTAAATGAATTAACAAAGAGTTAAACTAAGAAACTAATAGGAAAGAAAGTTAAACAAGCAATTAATTATATCACATAAACAAATAATAATAAACTCATAAACTATTTAACTAATCCTCATCAAATTTCCAGAACATGAGCAAGACAACTTACCTGTAACGCACCTTTTCCTTACTTGAGACTCCAAGGTTGAATGCTAGTTGAATCCTGCTGACCGCAACAGAGTTTTGGGGACAACTCTCCACCCAACCGTAGGCTCAGCTGTATATAATCTTTCCACAGCTGGCCACCCCCGAGCCCTCAATCAACGTACTATTGCTAGGGTATCCCTTGCCTCACCATACCTTTCTCTCCAAAGAATGGATGAAAGAATGAATGCCTTGAACCTTCCTCAATGTCTATTAAATAGACCAAACCATGGAATGGAAACCACATGCACACAATCACTGTGTCAACATGCAACTTAAGTTTTACTTAATTTAGTGTTCTCTTACTTTTTGTTAGCTTTACTTAGTTTAGTGTTCTCTTAGTTTAACTTCCTTTTTTTATTAGTTTCTTAGTTTAACTCTTTGTTTTATTTTTGTTAATTAATTCTTTCTTTAACTTTCTTTCTATTAGTTTCTTAGTTTAACTCTTTGTTAATTTATTTACTTTGGTTAATTAATTATTTCTTTAACTTTACTTATGGTTTATTGTTTTAGGAATCCAGTCTATTATTTACCATTTTATTTAGAACTCTAGTTATTGTTTAATGTTTTATTGATTATTTATTTATTATTCTCTTGACTATTTATTTATTTTCTTATTTATTAAATTATATTATATTATTTACATATTATTTATTATTTTATAATTATTTATTACTTTATATTTATTTATTATTTTATAATTATTATGGGACATTACTTCACTAAGTTTCAAGAATTCAAAGTTGAAGTGGAAAACTTGACAGGTAAGTAGATCAATATTTTGAGATCTAACAATGGAGGTGAGTACATCTCGAAAGGACTTGTTGCTTTCTATAATAAAGTTGGGATTAAGAGGGATTTGATTATTCCCTATAATCCACAATAGAATGGTGTGGCAGAACGAAAGAACATGTCCATTGAAACTAGGAAGGCCATGATCCATGATCAGGATCTGCCTTTTTTCTTATGGGGAGAAGCATCATTGACATTTGTATACATTCAAAATGGAAGTCCTCATCGAATTTATGGAAGATATGACTCTTGAAGAAGCATTCTCTAGATGAAAGCTGGAGGTTGGACATATGAGAATCTTTGGTTACCATGTTTACATTCATGTTCCTATGGAGAAAAGGAACAAGCTAGAACCTTCGGGAAGAAAAGGCATATTTGTTGGTTACAAAAGAATCATCAAATGTACGCACCATGTCTTCCGAGAGAAGTCATCAATAATGAACCTCCAAGCGATCTCACAGGCATCGGATCACAATACATCAAAGTGAATTTGTTGAAAAGTGTAACTAGATTCGATCTTCATAATGACGTGTAATTGTGATTTTATGTAATTGATGTAAAGAAGAAAAATAAAATTATTATTGTAGTGCTTGTCTCATGGGTTTCATGAGCAAGGAATTTTAATTTTAGTGATGCCTCCCATTGTGACCCTTTAGATTTGTAATCCAGTCATAAAAGTCAATTTGAGTCAATGTCATGTATGAACGACCCTTCTTGGGCATGTTACATTTTTGTATGAGTCATTAAATGAATAAGAAGGCCTTCCAAGACCAAGCAAAGGCACCTCCTTCAAGTCAGCTTCAAAAGAATAATGAAATCTCTCAAGAGGACACGTCAGCTCACCCTTAGTTCATGTCGCGCATTATGGAGACTCCAACGACTATAAATAGGAAGCACAGCCTCATTTCAGAACACACAATTTCGGTGAAGCAAGTCATCAGCGAAGGAAGAGGGAAGAAGAGCGAAGTCTTTGGCATCATCTTGGATCTGTTTTTGGGTCATTATGATCTCTCACTTGCGAAGAAAGGGATTGTCTATATTGCAGAAAAGGCCAAAGTGTTACAGCCCCATTTGAAGGTCAAATCAAGGAGGAAGCAAAGGTGTATTGCAAGCCGAGTTACCAAGGAAGAGACCTCCTACTAAAGCGAAGAAAAACAAGACATAAGAGAAGGTCTTATGCATGAGTTAGGTTTCTGAGTTAGGGCCGACAAGAGTTGCAGGTCTAAAGCAGTGTCAAGGAAGTTGAAATTTTGAAGAGTAGCTGAGGAGGAGGAAGAAGCATAGGTTTGACTATTGCAAGAAGAACCTCATCGACGAGGCTTACTGTCTTGGTCTTGGAATGGCAAATAGGTCAAGGGTCTTGGTCTTTGTATTCGTCAATTGAAGTCTCTATAAGAAGAAGAATTTGTTCGGATTTTCCTCTCAAGTAGGAGAGGTTTTTGTTGAAAAGTGTAACTAGGTTCGGTCTTCATAATGACTTGTAATTATGAATTTATGTAATGACGAAGACAAAGATAATAAAATGTATTTTTGTAATGATTGCCTCATGGATTTCATCAGTAAGGATTTTTTATTATAGGTCAAAGACTTCTTCCTGATGTCTTTAGGATTTGTCATCTTGTCATAAATATAATTTAGAGTCATGCATGTGAAGTATTGTTACACTTGTAAAAGAGACAAACAATTGGTGTAAGGATATGCTCCAAACCCTTGTCACTATGCTCCATGGAGGTCAGCTCAAAGTATGTTGTATATACCTCTTGGTGAAGTCGGCCTACTCACATGAGATCATGTCAGCCTAGAGCAGGGACAGTCACCATATAAAGAGTGAACTATGGTATCATTTGAAGACAAGTAATTTGGATCATGTCTGAGATAAAGTGCGGATTAAGGGTCTTCTATTGGCACGTAAACAAAAGGTTAAACAGCGAAGAGGAGAAGGGCTCATCTAGTCTTGTCTTAAGTTTGTATCTACCTCAGCATATTTCAGGTAGGCCGAGGGCTACCTCACCAAAGAGGGGGTCGCCAATACATCGCAGAAAAGATGTCCATACAGTGCGGAAGCAGATGACTTGGCAGCAAACTAAGGAAGGTTGTAAGGAGTAATAAGGTGACTAAGATCAATGTGGAGGAGAGGAAGTACTATCCTCTGTCATTGATCTCATTCTCTCGAATAGACTTAGTGATATACACAGCGTGAAAGAGAAGGCATCACGGCAAAGAAAAGAAGATCTCGGACTAAGGCAACAATGGTGCAAGAAGGTAGGCCGAAGAGAAATCTCTAGGAGGCCGAGGTCAGTTCAAGGAAGGATAGGAAGGAGTTCACTGTGTAGAGCTAGGAACCGAGCTTTCCTAGTGGTGGTGCAGCATGGTGCAGAAAAGCAAGATCAACATAAGGAGCCTAGAAGAGCAAGTAACAAGGGTCTTGGAGGCATATTGGTGTCAAGGGTCTTTGTAATGGTCTTGGTACTCGTCAATTGATGGTCTATAAGAAGAATGATTATCGAGTTTTCCTCTCCAAGAGTGAGAGGTTTTGGCCCTAGCTTAAAGAGCCAAAATTCTGTGTTTCTTGTGTTTTGATAGTTGACTTGTGAAAGACATAATAAGTTAATGAAGATAAGATCTAAGGAAGAAAATCATAACAACTAGATCACAAGCAGTTATCTAGTAAGAGAATTGAATTAAACACTGCCCTACCAAATTCTCAACAATTTTGAACCTGGCTGATACCCTATATTCTGGGTCTCTTATCTCTTTATTGTTTATGCATTGGTAATTGTTTGATGAAGAATAACACTATAATAATATAAGCAAAGAAGATCATAAATTGAAGTAAAATCATTCACAAGCAGTTATTAATAGAAGAGAAATCACTTAACCTTGAAGCCCTAGATTTCTCAACAGAGTCAAATCCAAGACTTCTTTAGATCTATTGTCACTGTTTGGAAATGGATTCTTGATGTTATTTCGAAGTGTACAACCATTACAAACACCCTCATGATCTATATGTAATTCAGGGACACCTGAAACTTTTGATTCAATTCAGGTAATGCTCTATAATGAAGGTGACAATATCTTCAATGCCATAGCTCACTTCGATTGATTTCATCATGTACTAGGGCTTGAGCTAGTTGACTCACAAACCAATACAATCTTCCTTCACGAATCCAAATAAACCTAGCATTATCTATACCAGAGCCCTTGGACCATACAGGTACTTTTCGATCCACAAAAGCTACTCTAGCTCCTTTATCTTCTAAACATGAAATAGAGAGTAGATTCATTTTCAAATCTAGTACATATAAGACATTGCTAAGATGAGCGTTGTTACCAAACTCCAGCTCAATTGATGCTATTCCAATTTTTTTTATTGGATAGTTGTGGTTGTCTCCAAGCTCTACCCTTTGGGATAGCCTCCTTTCCATCATGTTAATAAGATTTACATGATCTCCAGTCATATGTCTTGACGCACCACTATCTAATAGCCACATGTCATCATCATCTGCAATAGAACCTATTAGAGCGTAAAAGTAAAAGAAATTTGTCAGGATTCTTTTGATGTTCATCTTCAAAGTCGGTTGCGAAAGCACATTGTTTCCCCTTTCTCCTTTTGTTATTAGCCATCTCAGGAAAATCCCTTTTATAATGTCCAAATTTCTGACAACCATAGCAATGGATCTTTGACATATCCTTCTTTCTTTGGGGAGGAGGTGATCTTCTTCCTGACTTCTTGTGTTGAAATTCAAACTAATTCTTTCCTTAATTCTTGAAACGAGCTACAAGTGCTTGAGAAGCTTCTTCCATTTTCTCTCTTGATATAAGCCTTAATTCTTCTTGAGGACAAGAGATCCATAGTTGTTCAAACAACAGAGTTTTCGTCTAGCTACTTATACCTGTTGCAAATGCATCCCATGATCTCGGTAGACCATTGAGTGTTGTAGTCACAAGTTCATTCTCAGAAATAGTTTCTCAATTGCTTAAATTTGGTCTTTTATTTGTGAAATCCTTACGAAATATGAAGCCACAGTGTCATCATTTGTCATCCTTATATCACGAAGTTCATTCTTCAAGCTCATGGCTTGACCAACATTCATGATAGTAAATAGATTAGTTAGGGCATCATACATCTTCTTGGAAGTATCAAGCTTTGCAAAATCAGGGATCAGATGATCTCCAATCGAGTCCACAATAAGACTCATGGCAGTGATGTCATCCTCCTTAAACTTCTCCTTTCCAGCAATATTTGTTGGTTCTACAACCTTTCTTGTCACAATATGAAAAACTTTTTTCTTTGTAAGAATAAGATGAATTCTAAGCTTCCAAGCTCTGAAGTTTGAGGCTCTTTCCAACTTGTTCTCAGATTTCATAGAAGAAGCCATAAATGGAAATCAATAAGAAGGACTTCAACAATAGTGATTTAATGTAGGGTTTCTTCAAAGGTGATCTCAATGTTCCTTCCTTTACCAATGCTCTGATAACATGTTGATTTTCAAAGTGCAATAGAAACTAGCACAATATTTCTGAAAATTTGATAATCAATTTTTAATGTTGATTTTCTATTACATTATTCCAATATATCATTTAGCAATTATACTTCAGTGTAAATTTATGTAGATGTTCTATGCTTGATGCAACTTTACTTTTTCTCCCAATATTAGACAGTAATCACATAAACAATAAAGTAAAATGTTGATAGAACATACCAGCAGATCGACAGAAGACAAGCCAGAAACATATAAATGTGTTGGTGCGTTACGGCGGTCAACAAGATGCTTCAACTAGCAAAGACTCAATATGGTCAGCCAAACAGCAATGTCACACAACCCTCTAGGACAGCCAAAACGGTCAACTCAAAAGTCAACCCAAAAGTCAACGTTGTTAGTCAACGGTCAACACAAGCAGCAGCAGCTAGGTCAATGCAGAAAAGTCAAAGTCAATGTCTAGCCTCCGGAATAGTGCCAAAAATGCAAATTTGGAAAATCGAACTTTTGGGAGAGTTTCACGTATATTTGACCTTGCGTTGACCAAAGTCAACGTTGGTCAAAGTTGCTGCAGAAACCCTAGACCGAAATCAGAAATGTGTTGCTGCTGGAATTTTCCCATGTGTGGAGAGAAGAGCCTCCAAGGTCATCGAACCAATCAAATGAGGAGAGAGAAATGTGTGAGGATGAGATGAGTGAAAATGTCCTCCAACGTTGACCAATTTATATCCATCAATGAGGGTGTGTGACACAACTGCTGGGGCACAAAACCTTAAGGCCGACCTACACATATTTTTAATAAATTCAAAAAAATGTTCTACTCATCGGATTAAGATAATCTTTAGATCGATCTTGCACCTCTCCGAAAGAGGAGTCCAATAAAAATATTGGCATCTTCATCTGAGCATCACAACATGGAGTTTGTACCTAGTTGTCCAAAATTAACACTCCCTCTCAACTAGGGAGAACTCCATCCACCTGTGCAATCCAAACATCGTGCGTCATCCTGCTGTAACTTGCTTTGTTGGCTTCTTTATTTCAGAACAGAAGTGGGTCAGTCACAAAGACATCATTCCCGACTGACTGATTCAGCCCAGAGGTCTGAAACCTCTATTGGACTCACAAAGAGTGTCATACCAACTCGAAGTTGGTTTACCTGACCCGAAGTCTGTTGGAGGTCCGAAACTTCACTATACTTGATCCCAGATCAAGTAGTTGGACCGTTCCATCCTAGATAGAGAGTACGGAAATCTCTAATGCGTCCATCAGTCTTTGCTACTAGTCTCTAGCTTTTCCCACCTCACTGGCCAAATGGGAGGTACTTCTCATGAGCCCTGAACTCAATGGATAGGATGCATACAGGGCACAGATAATGAGAGGTGAACCAACTCAATCATCACAACGGTGGGGCAGAAGCACACCAACAAGGTTCGGCAAGCCTAGCCTTGTGGTTGCTTATAGCTCTAAAAAGCTATCCCCAAAGCCCCCCCAAAGCTCCCAGAGCTCATCGTCCAACAGGACCCTCAACATAGGGTCGTTCCACGATACCAAGATTCTCACGGAAGGTTAGGAACTTGACCTTCCCCAGGGGCTTTGTGAGAATATCTGCGACCTGCTCATTAGTTCCTATATGATCGAGCCTTACGACGCCTCGCTGTACCATATCCCGGATAAAGTGGTACCTGATATCAATATGCTTGGATCGATCGTAGAACACGGGATTCTCGAACAACCAAATCCCACTCTGGTTATCACAGAGTATCAAGGTAGTATGTAGCACATGCCCGAACAGCTCACTAAAGAGTTTTCGCAACCAAACTTCTTCACAACAGGCCATACTCACTACAATGTATTTGGCCTCCGCGGTGCTCAAAGCCACCAACTTCTGCTTCCTGCTCATCCATGATATCAAAGCAGAACCAAGTGTGAAGCAGCATCCTGATGTGCTCTTACAATCCACCACACTGCCAGCCCAATTGGCATCAATATATCCATGGACTGTCACGCTCCCAGTAGTGTATCTCAACCCATGGTTTATCGTGCCCTGAACATATCTCAATAGATTCTTGGCACCAACCCAGTGAGTGTGATGAGGCTCAACCATATGTTGACTCAAAGTGTTCACTGCAAAACATACGTCCGGATGGGTGTTCACTAAGAACATCAGGGCCCCTATGAGTTGACGATACTCAGTAGGATTTGCTAACACGGGCCCAACAGCGCTGCCACTCAACTTCTTAAAGTTGAGCTCCATCGGTGTCGACACGGACTTACAGTCCACCATACCAAATCTTTCCAGAAGCTTCATAATGTATTTTCCTTGAGAAAGGAAAACCTCACTAGGTCTCTGCCAGACCTCCAGGCCTAGGAAGTAGTGCATCAGCCCTAGGTCCTTCATCTCGAACTCAGCAGCGATCTCCCTCTTGAACTGATGAATGAGAGGGTCAGCACCTGTCAGGAAGAGGTCGTCCACATACAGCACCAGAATGAGAGGCTTTTCTCTAACAACCTTGAAGTAAAGGTTTGGATCAGCATTACTACGAGTGAAGCCCAGCTTCATCAGGTAGCTATCTATCCTCTTGTACCAAGCTCTGGGTGCTTGCTTCAACCCATAGAGGGCTTTCTTCAACCTGCAGACATGGGTGTCCCGATCCTGGACTTCGAACCCCAGAGGTTGCTCCACATACACCTCTTCCTTTATCGCACCATGCAGAAATGCGGTCTTCATATCCATCTGATGAAGAATCCATCCTTGCATAGCAACAAGGGCTATGATAGATCGGATGGTGGTATATCGGGCCACAAGTGCCAATATTTCATCATAATCTATGCCTTCCTTTTGAGAGAAGCCACGGGCAACGAATCCTACCTTGAACTTTTCAGCACTTCCATCAGATCCATGCTTGATCTTGTAGAGCCATTTCGAGGTGACAACTGCTTTGTCCTCCTATCTTGGAACCACATCCCAGACATCATTCTTCATTATGGACTCATACTCTTCGTGCATAGCATCCTTCTAGACTTGATGCTTTACGACTTCCTCAAAAGATCCAGTCTCAGATTGTACAATAGTACTCATGGCTGCTAGATACCCTTTGTATCTATTCGGCTTCTTGCTTTCACGGAATGTCCCCCTTGGGGCCATATGTCCCTCGACATCCTCGAGAGTGTCCCTGAGCCATGATGGTCTCTTCCCTATTGAAGGAGATGGATCAATCGGGTCCATCGATCCTTCAACATCAGGCATCGTCCCATCCTTCAGTTCTTCTTGATTTCCAGGCCTTGCTTCATGATCTTCCTCAGATCTTGAAAGATTGACTACTTTCCTCAGGGAATCATCTTCGTCAAAGGTGACATCGTGGCATATCTCCACTTCCCTTTGACCAGGCACATAGACTCTATAGTCCTTCAAAGTTTCATTGTAGCCCACAAACATTCCCTTCTTCCCAGAAGCATCCAGCTTGCTCCTCTTCTCTTTTGGCACAGGAAAATAAACAGAACATCCAAAAACTCTAAAATGTGAGACGGCAGGTTTCTTACCAGAGAAAACCTCTTCGGGAGTTTTGGAGTCCAGAGCGGAATGCGGGCATCGGTTTTGTATGTACACAGCAGTGTTCGTAGCTTCTCCCCACAAAAACTTCGGTAGACCCTGGTCACATAGCATGGCATGGGCAGTTTCCACAATGGTTCTATTCTTTCGTTCAGCAACACCATTCTGCTCAGGAGTATAGATAGTTGTGGTCTCCCTCTTGATGCTAGCTTCTCTGCAAAAGTTCTTGAACTCGTTCGTCTCATATTCAGTGCCATTATCGGTCCTCAATATCTTGATCTTCTTCCCTGTCATATTTTCCACCAAGGCTTTGAAGGTACATAACAACATGAAAGCCTCATCCTTCTTCTTCAAGAAATATATCCAGGTTTTGCGAGAGAAGTCATCTATGAATGTCATATAATAAGAACATCCTCCCAAGGATGTCACGGGCAGCATCCCAGACAGATCAGAATGTATCAATTGCAAGACATCAGATGTCTTTGTGACACTTGAGGGGAAAGGTCACCTTGTATGCTTTCCTTCGGCACAACCCTGACATACACCTTTATGATTATTTTAAAACTCGGGCATCCCTGTCACCACCTTCCTTGCTTCGGGAAGGGCCTTGTAGTGAAGGCGTCCAAACCTCCGGTGCCATAGTTCAATCTGTCGGATAGTATCACACGTCATCGCTCCTAGTGGACTTCCTCCAACTTGGTAGAGTGTATCAACTCTAAACCAAATCGTGATAGCTTCCTTGAAGTTGTTCTGCCAAATGTGCACCTTCCCATCGATGAATGCCACATTGAAACCTTTGTCTTCCATGGCCGATATAGACACAAGGTTCTTCTTCAAATTAGGTACATAGAGTACATCCTGCAAGCGGAGGACTTGACCTTGAGACAAGTGGAGGGTCACAGTCCCTGTCCCTTTCACAAGATATGTGGCATTATCTCCAAGGATAATTTCCATATTAGTATCCTTCTCAACCATATCATAAAGTGCTTCCTTGAACCCAGTAATGTGCCTTGAGGCACCACTATCTATCAACCAGACATCCATAGTGTCGGGTGGAGATGGAGCAGAGAGGGCAAATACAAGAATGAATTCATTCATTTCTTTTATCAACAACATTTGATTCCTCATACCTGGAATTTCTCTACCTTTTGAAAGGTTGACCATTTCCGCCGGAGGGAACCTTCCTCTTTCCCTTGAACCTGTTGTTCCTTTGATTGCCATTCCTCCGGTTGTTGTTGTTATCATTATCATCGGGAGAATCCTTCTTGAAAGGGCATTTTCTAGCATAGTGACCTGGCCTATGACAAGTGTAACACTTGCCCTTCTTTCCTTGGGCCCCTGCTCTTCCATTGGTCCTTGGACCACCAAAGTTCTTCTTTCTAGAATGAGCAGCGTAGGCAACATTTCCTTCATTTTCATACTCATTTATCCTTGTCTCTTCTTGTACGCATCTCGATAGTACTTCGTCAAAGTCAAGTATCACATTGTTATTGGGAATGGTAGTGTTGAACACATGCCATTCGGATGAGAGCCCTCCAAGTGCGGTGAGTACCATCTCTCGATCAGCTATTGTCTCCCCAATAGCCAGCAGATTGTTCCTGATCTCAGTCAGCTTCAGAAAATATGATTGAACAGACTCATCCCTGCCTTTCTTCAGATTCTTCAATTGATTCTTGAAGAATAGGACTTGATTCGCATTGTTGGCCTTTAACATGTGGACCAATTTATCCTACATCTCCTTGGATGTGCCAAGCTCAGAATGTAAGCAACCAGACTCTTATGAATTGAGTCCCTGATCATCAGCTTTGCTTTGATTTCCCCCTTCTTATACTTTGTTTTGGCAGTAGCGGTTGCAGTTGATGGAGGCTCTTGGATTTTACCCTGCACATAGTCCATGACATCTTGGTCTTCCAAGTTAAGATCCAATGTCATCTTCCAAGCATAGAAGTCATCCTTCCCAGTCAATTTTTCATCAACCTTAAAGCCATTGTAGTTTGAGGAACCCATCCTCTCCTTCGGTGATTGCTACAAAATAGGGCTTTGTCTTCACCTCAACTCTGATACCATGTAAATTTAGGTAGATGTTTTATGCTTGATGCAACTTTACTTTTTCTCCCAATATCAAACAGCGATCACATAAACAGTAAAGTAAAATGTTGATAGAACATACCAGCAGATCGACAGAAGACAAGCCAAAAATATATAAGTGTGTTGGTGCGTTACGGTGGTCAACAGGATGTTTCAACCAGCAAAGACTCAATATGGTCAGCCAAACAGCAATGTCACACAACCTTCTAGGACAGCCAAAACAGTCAACTCAAAAGTCAACCCAAAAGTCAACGCTGTCAGTCAACAGTCAATGCAAGCAGCAGCAGTAGCTAGGTCAACGCAGAAAAGTCAAAGTCAACGTCTAGCCTCAAGAATAGTGCCAAAAAATACGGATTTGGAAAATCAAACTTTTGGGAGAGTTTCAGGTTCGTTTGACCTTGCATTGACCAAAGTCAATGCTGGTCAAAGTTGTTGCAGAAACCCTAGACCGAAATCAGAAATGTGTTGCTACTAAAATTTTCCCACGTGTGGAGAGAAGAGCCTCCAAGGTCATCGAACCAATCAGATGAGGAGAGAGAAATGTGTGAGGATGAGATAAGTGAAAATGTCCTCCAACGTTGACCAATTTATATCCATCAGTGAGGGTGTGTGACACAATTGCTGGGGCACAAAACCTTAAGGTTGACCTGCACATATTTTGAATAAATTCAAAATAAATGTTTTGCTCATCGGATTAAGATGATCTTTAGATCAATCTTGTACCTCTCCGAAAGAGGAGTCCAATAAAAATATTGGCATCTTCATCTGAGCATCACAACATGGAGTTTGTACCTAGTTGTCCAAAATTTACATTCAGAAATTCAACCATACAAGAATAGTAGAACAGTAAAGATGTAATATTCCAAAATTTTCCTACAATAATTTGGAATATTAATTTTTGTTGATTTCACCTAGGAAGAGAATAAATGGGTAAGGAGACCCATGCATAATGAAAATCTCAATAAAATCCCTCATAGTATGAAAGGGGATCATCATTGGCGCTGGTTTTCACACCCTCATGTGTGAAAAGGGTTATTTGCAAGTGGACAAGGTCAAGTTTGACCAAGTCAACAGCGTTGGGATAAGAGGTGGAGAACACTTAGGGAAACAGAGCAGTATGAATGGGAAGATGGTTATTTGGTGGAGGGAACCCTAAGAGGATTGGGACCCATGGAGAGGGGCTTTCACTTGTTTAAAAAGAGGGCAAGGCAACCATTGTTTGGCATGCATGTACTATTCATCTCATTTTCTATTCAGACATTGTGCATTCTCTACTGTTGAGCAAGAGTTGTCGGGGGAATTCCTGTTTAGGATTCCTTCTCCTTCTTGAGAGGCCTCTTGAGGGATTGCACTAATTTTCCTCACATCTAGGCTTGAGGCCAAGCATCCTCCACCAAGACAACGTTATTTCTGCAGCAGAATAATGTTGTGTTGCTGGGTGTTGCAATGAGGGTTCACTACACCACCTCCATCAGCTATTTTTCAGAGGAGGAGTCTCTCTTCCCTTTGGGAGATCAGATTGGAGGCATCCCGGAGCTTATTGCAGACTTTGGCATTAATGCCAACTCATTCGCTAGCCCTACAACGCAGTTTCATCCAGTGACTGCGTTATTTTAGTGAAGCATTTGCAGTGGGGCTTTGCAGATATCTTTGGAGGGTGAGATCTTAGGTGAGAGGATCAGCCTTTCATTCTGGAGATCCATTGGAAAAGATCTTGTCATTGGTTGCAGCATCTTCAGTCTTCTCCACTTATTTCCAGTTCTTGAGTTGTTGCTGCTACCCAGCAACTCCAGCATTTTGCAGGTTTTGTGTATTATAGCCAATCCTTCCAGGATTGACTTGAGGTAGTCTTTGGGAGCTGAGATCTTCACTCCCAATGTTGTATTGGGCCATATATTGATATATCCATGTATTTGACATATGTTAGCATGCAGTTGCTCTATAAAACTGCACTGTCATAGCTTGGGCATACATGTATAGCAGTGGTTTTGTCATGATTCATGTACTAGTCTCTTGAGGATTGAGCATTGCCTATTTTGTGTAACATTTCCTCAAGATCTTGTATTCTATTGTTGCCGCTATTTCTTAATAAGATGGCTATGGATTTCTCTCATGTTTCGATGAGTTGAGTGTTACTACTACTCCATTGTTGTGTTTGCTTATTGCTGGAGCTCCAACTTTAGAATATCTTGAGATATTCTCCTTGTTGTAGAAATTTCCTGATTTGGAATATTACAAAAGATCACAATGCACAAAGAGAAGACAAGATTTACCCTGGGAAAACCCACTAAAGGGAAAAACCCAACAACCATTTGAATAGAGAAATTATTTTGTTCAATAAGGGACACACCTAGACCTTCTAGTCATTAACTAGGTCACACCTAGTCAAACCCTCCAACTCAAGCCTACCAATCTGATCTAACACTTCGCTATGCCTAATCTGACCCAGAATTTCGGCCCTTCTGCAACTGCCAAAATCCCAGAATTTCGACCCATAGCAACTACCCAGAAATTTCAGCCCCTACAACAAAAACAACTCAGAAATATGCGAACTATAAAGAGAGAGAGTCTATCCACACGTGCGAGCTTGAGAGAGAAAAAGAGATCCAATTCATCCTTCTTTTTGTCCTTCTTGATCTTAGCTAGGATGCCCAGAAATTGTCTTCTCGAGAGAGTGCGAATTGGTGCCTTGAGGAGGAGGTCAAGCTTCCTTTATATAGTGATCTTCCTGGGTCTAAGGGGTGTAACTCTGTCTTGGCCGACTTGACTTGGAGGGAGGGAAACTTGACAAACTTGGAGCCAGAAATTTCAATTTCAAAAATTCAAATTTTTCTCTTTTAAAAAGTCTAAATGGGACTTGACTCAAAATATAATTTTCTTTTGACTCTATCATTTAAAATATGCTTTACAATAATCAATATAAATACATCAAGGGCCAAATATACATTATGAAGACAGACCATAGTTACAAAATTCAACACTAGTAAAAATATTAATCTATGCATCTATTTCCAATTGCTCACTCTCTTGGTTTGATATTCTCCTTACTAAGCTCTGTAATGATACCTTGGGTTCAAGAAATACCCAATTGCATATATAGGCTATATGAATGAGGGATATATTTATGCCATCAAAGTCAACTGGGACTTGCACTTAGCGTCATCCACACCCACCTAAGGGGTTTTGAACCCAGGTCTCCACATTAATACAGGCCCAATCAACTCATTTTTTGCTGCTAGACCACACACCTATAGGCTCTATTTTTCTATTTCTTACAGAAAAAAAAGTGTCTCTTTTTCACTCAACTGACATCTATCCTGTTAACCACTTTTATAATCTAAACCATTGGAAATAATGTATTAAGAAACGTATACCTAATTGAGAAAGCTTTATAACAAGTTAATGGCCATAGTAGATTAATAAAGTAAGATAACAAGTACATTAAGCCAAATTCTTTAAATATTTACTGTTAAAGATCTCTGAAATCCAAGCCTATGAGGAAAAAAACGAGAAATGAATACAACATAATAAGCAGCTAGCGAATCATGCAATGGGAAAATACGTAACAAGAAGTTATTTAAAATCAGCTAAATTTTACTTGCTCAGTGACAAACCTCATACAAATGGACATTTGATTTAGTTTTGAAGGTTTCCAGAAATGGTAGAGTCCAAGAGTCAATCATACCCTGCAAATCCAATAAAGCAGCAATTAAAAATGAAATTCCTTCCAGTAAATGTAATGTCCTGGTACTATAAGTTATAACCATGTGTAATAGGTGAGTTATTCTATTCTGCATGTATCAAAATAGACATGAAATTTTTGCTCCAGTCTTATAGTTGAACTATAATCAATTTCAATGTCTCATAAATATAATGGAGCAACAGAGCTTCATTAGAAAAATATTTTATATAAAATTAAGCTATGAAATACATCCAAACATGCTGAAAATCAATACAGTAAAAGTCAATATGAAATGGGAAAGGTGACAACTTTCAAACCTGAGCATTGGAACGAAAAGAGAGACATAGGAGTGTAGCATGTAGATCGACAGTTCTGTCACTGCTCTCTACATGGTCATTTGCATTTCCAGCATCTACAGGCAGAGAATGTTTTCTACCATCCACAAATTCCACAATTAAAGGAGGGAACCTTTTAGCAGCAATAGTTGGAATAAGAGTCTTGTTTGCAAATCCAACCTGCAAAACCACAACACATCTTAAAGATGACAGAATGATTCTAGATTTTCATGGAGTTTGCAAAGAAAATACCAGAAACAACAGATTGTCAGTATGAAACCTAAAAGAAAATGTATATACTAAGTTGCATTTAAATTAACCAGTAACGTATATAC
Source organism: Pinus albicaulis (assembly GCA_034641835.2). Taxonomy (NCBI): domain Eukaryota; kingdom Viridiplantae; phylum Streptophyta; class Pinopsida; order Pinales; family Pinaceae; genus Pinus; species Pinus albicaulis. The sequence continues at coordinate 1,355,831,519 of CM076572.1, forward strand.
TAAAAGAATCCTGCAGAGCTTATTACAAGCCAGCAATGTTTCCAATAAACTCTTCGTTCTACCATAATTTGACAAGGCAAAGGAAAATAATATTGGCCAGTTTCTAAATTAAGATTAACACTGCCAAAATCCAGTTCCATCTCTTGAAACGATCAGCATGTCAATCAATGAAACTGTACTTAATCATGCACTACATAAAACAACACACATAACAGGAGTATCAAAACTTTTACACTGAAATGGATATGTTGAAGTCAAAGCTCTTTTTCATTTAAGACCTCTCAAATATCTCTTCTTGTAGTTGATTTTCTTCATTGTATAACCATGTATCCTTAAAATGGTCAAGAAGTGCTTAATAAATCAGGATGATAAATTTATTTCAAGTTCAACATCTCATATCTGAAGACATTCCAAATACCAAACTGGATACGTATTGCAGTTAGAAGAATAAAAAGTATCCATCTTCTCAGGTGGGGATTCTTCAACAAAGTCTTTTAAGTCAATGTTGCAAGAATTGTCTATGGCAATGACTTGGCAAATCTCTGCAAAATAAAAATCAGGAAATTTTTGAAAAAATCAGTAAACAAAGGCACAAAACCCCTCTGTTACGATAATATCACCGATTTTTTTGGCGATTTTATTATTTCGAAAAAATCGCCAAAAAATTGTGATTTTTGGAAAAAATCATGCGTGCGGAAAACAGGGACTTTTAAAAGGCAAATTCAATTTTTTTTTGTCATTTTTTCAGACAGAGGGCAAGAAAGGAGAAAAGTGAAGGAATTGAGCATCCCAAGCCAAAAAAAATCAAGTTTGGACCAAGTTTCTTCCGCGAAACGTGGTTTCCAAGTATGGGCGTCAAATTTGGCCATTTTTTTTTTGTTTTTTTCTTGTTTTTCTTTGGGTTTCTATCACCCATGTATTTTCCATGATTTTTGTTTGGATTTGATTGTGTTTTTTTATTTTATTTTTTTGCATTTAGTGGACAAGGTTTATTTTGGTCAAAAATGCAAAAATTTGATTGTTAGATTTATTTGTTTCATTTTTTCTTGTGCCCTAGTTTCTTTCCATCATTTTTGCTTGGATTTGAATGTGTATTTTTTGTCATTATTGTTGCATTGAGTTGAGGGTTTTTTTTTGGTCAAAAATTGAAAATGTCGTATGTAAAATTGTAAATTTTATTTTTATTTTTTTAACTTGTAATTCTTCTTGTGCCCTAGGTTCAAATTTCAAAGTTCAAACTTTATCTTACATTAAAACTCAAGAGTTCAACAAATTTACAAACATGCCAAGGAAATTGGACCCTATGTGGGAATTTGGTGAACTTGATGGGGATTTGACAGATCAAATTTGAGTTGCAAGTTATATGGGCACCATATGACAGGGGGGGTATACAGATTGAAAGTCCACCTTGCACAAATTCCTGTACATGAGGTAGGGCCTTGCACAAATACAAACCTAGATATCATCGAAGAACCTTCAAATCATTAGGAGGAATAGAGACAACTAAACTTACCAAGGCAGCTCTGAAGAGTTAAATAGCAGGGAGTGGAGTGTCAGGATTGGAAGGTGACCATGAAAGTGGTACTGGTTCTTCACCATCAGCATCTTCTACACCCAACCTCGTAGCTGCCTCATCATATTTTGTCCTAGAACCACACCTGGTGCACAACCATCTATCTCCTCAATTACTAAAAAAATGGAGAAAGAAGAAGTTCACAAATTGTTGAGAAAGTTTTTTCTTTGAAGTGATATTCCTTTCAGTGTTGCCAGGAATAATCCCTTTTACAAGGCCACAGTTGATGATATTGTTGTTGTTGGCCTAGGGTACAAAGCCCCTTCCTATGATGACTATAAAGAACGCATTTTTCAAAATGAAAAGGTTGATTGCACTAAGAGATTGGAGGAGTTAGGGCATCATGAACACACACAGGATGCATTGTGATGTCAGATAGTTGGACAGATCAAAAGGATAGAACCCTTATTAACTTCTTGGTCAGTTGTCCCAAGGGGTCAATGTTAATGAAATCTGTTGATGCATCTGCACATATAAAAAATGCACGATTATTTTGTGATTTATTGGATGTGTTCATTCTGAAGGTGGGTCCACAACATGTTGTCCAAGTCATAACGGACAATGTTGCAAATTATGTTCTTGCTAGCAAAATGTTTATGAAGAGGCATCCTAACTTATTTTGAACACATTGTGTTGCACACTGCATTGATTTGATGTTGGAGGACATAGGAAAAATTCCTTTTGTCAAATATATTGTTGAATCAACAACAAGCATTACAAAATTTATATATAATCATGCATTTGTGCTTCATTTAATGAAAACATTCACCAACAACAAGGAGTTGATGCGCCCTGCCATTACACGGTTTGCCATCAGTTTCATATCTCTTTAATCCCTCTTGAATTCTATGTGGGATGTGAAGAGGATGTTTCTTTCAAAGGAGTGGCATGCTTTGACATATGCTTTGAAAGTGCAAGAGGTGTGCAGCATCATTAAACCTTTGGTAAAGGTACTTTGATTAGTTGATGGAGAGAAGCCCAAAATGGGCTACTTGAATGAGGCCATGGATAGGACCAAAGAAGCCATTTAGAGCTACTATGAAGATAAGGGGGATGAGGGGTTTCATAAACAACTTCTTGTATGGGAAGTGATTGATGAATGATGGAACAACACACTCCATCGTCCTATTCATGTTGCAAGGATCTTCCTAAACCCCGCATTTTCTTACTCTTGTGGTTTCTTATTTGATGCTGAGATCATGGGTAGATTTTTCACTTGTGTTCAGAAGATGGTGTCATCTCCAACAGAACATGCAGAAATCTCCAAAGAAATGGAGATGGCAGGTGGCACATTTAGCTTTGACATGGCTATCCATGATAGGAATATTAAAATTCCAAGTAAGATTTAGTTTGTTTCAAAATTTATTGTCTCTTCAAGTTCATAACTTTCTATTTTGCTTCAACTTTCAATTTTCAATTTTTCATTATTTTTCTTATGTTTATAATTTTATCTTATTTGTTGTAGATGCATGGTGGAGAAGCTACAGTGGAAAAATACCCAATCTCCAAAGGCTTGCCATTCGAATACTCAGTCAAACATGTAGCTCCTCAAGATGCGAGCGCAACTAGAGTGTATTTGAAAAAATATACACCAAAAAGCGCAATAGGTTAAAATACTCAAATTCATTTTTTGAATTCATTAAATATTTTTTTTATAATTATTAATTTAAAATTTATATTATAGAATTTATTAATTTATGACCCTTGTACAGGTTGGAGTCTCAGCGACTTAATGACATGGTTTACGTCTACTACAATCTTAGATTGTGGGTGAGGCAACTTGAGAGAACACCTAATGTGGACGCCATCTCATTAGATGTGATTGACACCACTACTGCATGGAGGGTTGAGGCCTAGAGGCCTATCATGGAGTTGGCCCCTAATTGGTTAAAGCATGAGGTAGTGGAGAGGGAGGAGCAACAGCAACAGTAGTAGGAGGAGGTGGTGACACCACTTACCCCTGTCACTAGTAGAGGACATGGTCTACCTCCTATAGCTCCTAGTGCTTCAGCTTCTAGAGCACAACAAAGTCCACTGCCAACCCCACCAGCTTCTTCTTCTAGAGGGAAAGTTGTTACATTTTCTCGCAAGAGGGGCAGAGGAAATCAATAGTATTAGTTATTTGGTTCATTCCTCTGTATGTGACATTATGACTCATGATATGAGATACATTATTATATTTTTTGTTGATATTTTGAGGTTGAGTTGGGACTCAGGACTTAGTACTTAGGACATGATTCATTGCTAAGTCACCGGATTCGCCTAAAAGGGCCACGAATCCTGAATCCTCGTATCGGGTACGTATACGTACGGGATTCTGCCCCAATTCAACGGATACGGCATATCCTGACCGTACCCCGTTCGGATACGCCGTATCCCGTAAAACCGGATATGGCCGGGCCCGCGGGTTCAAAAAAATGTTGTTTTTTATTATAAAGAGGGGCTTTTGCTCATTGTTTTTCACTAATTTCATTGTTTTTCACCAATTGAGGAGGATTTTTCGGGAGAAGGCATCAAGTCTATGGCCCTAGTATTTATATGTGATTCATGGTAATGTTAAATTCTTAAAGTAAAAGTGACATTCTCCTTAATCTTCATTTTCATCCTTTTACTTAAATTTTTAACATTATCATGAAATGACTCAGGATGTTTGAGAGTGGTTCCAACCTCATTGGATTTCATATGGAGAAAGTAGAATTTTAGATCTCATTCAAAATCCAGCAGACTTATCAGTTTTTCAGGATTTCAAGATTGGGTTATTGCAATGTTTCCATCGAATTTTGTCATGTATTACGGTATGGAACTCGTATTTAATCAAGAGCACCAATCCCTCTATGTACCTTGATGTTAGTGACATTGGTTGTCAAACTCCTCTATCATGACCCTACTAAAAATGTACCCATCACTCAAACAAAACCTTGACTATCTAAGATGATAGATAAATCTATTTTTAAATCAATGAATTAAGTATGAATTTGTGTAAAAAATATCTAATTTTTAATATATATATATATATATATATATATATATATATATATATATATATATATATATATATATATATATATAATGTATCGTATCCCGGTATATCATGTTCCAGGTCACCGTACTCCGCATCCGATTCTTCGAATCCCCGTATCGTGACTTAGATTCACTATTATGTGTGATGTAGCATTAGACATGATATTACACGTCTTATATATTAGTTTTTTTTTCATATTTATGTGTCAATGCATTTATTTTATGTTGTGGATGCTTTAGATATTAAAATATATATATATATATATATATATATATATATATATATATATATTCATTCTTGTATGTACCAAATTTTTCCCAATATTTACCGATTTTCCCTGATTTTTATGATTTTTTCCGATTTTTTCCCCTTGCCTATTTAATCACAATCACGATGTTCACAACACTGCAAAAAAAAAAAAACTTATAATTTTAATCAATGATTCTGGTAACATTGTTTTATACCCATTTTAGTCTTTTGTTGTACTGTAAGATCTTGAATTTTGCACAGTAACATTGTTCCCTACTGTTAATTCTCTTATACCAAATCTAATTTACTTTACCTCAACAATTTATTAAAAACCCAAAACTATTTATCTCAAATATTTCTGAAATTGCTAATAAAATAAACACATTGGTTAATAAAATGTAGCATAAATAAAATGGGAGATACAATCACACTACAACAACAAATTTGTACCCAATACACTCTTCCTTATTTAATTTCTCAGGAAAATCTAGGCCTAGACCCATAGAGAATACATATAAAAATATAGCTACTGGGAACCTGGAAACTCAGCCCCATTGGGATAATCGGCCCCTAGAAATCGACCCTCCTAAAGATACTCGGCCATGGAGAAGTCGACCTATCTCAGCAGCAAATCAGTCCCTGGAAATCGACCTCGTACAGTCCCTGCGCACTTGAAAAAATTGGCCTCTTTGGATATTTTAGCCTCCTCCACAACTCCGCCCTCCTCTTCAGCAACTTGGCATCCCTCTTTCTTGCACTCGACCTCGCTGAATTTCTCCTAGAAATACCTTGTTGCACTTCTCTTCAATATAATCAAGTCTCTCACTCCAGAAAAAAAAATTGTTTCCTCCACAACTGTGTGTCTTCGCCTCTCCCTTAGGCTTATTTTATAATTTCATTAAGCCAAAATCCCTAACCCAAATCTCTTAAGTGATCAAGAGCTAGGATTAAATCATAAGCCTCGAGATAAACAGTTGAGATTATATCTAAGTCACTTAAATATTTTTATTATGTATCTTTAGAACTTTGGCCTAATATTCCACAATAATAATTAAATTAATTAGTTTACTCTTCCTAAGTTAACCATATGAAAGAGATCATAAAATCACTTACTCCACCAAGCAAGCACATAAAGAGGCAATCAAATATCTTCTACATGCCAAGACACCAAGTCAATGTGGAAGACCTTCCGAGGCTACAAAATCAACACTCCCTCCTAGCAAGGAAGGGATTCTCCACCACCCCTAGCTTGTCTTTGTAAAACAAAAACTTCTCTTTGACTAGGGGCTTGGTGAGAATATATGCTACCTGTTGCCCTATGGAAATTTACTGCAATCTCACGGCACCTCTCTGGACCCTATATCTAATGAAGTGGTATCTAATCTCTATGTGCTTGGACCTATCATGAAACACTAGATCCTCAGAGAGCGTAATGCAACGTTGATTATCATAGTGCATCATAGTGTGCCCCATCTCAAGGCCAAATATTTTGTGGGCATCTTGTGAAGCCATAGGGCCTCAGAACTCGCCAGCCTCGTTGCCATATAGTCAACCTTTGTTAAGCCAAGTGCCACTGAGTGTTGTTTCCCACTATACCACAATATCATAGTTGATCCCAAGTTGAAACAACCTGATGTACTCTTCATGTCCACTGCACTCCCTACCCAATTTGAATCTCTATAGCCTTGCAACTCCACTCCACCAACTATGACATACCTCAGTCCATGCTCCACTGTACGACGAAGATACCTGAGCACATGCTCTGCTGCTACCCAATGAATGCTCCTCGACTCCAGCATGAACTGGTTGAGTATGTTCACAGCAAAACAAATATCAAGGACACGATCAATGGTCTGTACAAGGTGGGATCCACCAACTCACCCTCATAAGCACTTAGCTTCCTCAAGTTGGTGATCATATGTGTAGACATCAACCTGCAATCCTCCATCCTAAATCTCTTCAGGATCTCAACTGCATACTTTCCTTGCTCTCTCTCGGTCACTGCCACACCTTCGATCCTAAGTAGTGCTTGAGCCCAATATCCTTCATCCTGAACTCCAAAGCAAGAACCTCCTTGCACATCCCTATGAGCTTCTTCGATATTGTCCAGTGTTGCACGATCCTCCCTCCCTCCCCCCCCAAGGTTACAAAGGGTGGAACCATGTCCCGCAGATCTGATTTTTGGATCCACGGTTCTGTCAGATTGGGTCAGTTCCTAGAAATTGGAAACGCAGGCCCAATTCATGGATCCGGACAGGGATATGCCTCGGATTCCCGACAGATCGAGCACAGATCCAAGTGGATCCCAACCGGATCCGAGGGCAAACGGACGGTTCTGTGGAGGCCAGCCTTTTTTATTTTTTTATTTTGTGGCTTTAACTTGAGTTGGGGGTGGGTTTAAGGTGAGTTAGGAAATGAATAGATGGGGATAAAAGTCATTTCCCCCTCTCTTTTCCTCACTCTTGCATCTTCGGAGAGCTTGGAGAAGAGAGGAGAAGAGAGCTTGGAGAAGCGGGGCTTGAAGAGAGCTTGGAGGAGTGAAGGAGGAGGAGATTCGAGGAGTAAAGAAGGGCTGCCATCTACAAGAGCTTAAGAGTTAAGTGCAAACCCCAAACCCTCTCATTTTTCTATCATTGTTGTTTGTATTTTCTCTCCTCCCTCTCCTAACCTTTCCCATTCTTTCTTCTTGTTTATTTCATTGAAGGTTTTCCATCTATATTCATATTCCAAAATGGTGTTCTTTTGGCTTATATGTATCATTCCACTTTTGGTTTTCATGATAGTAAAGGGGGTATGAATAGAAGAGAAGAAGAAAGGATAGTGGTCCCCATATGAGTGGCCCATTGTATGATGAGGAGGAAGGGTTTGAACTTTGAAGAGGAAGAGGATGAATAGGACACTACAATGCAAGAGGGGAAAGTTGCATTGACACCCTTGTCGAATTATGTGACCCAACTTAAAGGGGGAAAAGATGGTGGAAGCTACAAGTTTGTGTGCCCTCATGGTTGTCATGCTGGAGGAAAAATCATATAGTGGTTCATATAACCGTGTGAGAAGGCATCTTTGTGGGGTGATGGATAGTGATGAGAAAAAGGGTGTCGTGGAGATAGCAATTCGCCCTAAGGTTTCAATGGAACAAAGAAGAAAATACATCGAAATAGAGGAGGTTGCACAACAGAAAAACAAGAAACAAAAAACTCATTTTGAATAAGTGAAACCTCTATATTTGGTAGCTCATCTCCTCATGGTACTTCTGCAATCTCTTGAAAATGAAGAACAATAGGGGATTTCCTTAATGCTGTGGGAAGGGATGATGTGGATAGAAAGATAGTCTAGTTTCTTTGTGCTTGCGGTGTACCATTCAATGTGCTTTGCTCTCCCTATTGGCATGAGATGGTTAAGGGCATCAATGAAGCCCCAAAATGATACAAGAGCCCCAACTATGAGAAAGCTAGAATTGTGTTATTAGAAAGAGAAAAAGCAAAGGTTCAAAGAGCTTTGATACGTTTTACAAATGAGTGGGTAGATTGTGTATCCAGTGTATCAAATGGTCGAACAAATGTTAGAAACCGACATTTGATAAATGTTCGGTGTTTTTGCTAGTGGTGCAGAGTTTATTGCAAGTCACGACTCCTCCATCAGTGCAACTTCCCCAAACATTGTAGATCTCCTATTGAAATCAATTAAAGATGTTGGTCCTAATAATGTGGTTCAAGTGATCACTGATAATGCAACAAATTGTAAGGCAGCGGGAAAAATTATTGAGCGTGCTCATCCACACATCTTTTGGTTTGGGTGCTTGGTGCACACATTGAACCTTTTGATGCATGATATTGTGAAGCATAAAGAATGTGGATGGATTAATGAGCTTTACAAGAGAGGGAAGCAACTCATAATTATCACAGGGAATACAAGGATAAACTATTTTTATGGCACTTACTCCAAGTTGCAGTTACTTAAACTTGCAAAAACAACATTTGCAAGTTATTACCTCACCTTGTGAAGCATAAAGAATGTGGATGGATTAATGAGCTTTACAAGAGAGGGAAGCAACTCATAATTATCATAGGGAATACAAGGATAAACTATTTTTATGGCACTTACTCCAAGTTGCAGTTACTTAAACTTGCAAAAACAACATTTGCAAGTTAATACCTCACCTTTAGGTGGTTAGTGAAGGTGAGACAAGCTTTAACTAATATAGTGACCTCTGAATCATGGGATGACATTAACACCGATAGAGATGGTGCTAATGTAGCCAAGGACACTATTCTTGACAGTTACTTTTTGTCACAAGTCAAATATGTTATGCAATTCACCAAACCAATTTATTACATGATCAAGTTTGTAGATTTAGATCGGCCAATAATGGGGGAGGTGTATGAACAGATGGATAACTTGTTGGGGCAAATTAAAGACATTGTTGGGCCTAGAGATATCACCTTGTACAATTATATTCGTGCAGAGGTGGAAAAACAATGGGAAATGCTAAACATTCCATTGCATGCCTTAGCATATGTTCTAACACCTAACTACTATCATCCCTTATGGCTTTCAACACCAGCACCTGGGGGGGAGCATGAGAAAACCACGCCTAGATCCAGAGGTTCTACCTAGTTAAATAAAAGCACTGATAAATTAGTCCCTGATGAGGAGGAGTCTGCCATGCTACGAAAGCATTTGAGAAAATATACGCTTAGCACCGGTCCATTTCGGAGCATGCATGCAATTAGAGATCGAGAGAATTTATTTTCTCTCGAGTGTCTTGAGTGGTGGAACATGCATGGAGGTGCTACTCCACTTCTACAAACTTTGGCATGGCAAGAGTTATCATAGGTGGTAAACACTTTTGCAGAGAGGTGTTGGAGCTTTTATTCTTTCATCCACAATGTTAAAAGGAACAGGTTAAATTTAGACCACGCAGAGAGATTGGTTTATGTTCACTACAACTTGTGATTGTTGTCCTATTACTATGATGATGTAAAGACTAATAAATACCTTAAGCTTTGGGACAAAAATCTAGAGGAGGACAGTTTGGAGGATGGAGTGTTGCAATTAGAGCAATTGGAGGATGCTCTTATGTAAATTTTCATAGATGTTCTATGCTTGATGCAACTTTACTTTTATTCCCAATATCAAACAGCAATCACATAAACAAGAAAGTAAAATGTTGATAGAACATAACAATAGATCGATAGAAGACAAGCCAAAAATACACTTAACTTGATCAGCAAAATATGTGTTGTGGTGCGTTACGGCGGTTAACAGGATGCTTTAACCAGCAAAGTTGCTACACGGTCAGCCAACCAAAATGTGTCACACAACCCTCTCAGACAACTCTACAACGGTCAATCCAAAGTCAACAAAAGTCAATGTTGTCCAGTGAACGCAAAAACAGCAGTAGCAAAAGTCAACGCAGCCAAGTCAAAAGTCAACGTCCAACCTCAATTTCTGTGCCAAAAAATGCGGACTACAAAAATCAGAATTTTGGGAGAGTTTGAGGTCAGTTTGACCATGTATTGACCAAAGTCAACAATGGTCAAATCTGCACTGAAAACCCTAGGTCAAAACCTAAAAACCCTTTGCTGCAATTTCCCACGTGTGAGAGAAGAAGAGCCTCCAAGATGATGATCGAACCAATCAGATGATGAGAGAGAATGTGTGATGAGTGATGATGAGAATGACCTCCAATGTTGACCTATATATATCCATCAGTGAGGGTGTGTGACACATCTATTGGGGCTTCAAGCCTACATTACAATTCTGGCCGACCTTGCACATAAGTGGAATTAATTCAAAATAAATGTTCTGCTCATTGGATCAAGATGATCTTTAGATCGATCTTGCACCTCTCCGAAAGAGGAATCCAATAAAAATATTGGCATCTTCATCTGAGCATCACAACATGGAATTTGGACCTAGTTGTCCAAAATTAACATCTCATCTAGGATGATGATGATCGAGTTGAGATGTCACCCCCATATGGTCCCATTATTCCCAGGTTCCATGCGTCAACACCAACAACAGGGGCTTCATCTTCATCAGTTCCACTGCCACAACTTCCAGAGCCACCATCTTCTTCACTACCACCATCTTCTTCATTTCCATCACGTGGAGGCTCATGTACTGTTTGTGGTGGAAGGAGGAGAGATTAGTAGATATACTCACATTTTACTACTTTTGTCATAGATTAGACTTGTAGTATTGTTGTGAATTTGAACTTTTTTGTCTTACTCTTCCTAATTCAGTGTGTACTTAAGTATTGGTGGTGACCAAGTGGCCTATTTTGTAAACATTATTATTTGAATTTTGGACATGACTCTTGTTGACAGTTGCTCATTTGCTAGGTAAGTTACTTGAATCTTTGATGATTTTATCTTCTAAATGTTTCTTGAAATGCTTAAAAATTTGATGTATGTTTGTAATTGCTAGAATCTAGATGGTTGATGCTCGAATAATTAATCATTGATGTACAATGGATGCCATATCTATCTTGATTTTATGTAAGAATATGCATGTTTTCATGTCTTCTACAACTAATTCAATATTTTGGATGTTTTTTTAAATATAAATGCAAAAAAATAAATATATATATATATATAGTAGACGCTTCCAAGAGGCTTCGCTTCCTAGATTTTTGGGAAATGACACTTTCGCAGATCCGTTTCCAAAATAAGTCCTTGCTTCGTGCAACATTGATCCTGTCATAAAGAGATTGCTAACATACAGTACCAAGATAAGTGACTCACCATCGACGATTACATGGTACAAGTTAGAGTCTGCCTCACTCTTGTTGAAGCCTATTACCGCTCAAACAAGCAGTGGTCCTAGGAGGGGATCCTATAGGGCAACTACTAGGTCAAGGGAAACAATGGAGTGATGGATCACTATCACCTCAGCGAAGGCTCCCTACTCTTTACGAACTTTCACCGATTGGAGGAGACCCGATAAGATGGAATCATGAGAATTTATGTCAATGATAAGATAAACATGTGATTCCTAGGCCTATTCACAAGAGAGACTCAATTAAATGGGTTGCTTGCTTTAGAAGCAAGATGATGGGCTCTCGACGAAGGGCCAAGAAGATCCTTAGGGCTAGGTTTTGAGAGTATGCTTTGTCAAGATGGTTCCTAGACCTAGAGATATTTATAAAGACTTGGACTTTATGTGATCTTTGTGAAATTGGAATCAGCAAGTTGCGGGACCACAAAAGGCCAAGTGGACCCAAAATTAGGTCAAGGATATGGAGTTCATCAACCAAGGATGTACTTGGCCTAATTAGAGAAGGGAAAAGGACCAAAGAAAGAATCTTCTTTTGATAATTTAATGGTATGATCCTAATGAAGTGACTAGCCAATGGGAAACCAAGGGCAAGAATCGATCTTTGAACTAGGGCTTGAAATATCTCAAGATCCCACCATCAAAATTTCGTGAAATTTGGAGGGCTTCTGAGGACACACCAACGTAGTTGTGGGAAAGAGATCAAATTATTTTGATGGCTAAATCATGAGAAAAGTGATGCCCTAGGTGACCTATGGAGGCTAGGCCTAGAAAAAGAGGGGACGGTCAGAGAAATAATCTTTGAAAGTGATCACCTATGGAGGATTAGTGCATTGTCCTTTGGGAGAGATGGAGTCAAGGAGAATAGATTGTTCATAAAAAATTCACCCAATCAAGGAGGCCTTCAAACAACCTCGCATGGCATTAGGGCATGAGAGCAGCTGCTTCAAGGCCTTTATACTTCGATTTGCAATAAATGATGACTTGTCGAGATGCATTTAATATGAATATCTCTAAGAATATTCACCCAATCATACATGGCCCATGACATTGATGCAACGCTATAAAAGATCACAATTTCCACCAATTCATATAGAAATGCAGTGAATTCCGGACTTGTATAGCGAAAATCTCAAAAACATTCATGTGACAAAAGTAAATAACAAGAATAAGCATGAAAATAGCACTTACATGTATAAAAGAGTATATCCAATCATCATATTATGCCAATAGAGAAGCTCCAAGACAAGAGAGAGATATCCAAACATCAAAATTCATCCATATCATCCAAACTCGTCCTCCAAAAGGTATAGCAAAAATCTCACAAGAGAGAAAGATCCAATCCAAGTGATGATGAAAGAATGAATCAACTCTCATCTATTTATACAATGTCTAATGAGTTTCAATTTAGCTAACTTGGCCTAATTTAGCCCCTAAAATAAAATAATGTGCATAATAAAAATAACTTTTGTTGACAAGCCCACACCAAATAGCTCAATAATACATGAATAAGCCTCTCAAGAGGGTCGAATAATCAACAAAGTGAGTCGTTGGGCCTTTGAGGAGGCCTAATGAAGTCCAAAGGGTGCCCTGATGTAGAAATGGACTCCCAACATAGTGGCCCTTTGTTTTCCATGCAAGAACCTGTGGTGCTCCGAAATGGATGTGGGAGCACAAGGGCAACCTCATGGTTCTCCAAATGGATCGAATATTCTTGTAGACAACCTATAAGGGCTAGGATGATGGCATAAGCCCTCCCTCTACAACGGGGAACAATTCTCTGGATCTTGGAACATTTGCCAAGTGTATGGTGCATTTGTGAGTGTATGGCGCATTTGTGGAGCTGGTTAAGCATGGTGCACTAGGTGCATCATCCTCATCCAAAATGGTGGAACACGAGCAATCAATGAGTGTTGTTTGGGATCCATGAAGTAATTTGTGCTATGGTGGAGGCCCATGGCTCTCAATGCTCACCCTACAAGTGCCAATGTGACCCTTTAGAGGGCTAGGAGTCTAGGACCCTATATAGGGAGACCAAGTCCCAAATGGAGATCCACTTACAATCTTGCATAAGATCCAATGCATCCCCTTGCCCTCCAATACCACAAATCATTAGAATAATCAAGTAAAAGAGCTTACAAGTCATGGAATCAATGGGGCACTTCATAGTGGCATGCCCTTCCATAGTGGGCTTTGGTATGTACAAGTGTCTCCAAGCTCAATAGGAGGTTAGCTAAGGACCCTATTAGGTGGTTTTAACCTCTAGAGGGGGTGATATGTCCATGGTACATCCCTCAAATGGTAGGTGGCAAATGATATAATAATTGAGCAGAGTGGGGATTAGGGGAAATAATCCAGACCACATGCCATGGTGCATGGGTAGTTACAATAAGGAAAGCCCACGCTTAGGTATGTGAGGGAGGGAGAAAATCATGGTACATGAGTTAGCCCGACCTTTGTTTTTCCACCCTTCTTCATATGCATTTTTTCTTCTATTGATTTTACTTCATAACTGCTTGGGGCTCCAGGGGATGAGAGCATGATGTGTAATATGTAGCAGTGGATAAGGTAGGGCGATTCATCGCCCACCAAGGTTTGGGACAATCATGGGTTCCTTACTGATGGAAGGGCTCATCTAGGGGCCCATATGAACAACAGTGATGTGCATGGATAAGGGGTAGAGCTCATGTTCGATTTTTGCCCACATACTAAATTTTTATGTCTCGAGTATCTTTTGCATTTTGTGGTACATTTCCTGTCAAGAGTGGCCAAATTATGTTTTTTTCTTTTCTTTTTAGCTGCATCAACTTCTGGGGCATCACTCTAGTCCCAACCCAAGGTGTGGACAAGGGGAGGGAGAGGCTAACCCTAAGTGGATCAAAATGGAAAAATTGATGAATGGGGTCAAAATGAGTGGAAGGGGAGTGATGTAGGTGGTGTCGAGAAACAACACTACGCAACGAAAATCGGGATTTCCCATGTAGTTCCAACCCAAAAGCCAAATGGTCAGTAAAGGAGATCCCGCGGGATTAGGATACAAGGGTAACCACGAAATTGGGCAGTGGAGACAAGAATACAAGCCTAACCCACTCTTTCAGTTGAATCCCCCCACCAATTCAGGCCCAAAAGCGTCCATGATAAGTAAATAAAATTACCCAACTATACCAATGAAAAGCCATACCTTTGGGGTAGGGAGGCCCACCTTCAAACATACATTCATGACAAGTGGTCGAGGGACCACATGGCTAGCTCAGGTGGCCAAGAAAATTGCACATTGACCTATCTAGTGGCTCCAAGGTGTTGTTGGTTGTCGGTTGAGGACCATCTAGGAGAAAAAATTTCTCCTATATACACTTCGCACATGTGGTGGGTAACTTCTGGCTCCAACTGGGGCATGAGTTCTCCGATAAAGTGCACGAAGCCACTCGGATGGGAGGTCATGAGAACACCAGCAATCTCTTGGTACCATGGACTTGTTACCTACACATATCGAATACCAAGCACATGGGGAAGCATGTTTTTTGTGGTGTCTAATGATCACCCATGCTTAATATTAGTCCGTAAATCAACAGAAAAGTAAAATTTAATCTAAATGCAGCTAATCTATCATGAGAAAATATCATATGATGTTAGTTCTAATGAGAAAATCAGCATGCAATGCATCCTACCCTAACATGCATATAGCAATGCTAATACTAAGTGTAATCATAAAGCCAATGCAACCAACATATCATCATATCAATATACATATGCCTGCTAGTAATATTACTCATGTAGCAAATCCCAAAGTGAATACGAATACACAATCATATGGAGAATAAACTGGGTGGGAGGTTGGAAAATATGATCTCCATTCAAGGTAAAAGGAAGCCTTAAGAGAACGAAAATAAGTCAATCTAGAAGTGTGGGGCTTTCCCTCTAGGTACACAATGGTGGAATGCTTGATCACTCTCAAGTACTCCCTATCACAATCATTGTTTATAATATTATGCTTTGTAGGTGCCACAAGGTCATGATGGGAGGAGAAATGAGACTTGAAACACGAAAGGGGACAACGGATTGGTTGCTCAATGGATTGTGATTATATCCACAATCCTGAGGGTAAGAGAGGGAAGGAGGGATGCATCTATGGATGGTTCTTCCTCAACATAATACCTAGGAAGGCAAAGGGGCCCATGGTCACTGGAGATCATATGAAAACGAGCAAGGGAATCATTTGATGAAGACTCGAGATGATGAACAATAGGAAAAGGAAAAAGGGGGGGTGAAGTATTATATTCAATGGATTTCTCTTCCCCAAAATCATAATCTAAAGGCTTAAGTGATTTGAATATAGAGTCATATTGAGGATAGGTGGGAGCCTTATCGATTTCCATAGTATCAACGATTGGGTCTCCATAAAAGGAGAATCGATTACGTCCAACTACCCCTCTTCATGTAAGGGAAAATAATAATTCTCCTTCCCAAGGGTATTAATGGACATGTCATCATAAATAATGCCCGAGAGAAAGGGAAGACCAATCTCAGCCTCATCCTCCTTCTCAGTGTCGTAAATGGTAGCACGATCAAATTGAGGACCAACAATTTCCCATTTCTCCCTTTCAAGGTGGAAGTAATCTCCAATGCTATCTTCCAAGGGGCTAATGGGATCACCTTCCTCAAGGTTCTCAAAAGGAGAGTCATCGAGAGCAAGGTTACTTGGGAGCGGGAGCGAAAACGGGGAGCGAGAATGGGAGCGACATTTTCAGAAGCTCCAGGTTCAGGAGCGAATCGGGGAGTGAATTTTTATATAATATATATTTTTTTATATTTTGATGGATATATGTCAACAAAAGCATGTAGAATGATGAATTAGATATAAAAAAAAAACATAAAAACATAGATTCAACCATATAACATCAATCATCTAGAAGTTATAATATTCATCAACTACATCCACAAGTTAGTAGCATACAACATATTGAATCACATGGCTCATCAATCTTAAAGTTTCAAGCTTTCAAAATTCAATATATAAAATTTATCATCATTGATCACCAAAGTTGTACTTGTAAGCTAGGTCTAACCATTATAACAAAGAATATCTAACATGAAATGAAATGAAACAACTTTCAACTTTCACGAAGCATCATATTCATAATTCATTACCAATGAGTTATAATTGCCAACTTCAAACTTCAAACTTAAATTGTCATATATTGTTTACAAAAAATATCATAATAAATATGAAAGAGTCAACAGTTATAAAAACTACTAGAAACTAGAAAAGACAAGTAAATCTATTATCTATAAGCTAACGTTTGGGCCTCTTGCCGCCACAAGAAATGTCTAATTTTTTAGTCTTGTTGGAAAATCAGGGTCTTTGTCATTAATATCACCCTCTAAGCATTAATATCCAAAGGTATCTTTGTCATTACCTCTGGATCTGTATAGGGATCTTTGTCATTAATATCACTCTCTAACATAAGATAGAAAAAACATAGCATATCAAGTCAAGATTTTGTTTGAGTGATGGGTACATTTTTAGTAGGGTCATGATAGAGGAGTTCGTCAACCAATGTCACTAACACCAAGGTACATAGAGGGATTGGTACTCTTGATTAAATACAAGTTACATACCCTAATACATGACAAAATCCAATGGAAACATTGCAATCCCCCCAATCCTGAAATCCTAAAAAACTGATAAGTCTGTTGGATTTTGAATGAGATCTAAAATTCTACTTTCTCCATATGAAATCCAATGAGGTTGGAACCACTCTAAAACATCCCGAGTCATTTCATGGTAATGTTAAAAATTTAAGTAAAAGGATGAAAATGAAGATTAAGGAGAATGTCACTTTTATTTAATCTTCATTTTCATCCTTTTATTTTAAGAATTTAACATTACCATGAATAGCATATCAATACTAGGGCTATAGGCTTGATCAATATGCTATCCCACTCAAAAATTATTGTTTCTTTGAAAAAAAATTGCATTTGGAATTTTTTTGCAAAAAAAAAAACGCAAAAAAAGCTGGGGAGTGAAAATTCCGCTCCGTGGTTCGCTCCTGAAATTGTTCCCCTACGGGAGCGATTTCGGAAGCACGCTCTCGATTCACTCCCCCGCAACCCTGTTTGGGAGTAATATCCTTGAGAAAGGTAAGATTAGTATCAACTTCACCTTCTGTAGACTCATCCTTCCCAACACATGTGTTCTCAGAATCATCCTTTTCATTACGTGGACACAACGAGGACTCGTCTTCCTGCTTATCACTTAGATCATCAAGGTTATCTCCAACCTCTTTAGCGAGATCTTCCGCTAGGGTTTTATCACATGTAATGAGAGGAGGGTCCTTTTTAGAAATTAAAGGGGAACTTGAGACATATTCCTCAACTTTACCAATATCCTTTTCAAGATTACTCGTTCCATTGTGTAGCTCTTGCACCTACGAGTCTCTAAGAGCCTCCCACTCTTCATGAGGGATGCCACCCTATCCTTCTAAAAAAATACCTTCAAAACTATCATAATCAGTGGCAATCTCATGAGGGAGGGTATCATACCAATCTTTAACTTGACCTTCAAGTGATAAAGCCAACAACCTCATAATTGTGTCATCATTGTTAATCTTTACTGGGGCTAAGGCCCAAAAGAAGTCGTCAAGATGTACATTGGGATCTGGATTAGAACTTCCTTTGAAATTAGGCATCCAACTTCTCATCCATGCCATGATTTTTGGGCACTCTAGAAGTTCTTCAGTACCAAGGTCTTTATAGGGAAAAGGAGGGAAACCATGTTGCTCGAGATAGTCCATTTCTTATGATGTTTACATATTAGGATTAAAAACCGAGTCACTAGGGTGAATATAGATGCCTCAATAGATGCTTGCTTCACCCTACTAGCATTAACTGTGAATTTCAATGAAGAACTAGGGTTTCGCTCTTCCAATGGAGTCGCCAAATGATATATCAATAATGTCGTATGGGGAACAAAACATGTGTTTCGTTTCCCCGGCAACGGCGCCAAAATGTTACCGCCCAAATTAGCAGGGGTCCTAGTAGGGGATCCTATAGGGAAACTACTAAGTCAAGGGCAACAACGAAACGATAGCCCACTACCACCTCAACTAAGGCTCCCCGCTCTTTACTGACTTTCACCAATGGGAGGTGACCCAGTAATGGAACCATGAGAATATATGGTCAATGATAAGATAAATAGGTGATTCCTAGGCCTATTCACAAGGGAGACTCAATTAGATGGGTTGCTTGCTTTAGAAGCAAGGTGATGGGCTCTCAAGGAAAGGCCAAGAAGATCCTTAGGGCTAGGTTGCTTGCTTTGTCAAGATGGTTCCTAGACCTAGAAATCTTTATAGAGACTTGGATTTTATGTGATCTTTGTGAAATTGGAATCAGCAAGTTACGAAAACACAAAAGACCGAGTGGACCCAAAAGTATGTCAAGGATATGAAGTTGATCAACCAAGGATGTACTTGACCTGATTAGAGAAGGGTAAAGGATCAAAGCAAGAATCTTCTTTGATAATTTAATGCTATGATCCTAATGAGGTCACTAGCCAATGGGAAACTAGGGGCAAGAATTGATCTTTGAACTAGGGCTTGAAATATCTCAAGATCCTACCATCAGAATTTCGTGAAATTTGAAGGGTTTCTAGAGGAGACACCAGCGCCATTGTGGGCAAGACATTGAATTCTTTTGATGGCTAAATCGTGAGAAAAGTGATTCCCTAGGTGACCTATAGAGGCTAGGCCTAAAAAAAGAGGGGAAGATGACAAAAATATGCTTTGATCGGTCCAAGCATATCGACATCCGGTATCACCATCTCAGAGATTGTGTGCAGAGGCGGATCATGTTGTTAGAGTACATCCCTATAGAGGAATAGGATGTAGATATCTCGACTAAGGAATTGTCAAGAGGCAAATTCGAGTTCCATAGAAGCAAGATTGGGGTCTCTGATAATCTGTTTCTTGTTGAGAGGGAGTGTTGAAAATGGCACCAAGAAATATCCTAATTTAATTTTCCCTTGAATTAAATTAGGAGCAAATTGTAATTCCACATCACAAGACAACTTGTATGAGTTAACTAAGTTAGTTTGACTTAATTGGTTCAATTAATTCGAGTTGAGGGCCTAACTTGAGTCATGTAGAGTGGTTCTTACTTTATAGGAGCCTAGGTTGAGTTTATTTTGAGTTGTAATTAATTAATTCAGTAAAACAGAGTTAAAGTCAATTAAACTAGTTCCAACTGTTGGAGGAACTAGTAGGAGGTCTAGCAGTGGAGTGCAACATTAGTGTTCAACCATTTAATTGATAAATCAGCGATAAATAACTCATGCATGCATGAAATACGAGTTACCCAGTTGAAATTGGAGTTCAAGGGCAGTGTACTATCAGTTGTATAATCATCCAACTTGTACAGGTGGTGCATGCAATGAGAGGAAGCCCTATGGAGGATTGCACAGTTATGGATAACAAATTTCCCTAATTAATATGGGCTAATTCCCAAGGAAACAGTGCAAGGAAATAGGGACTTGGGCAGGGTTGTATTTGGTTAAGTATTGACCAAGACTAGCTTGTGAAGTAGTGAGATATATTGTGATAGTGCAGAGGTTGCTCGGGCTTAAGCAAAGAATTTTAATGTTCTCATATTTTTCTGACTAATGCAATATACAGATAGGAGGGGTTTTTAGTTGTGGCTTTCCCCTAGAAATCATTGTGTAATGTGTTGATTGAATTATTTCTCTTGTATGCTTCATGATTTCGCGATCGTTTAATTATTTTTGCAATTGGTAGTGTAGATTCAAATCTTTTGATTTAGATAAATCTCATTAGCAGTTTGAATATACAAGGAATTTCTACATGGTATTAGAGCTGAAATCACAATAGAAGAGAATAATTTGAAGTTGTCTTTATAGGATCGAATTGTGAAAATTCCTAAAACTGGAATCCTATTACAGCAACTGGAAACTATTCACGTAATTGTTAATCTTTACTTAACATTTATTTGCAGTTTCTCTACGGCAAACATTGAATACATCACACTGTAACCTTCACTATACAAATAATTGCGTTGCCTCTGCGTTGTCCAGTGTGGCTCTGCACTGGCTCTTGTGCACCTCTCTCTACCTCCTCTGCATTGCACTCTCCAGATCAGGAAAATCTCCAACCGGAAAACTATCTTTGCCCCTCTCTGTAAGAAATCTCCTCAATGATCTCTCTAGCTGCTCTGCGTTGCTCATTTGAGAAATCGATCTCTTGATCTCACTCGATGTGTTTTCCAAATGCCATCGAAGTCCTTGTAATCTTTTCGTTGAGAAATCAACTGCCCAGATTAGATTCTAATCAATGGCTCAGATCATATTGACTCGGTCTCCATATTTTTCTAGAAGTTTCACACCCAGTTCTATTAATACAGTTTAATTATTTTAATTCCCTAAGTTTAGACTTAGGCTTCCATTAAAAATAATTACTTATTTTAATAAAACCTCACCCGGGTGGAATTTCCCAAAACAATTTCTAGGTATTCTGGAATACATGTGTCCAAGCCTCCTTGCAAATTTTGAGACTTAGAGCACATCCGATGCTACCAAAAATCAACACTCCCTCTTAGCGTGGAATGTGCTCTAGTTATGCATCCTGCTAAAGCATCACACTGACTCTGTAACATCTCCCTCTGCGTTGTTGATGTCTGACATCACATCCCACCAACTACTGCGTTGTTGCATATGTGTTGCTACTAACCCTACATGTTGCTGCCAACTTCATCTGCACTACAACTCTGCTGCTGTTCCAGCAAAAAAACATCCAAAATACTGAACTAATTGTTCAACATGATGCATCTGATACTGAAGATTTGGCTGTTGCTACTCTCTGCACTGACCCTTTGAAGCCTCTGCGTTGTTGCTGACTCTGCACTATGCCAACTACACTGCTGCCAAATCTGCACTGTGCCAACTGCACTGCTGCCAACTCTGCTCTGCGCTGCTCAGTCAGTAGCGCTCTCTAGCCACTGCAACTATCACTCCAGCACTCCTCTGCATCAACTAACATTGGTCCATCCTGCTACTGTTGATATGGGCTCCCATAGCAAGGTATTGATCCAAGAGGTGGACTCCTCAAGATCCTGCCCAACTGCAACTCTCCTTGGCAGTCCCTTTGGCATAAATGTGTGAAACTATGTGATCCCCCACTCCATCGAGGATCAACCTTTTAGCTTTAGCCATATCTTTCTTGAGATCATGCTCGTCTAGAAGGAAGGAGATCCTTGCCTTCAAGATCACATAGTTGGAGGCACCCTCCAACCGATCTTGATCACGCAACCCGGTTGCTTCCATCTCACCCAACCAAATGTCGAATGTTGCCTCTAACCCTCTGTGCAACTAGCTCTATGCACTCCCTGTTGGAGTGAGCCAAATAAAACTTGGTTTCTGCTAATTCTGCATGGGAAATCAAGAATTTCTTGGGCAAGAAATTCTTTGAGTTTAGAATTCCCTCAGTATGCTTCTTCTTCAGTCTTTTGACACTTTTTTGCACTAGCAAATGCTGTAGAAAAAAACTTCGTCCCGCCTAAAGACTGCTCTACACTGAAACTATTGTTGCGATGCTCCCTCTATTGCTGACAAATCATGAACTAGAAATCTTACCTCTCTGTCGACTCACTCAAAGAGAGATTCTCCTCGAGAATCTTGCCCTCCTGACCTAGACTGTGCAATCCCTCTAGGGATTCGATCACTTGCCTATGCAACTCTTCAATCTCTCTCTTCTGCTCAGCGCTGGCTCTTCCAACTCTGCTCTCTTGCTTCACCTGCACTCTGATACCATGTGAAAATTCCTAAAACTGGAATCCTATTGCAACAACTGGAAAATATTCACCTAATTGTTAATCTTTACTTAACAATTTATTTGTAGTTTCTCTACGGCAAACACCGAATACATGACACTGCAACCTTCACTACATAAATAATATGCGGAAACAAGAACTAAGCAAGAAGAAAACAAACACACATATGACACCATTGTTTTTGGACAAATGTCCCCAAAAAAACCCAATGCGAGAAAACTGGTGCAGCAGCTGAGGGTTTATATTATTAAGCAGTAGTTTTGAATACAATCTTGGATGCCTTACTGGCCATCCAATATAAATAAAATCACTGGCGAGAAAGTTAGTGAGATACCCTCACACTGGTAAGGGAAGATCCGGTACTAATCCAATTGACTGAAGATGAGACCTTTTTGTTGTCTCTGCGCAACTCTGCGTCACACTTACACAGTTACTGTGTCACTGCTGTTGGGACTACGTCACACGTCCAATCTGACCTTCTGTTGGCTGGAAACTCGATCAACTAACCTCCCGGTCTCACATCCCAACTTCTAGTACTGGATCTTAGCTGCTCCTCAGCAAAACTTCGATCTCCCATTGAAGTACTGCGCTGCCTCTGCATTGTCCAGCGTGGCTCTACGGTGGCTCTTCTGCACCTCTCTCTGCCTCCACTATGTTGCACTCTCTAGATCAGGGAAATCTCCAACCGGAAAACTATCTTTGCCCCTCTCTATAAGAAATCTCCTTGATGATCAAGATTTGTGAACTTCTCGCTTCAAGGAGGCCTAAAGAATCAACTTCACTAATAATGGATGCAGCTATACGGCAGTTTTAGACTTTTATACTTCGATACGCAAGATTTGATGAAGTTTCAAGGTAAAATGTGCACAACCCACCCCTAGGAAAATTTGTTCTTCTTGCCAAGATGAATAACATATGTAACAAGCCAAGATTACAAGTGTTTCATAAATTTGCATTAAATTTTAGGGCACAAGTAAAATCATGACATACCATTCCATACATTAGACATGGAGCATTATGAAATTCGCATGAAAAGAGCACTTAAATGACAAAAAGAGTATATCCATCCATAAACTTGCCAAATAGAAGTTCCAAGAGAGAGCGAAAATATTCAACACATCAAAATGCATTTAACCATCCAAATCATTCCACAAATTGCAGGTTTGAAATATTTAGAAAGATATTATCCCAAATCCAATTGATGATGAGTTACAAATGAGGCCTCACTTGTATTTATATGAGCCTCTAACAATTCGAATTGGTCAAATTTTCCTAACGAACCCTTAAAAATGAGTCCACTGTGTAAATAACACCCTAATTGGTGACAAGCCCACCAAATAGCTCCAAAAGATGAAGAATAAGCCTCTCAAGGGGGGCGAAATGATAGAACAAAAGCTAATAGGGTCATTGGTGATAGAAAATCAGAAAGGCAAAAAGATTCTCTTATATTGATAATTACTTGTGATATTCTTGTAGTCTTATTATCTTCTCTTCATGTTCTTTTATCTTTGTTTTATCAAACAATCGTCAAATCAAAACACGAAGATCAACGACACCAGATTTAGGCACTCGATCAAGGCTAAAACCCCTCTATAGGGGGAAACCCAGTCAAACTATTCCACTAACAAATTCAAATTGAGATAGACCAACACCTTAGACCAAAAGACCTTCCTCACTCCACCAAGTCAGCCCTCAAAATGTCCTTCCAAACTTCAAAGATCAACTGCAACAATATTGCATAAGCACGGCATCAAAACAGAATTTCGGCCCTACTGCTTCAGAATTTCGGCCCAAATTTAAGATTGCAACTTCAACCCTCCTGCAGCTTTAGCATCTTTGCACGTGTGACACAACAAGAGAAAATCCGCATTCTTTTGGTTGACAAAGACTTCCTTCTCCTTTGCTAGGTTTTCCTCCTTCCTTGAATCGCACCCTTTTCCTGCTTCTAGCTATTGCAAATCAAACTACTTGGTTGGTGCTTCAAATGAGGTCAAATAGCTTCCAATATATAGTGAATCCGTGAGGTCGAATTCCCTTGATGAGGCCGACTTGTCCTTATTGAGGTTGACTTGGTCGAGGAGGCGGCCTAAATGATGTAATTTACATTAAAAACAAGTTTTCCTTGATAGACAAAGACCAAGAAGGGTCTTTTACATGATGACAAGGACAAGGAATTTTGACATAAACCCTATAAGCCTGCAATGGAGGCTTTGACCTATTAACCATTGACCCAAGCATGAAACCTATGCTTTAATCAGTCAATTTCTTTTACAATAAAATGTATTTTTCTTTCTTTTGACAAATACATTACATTGAAACTCAAATACAATTATGATGACTGACACTAGTTACATTTTTCAACAGTTGGAAGGCCAAATCAATTCCCTCATGTGCCATAATGAATAGGAGGGCTCCAATAACAATGATAAAGGGGGTGGCCCCTTAATCTCCAAGCAAATAACATGTGGTGCCTCCAAGTGGTTGTAGGGGATTAAAGAATGTCCTCATGGATCTCTGACTGAATCGAACAAAACTGTGATCCACTTGTAAGGGCTGGAATGATGATGCAAGCCCTCCCTTGTCTCCCTAGGTGAGGAAAAACCCCGTCTAGGCCCTGGATCAACTGCCAAGTGTGTGGTGCAAGTGCGTAGTCGGTTAGGCGATGTGGTCCAAGTGCATCATCATCATCGAATGATTGAGGCACGAGCAAGCAATACGTGGTGCTGAAGGATCCCATGGTGTGGCTATCTGCTCCCTACTATGGTGTGAGGCCCATGGCTTTCAACACTCACCCTACAACCATCATGACCCTCTTGAGGTTTTGGATCCTATAGATGTGAAAATTTTCAACCAGTTGTAGTGATAGATTTATTTCTCCTACTTATTATTTCAATAAGTTATTATTCAGAAATCTTCCGGCAAATATCGAAATAAATACTACGGCAACATTCACAATTATATATGCAGAGAAATAAACATTAGAGAACATAAGCACAAGAATCAATCACATGTACACAGTTATTTTTGGACAAATGTCCCCAGAAAAACCCAATGTGGGAAAACCGGTGCAGCAGATGAGGGTTTTATTAATTCTTCAGAAAATGATATCTTTATAGGGAAATATTCGGCAGATAAATTTTGAACCACCTGAGACTGAATGCCCAGCTCTCTCAGACAAATTTCTAACACCCAGAATAGCCCCTGCAAGCCCCTGCGTCAGTATGTGTGATTCTCTGCACAGTCCCAGAGCTGGACTGCGTGAATCTACGTGGCGACTGTGTGGGGTCTCTGCGTTGCAGCCTTAAGCTACCTTCACTGACCCACTACTGCTCTCCGACCCTGATCTCGATCACCCCTGACCTCCTCCTCCTGCAACTTCTCGCCCTGCAACTCTTGTAACGCCCTCAATTTCTTAATTTAACCATCATTAACAAAATTCATAAGTGTAAAGCTCTTAATTTTCGATATTAACAATCATTCACAAAATTCCTACTACACCATTCAAAATGGGATTTTTCAAGCAGAATATATATCAATTAACTAATTAATACTTACCTGGAACTGTGTTTGAAGATGTTCCTAATCCGCCATGGCTCCAGCTCCCGTTACCAAACCGCCGCTTTCCTCCCAGCCTATCTGAGGTCAACCTCTCCGGTCCCCAGATCCAAAAGACAAGTCTTCCAGCCCCCGTGCCCAAAACTCCAATAACAATCGAGAGCATTCCATAACTCTGTTAGAACTCTTGAACTCACTGCTCATGAACCATGCAGTTAAAATTCCTCTGACAACATCCGAGTCAGTTTTCCCCTTCACTACCCATGCTCATCAATTTTACCCCTCTTCCCTTTTTATACACAAACTCCATTCTTGATATTTATTAGAATATGATCTTTTAATAAATATCTTTGAAAAATATCTTAAAAATATTATATTTTAATAAATATCTCAGATTTATTAAAATATTATTATTTAATAAATATCTTGGTTTTATTAAAATAATATTATTTATTGAATATCTTAGATTTTATTAAAATATTATTATTTATTAAATATCTTGGATTTATTAAAATAATATTATTTATTAAATATCTTAAGATTTATTAAAATATTATTATTTATTAAATATCTTGAATTTATTAAAATATCATCATTTATTTACATAAGTCAATGCTTTTAATTCTCTTTGAACAAAGTATTAGTTTTCATTATATTATGGTGAGTTAGGGAGTTACTCAATACTTCAATAATTCACTCCTTACTCTACACCGAGTTTCTTTTCATAATTGCTTAGTGCACGTACTAGTGTCGTACACGTCATACATGCATATGTAGCTATCATATGTAGGTCTCATATGCATGCTAATATTTCTATGTTCCATATAATTCGAGTTGGGTCGTTACATACACCCCCCCTTCAGAAAACTTCTTCCCGAAGTTAAGTTTTATGTCGTATATCATTAATTATATCAATGATTAGTATAATCATATAAAGTTGGTGTATCATAGATGAATTTTTGTTTAATGTGTGAGAATATTTTTATCATTTATGTTTTGATGATTTATTGGTTTACCAATTTAGTAGTCACGTCTTGCCCTAACAGTGTTCCCAAGCTATTCTAGAATCATCCTATTCTCCCTAATCTCTTCCGCTCCCATCCTATCCGACCTCTACAGGACTATGCCATGGCATCAGTTTTAATGATTCATCCATAAACCTAGGGGTGTCAGCGTTGATTACGTCGACCTGATTGACCAGTAGGCATCCGGCAGTCATCATCACACGTCTAGGGGAGCGTGACTCACACAGTTCTCCCATGACTTCAGGTATTGGAGGATAAACGGTAGGCAACACCTCCACCCCTCCTAGTAGGACCAGGGTCAACACCCTATCAAGGAATCTCAGTGCATCTCAATTTTTCTTGAAGTTTTGTCATCATGCAGTCGGTTTGGTAACGATATTATCTGCAATTTAAAACACTTGTCCACAAATTATAACATATGTATCAATATATTCAAAACAAATTGTTACCCATATAACAATTTCTACACATTCAAAATATGTTGCTATCTGTGATATTGATCCTTGAGTTCATATAACATACTTGGTTAAAATACTTGTCCACATATGTATCAATGTGTTCAAAACAAATTGCTACCCATATAACAATTTCTACACATTCTAAAATAGGTTTGTAAATTCATTTTCACCCTGAATAGTCAAGTGCCATCACTCTTTTATTTCAACCTCATTATTTTAGGTTGATATGTAAAATTATAGATACTATATCTATAACATAATTCATAATTTTAGTATCCTTATACCAACAATGTTTAAGCAAAACTTTCTCCATATTGGTAATCCATGTACCAGCAATGTTTAAGCAATTAATATATTCTCACATGTTATAGTACAAAATGACAGTCTTAAGTATCCATCCAAAACATGGTAAGATTTTACAAAAGTAAGTTTTAAATGCTTATAAATATAACCACATTTATAAATGTTACATAAAATAATCGAACACAGATATATAAATAAGGGTGTAACCACTATTTTCTATACTATTTTAACCGATTAGCCTGATAAAAGCCACAGGTTGAGACTCTAAATCTAAATGGAGAGATGCTCCAACCTTTGCATATATATAGAAACGAAATGAATCGAAACAAGAGCACAAAACACTTACTGTTTAGTCGAAGCATGATCTAATTTCTTGAAGCAGGTTGATTAAGAACTCTAAAACACAAAACTACATATGGATCCACCCAATCTTTTAATTCTTGTTACTTATTTGTCTTTTAAGTCTTACTATCTTTGATCTGTAATCTGGATCCCAAGAGATAATAATAACATTAATTTCTTTATCATGTTATTTCAGCTCATCTTCAGCCTAAAATCTAGAAGCCAAGGAGTAGGGTTTTGCAAAGCTAATCATTAGGGTTATGCTGGGGATGGAGGAAGAGTTAATTGACTGCTCTAAAGATCTCTTAGTAAGAGGTTTATTTTCATAGAAGTAATTTGTCATTGCTTGAAAATGCATTATTCACTTTGCATTTATACTCGGTTTACTAAGAGTGTCATGTTTTCAACAAGATGTCAATTGTTGGCAAAATAATAATTTCCTCTTTCAATAAGAAATTCACAATTTACAAGATATGCATAGTCACAGTATGTTACAGTTTCGACATAGTCTCTTTATTTTCAAGTTTCACCATTAGAGTCTTAACTCCAGCTAGGAAATTACTAGCTTTACCATCATTCCTTACACTATTGTTTTACTTCTATTAGATTGACTAATTTAATCCAAACACATAACACATCACTGGTATACCCTCTCCTTATTCTTCACGTTAATTGTTTTTTCATTAGTCCTTAAGTCTCATCTCATTGCCAAATGTATCTTCTTTTCTAAAGGTGTACAATTATTATCTTTAATATTCATTTTTTTTGTTTTTAAGCATTTTCACAGTTCGTCACTTATTATTCTTAACAGATTAGGAGTATTCACAACTCCTTATAGGTCATTGCTTTGACCCTTACCAAATCATGTTGCTCATATCCTTAAGACAATTCTTCTTGATAGAAAACATCCCTTCACTTTCTTATACCAGATATCCCGAATATTCCATGTCTACTTCAATTTGAAAAAGAATATATTATCAAATTGACTTTGTTTTCTCATCTCTATTCATCATGGTTTTCTTTCCTTCTCTCTTAATACATAAAATTATTACACTTGGAAAGGTAGTTACTATTCCCCAACTTGGGTAAGACCCTATAAATAAATTCAATAATGCGGATATCAAATGTAGTCCACTTATTATTTCAAGTTTTAAGGCATCACGGGATAGAATTTCCTAATCATTCTCCAGGATGTCCATAATCCATGGATATAGTTAGTCATTTAAAGAAAATTTTATAATGCGACTCTCCCATTATAGGGAGAAACTATTATAGATGCTGCAATGCACATAAATTATCCTCTAGTTGATCATTTTTATGATAGATTCACTCTTTAATCAAATGTCATTGACTTCTTATGTTGCTTTGTGAAACTTTCACTCACTCACCTTTGGTGCTATTCTGTCGATCTCAACATTCTAAATTGATTATGATAACTAACATTTATTATCATCATCAGAAGTTTGTCATTTTGTTCTTTTCTCGTCCTCCCTAAGTACTATATCGATTATATTATGGTAACAATGGAGATCAAACTTTGAAATTTTTCGTTGCACTCTCTTGGTAATTATATCGTCTTGTTCTAATAGTGTGTTTACTACCTTATAGGGTGGTTCCTTACCATCTTAACATATGTTTTATCCATTGGTCTTCGATTGATGTGTACCTTTAGTGACCTATACTTATACTTGTACCCTAAATTTGATTACTCATAATTTCTCCCAACATTTCTTGAATAGATAGTGTCTTCTTTCATCCATCAATTTACCTCAAACAAGCTTAGCCTTTTATGTGGTTGTAGCTTCACCTCTAATGGTATTGCCATAATGTCCATAGTCTTTCTTTCACTACCATTCTTCCTTTCTTCAAAAGTTAACTTCTTTGGAGCAACTCCGTCAACTAATCTTTATATATGCCTAAATAATTATCATGAATCATCTCACATAGTGTCATAATGTCCCTAATTTGTCTTTCCTAAACCACATTGTTTTCCTTTCCATAAAATGCTATGTTTCCATATTATTTTGTTTTGGACATCAATATACCCTTACGGTTGTAAATGGCTAATTATCTATCTTAACAATGACATAATGGTTGAATCTCAAAATGTCCAATTTAGTGAATATTCAACTATACTAATTTAAACCTTCACTGTCCTCCTTAAACCACTTATGCATATACTTGGATAGTAATTAAAGTATTAACATAAGAAAATGGTATAAAAGATATTTGCATAAATTCATATCATCAATGGTTATAGTTATCAACTAGTAAGATATATACATGGAAATCTCAACGTTACTTGAAGAACGAAATGTTTTAATTGCATAAAACAATCAGGATAGTCTCCATTCCAACGTCCAAAAGTTTACGGAAAAGTTTGATGTCTAAAGTGATGTTAATGTGCCCAATTTATAATAATTTGAATGTACTTCAAACTCTACTTGCATGACATATAAAATCTTAAACTTCGTTCTAGAAAAATTTGCAATTGATATCCGTGAGTTATCTCAGCTCCTTTGTCGGATGGAATATAAAGTAATGGATTTAGGAATCAAGTGGGATTGAGTTTGATATATGTCTTCGACACATACATTAGCATTAATTATCCCAACTCTTCTAATAAAATGTATCATCCTAGGGTTCATAGCTTTCGAATATCGAATTATATAGAATTTCGTTTTATCATTGTTAAAAGCTTCTATTTCTTCCAAAAGTTGAAAACTACTTTTCTCGTCATTGTATATTACATAATACTAAATACTTTGGGTAAATTATCAAGGATGACTCAGAGTAATACACCTCGGGTTATATTAGGATTGCTGCCATAATTATGAATATAAGGCGATGATATCCAAGAATCAACACAAGATCTCGGGAAGTAGTTAAAACTAAGCTATTTCCTGTTGTGATCATTCATCCTAGTACCTTCAACCTAGTCTAACAGACCCCTAGATCAACTTTGCATTCCTCAACACTTAAATCTATGAACTCAAGTTCCCCTGAAGACATTTCTACCTGTATGAATTTTTATTTTTATTTTTTTTTTTTTTTTTTAATTTGTGCGGTTGCTAACCCATATTTATTTAATGCATATGACGAAATGAAACTATCAATAGCACCAGTAATTAATATTTTGATTTTTATGACGTTAATAGTACATGAGGACTTCACTATAGTAGACTGATGTTCTGTACTTTCCGCGAACAACTCCCAGGGAACATCTTCCGATGTGAGATGCAATTGCTTTTCTAAATTTCCCCACCCAATCACAACACTTTCTTTTAGCGAAATATAGCAATCTTTGTTTTAGAGGTGGAAAATATTCTCTTAACGTGGAACACCTTGTCATTCCTTCCAACCATGCTTTAGTACGTTCTCATACTCACTTTCCTAGAAATCCTAGGAGTTTAATCTTCTGTAGCTCCCTAGAAATATCCTTCTGTGTTTGTCTATCATCTAAATCTTTGGACCCCCTTGGCTTTCCTCCCTCAAGGTGAGATCGCTCTTCCATGGGCTAGTTATCACTGGTCTTAATAGTTTAAGGGGGTTTTATTTGTTTAGCCTCAATTTACCCATGTCGGCTTGTTACACTCTATCCCATTAGAGGAAGAATAAATCTATCTATTTAATAATAATAAATTCCTTAAGCCAAATATCATCTTATCCACGTAAATTCTACGTAAATAGTTTAAACCTTACCATATTTAAATATAATTTATTATTTTTAAGTCATGAAGTTCTTATATTAACGACTTATTCTCAAATTCGTATATTATTTTACCCCCCTTTACTTTACCTTAGTTTTTTTTTTTTTTACACTCGTACCTTTCTCCTTTCTTTTGCCCTTTATTATTTCTTTCTCTACTTATTCTCCTCATCTTTTGTATATATATATATAATAACCCTCAACTCTCCTTTCTTATAGATTCCTTCTCGCTAATCACCATTACTTATAAACTTATTTTAATTAAAACAACCTTATCCCAATTTTAATAAAATATTTCACAATATTTATTTATCTTTTTTTTTTTTTTTTTTTTGGGACAACGGAGGTAACTTAAAGCCTTCTATATCGCTATCCTCACCACCCACCTAAATCTCAATTACATATATATAAATTGAATCAATTTCCTCAATTATTAGTTTCCTATAAATTGAATCTGCAAAGATGCATAGGATGTATATTGGCCATGACCTTTAATCACAAATCCCTAAAATTTGAAGAGGCCTTCTTTTTTGTTTTAACCTTTAACCTTACAATCTCCAATAACACAGACTTTTAAAACCCTAAACCGTACACTTGAAGTGACACCGATTTTTAAAATACAATTCTAAATCTCGTTGATACTAGTCTTCAATGTAAACATTAATGCTAAAACGAAGATTTTGTTACTCCACCAGGAATTAACATGGTAAGCTCGATGATAAGTTAAGGCATTTTGTTAACATATCTGGATTAGCACCCCAGCACTGCTTTCATTGTTGCTGTCAGTGCTACTGGGGCATGGGCTCACTAGTAATGGACTGCATACTTAAATTTGTCAGCTTTCCTTCCTTCTTTTTTTTGTAGGCTTCTCAAGCTAAATTTTAGCGGAAAATTTATTTGTCCGCCATGTCATGAAAGCCAAATGAAAAAGTGAATGATATCTACACGCATTGTCTCTATCTTACTTTATATTTGCTTGTAGAGTCCATACAAAGATCTGCCCAAAATTGGAGATAAAAATTTTCAGATAGTTGGAAAAGCAAGAGAAACAACGACCCTCGTACCTTCTTGAGGCGACTGACCAAAGCCCGAGGACGACCGCCTCATTTGGCCTTTAGCTTGGGGCGAAAATATAGCAAAATGAACAACGCCTGGGCTTTAATTTCCCAATATTCTGCCAAGTGTCCCCTGACTCCAGCGTTTCCACCACAAGATACTTCCCCTGGTGCAAATACATCAAATATTTATGTACAGTAACCCCCTCTTTTTTTTTTATACAACAAATATCTCTACTTCTCCGCCAAAAACAGTAGAGTCCTCTGGCACCGACGACTAGTTGTCGGCTGCAGGCGAAATTATAATTGCAAGTGGGAATGGAGGGCAATCGACAAGCGTGTTTATACAGAGCGATAGCTTGGGCGGCGGCTCCGTTGGTTGCGTGGCACATCCAACGAAGGAGAAATCGTGGCTTGGAACACCCGCTCAGATGGGAAGAGTGCTTCGGTCGTCCCTCCATC
Source organism: Pinus albicaulis (assembly GCA_034641835.2). Classification (NCBI taxonomy): domain Eukaryota; kingdom Viridiplantae; phylum Streptophyta; class Pinopsida; order Pinales; family Pinaceae; genus Pinus; species Pinus albicaulis. The sequence goes on from CM076572.1 coordinate 1,355,864,888, forward strand.
AAACGCCCCAACGGTCCTCTTCTCTAGTTCCATGCATGGCACAACCCAAGCGGAATTGATAAGTCGTTCGTATAGTGTATGGGTGGTCGAGAGTTCAACCCTCGACAATGAACAAGTTATATATACGATCGAGAGACGATGGGAAGCTCCACGTGATCATGCGGACGTCGACGTCGTCCAGGTCTGTGATATCGAGTTGGAGATCCATGGGGCTGGGCTCGTTGCCTTCCATGACACCTAGGCCTTCGAATCTGACTGAAGCCGAGATCTATTCTTTGAATCCAACGCCTCGGAGATCGAACTTTAATCATTCGAATTTTTATTCGATGATGGCAAGGCGCGGAATGAGCCCTTGCCAGTCTAATTTTGGGCCCTTTGATGCTCAATTTCCTAAGATTCTTCGATTTGCAGCAAGGACCAGAATGGATGGTGGCCTTATTGATTAGGTTGATTGGAAAAAGGTCACAAAGAAAACAGCGTGCTTAAACCCTGCACAGCTGATGTTTGTTCCTCAGTGGCTAGAGTCCAGTGCTTTCCATACAAAATCTGCAATGATGAAGAATTGTTCAGTATTTATGGCTTGCTTGCGACCATAGACAATATTGCTCCACGTTGGTTGAAGGATAGTAAGTGGATGAAGAATTCGTATGAGGGGCTGGTATATCATCTTGGCTTGCGGTCGATAGAAGAAGATATGGAGTCTAACAGTTGAATTAATGGAGCCATATGGCCAGATTAAACCTGGACTGGAACTTCGCAACCCTACTACCATTTGGACAAGGGCTCAAGTTCCCACCTGCTGTTTGTGCTGCTGGTCGAGGTTTAGTGGCTCTTCTTCTTCCTAACTTTGATTCAGTGGATCATATTTGGTTGGATCCAACTTGTTGGGAGGGTGTTGGAGTTTCTTGTCATTCCTACTGGCTCATGGTATAACTTCAATAAAGTGGCTCAGTATAAGTATCATTCCCTGTAGTGTTGCATCTCACAAATTTGAAAAGGACAATGGTTTTCTCCGTGGCCCTTGGGAGAATAATGACCTTGTGATTAAATCATCTGGTTCGGACATTTCTCTTAAGACAGTCAACTCAGAATCCATTACTTGTGGAATTATCAGTTCGGAAACTTGTTTTTGTGAAGTTGTGGTAGCCTTGATCTAAGGTAAATTGCCTTAGACATGTGGAGACTCAATAGAAGAATTTATTGGACGGTTGGATGATGAAACAGTGATGAATTTTGAAGGCATAAAACCCGTGACCAAAATTACCATAGCCAATCTTGGACCCAACTCCCTAGAAACTTTTCAAACTCAATTTTTACGGGGCTTGATCCCTAATAGAAGGCCTGGACAAATGAATAATATTAACTGTAAACAAAAGCAATAATAACCCCCTATGCATAAGCAGTGACTAGTTTCTTTAACAAAACAATGAACAAGACTAACCGATGCCATGATACATAAATAGATCCAAAAGAGATACTCGACAAAACTCAACTTACTTATTTGATAAAATTTTCATGCCACAGTCAGAAAATTACACAACGTGTAGGGCCTATAAGGTCGAAAAGGTTTGAAACTAGCTCTGATACCATGTGTAACGCCCTCATTTCTTAATTTAACGATCATTAACAAAATTCATAGGTGTAAAGCTCTTAATTTTCGATATTAACAATCATTCACAAAATTCCTACTACACCATTCAAAATGGGATTTTTCAAGCAGAATATATATCAATTAACTAATTAATACTTACCTGGAACTGTGTTTGAAGATGTTCCTAATCCGCCATGGCTCCAGCTCCCGTTACCAAACCGACGTTTTCCTCCCAGCCTATCTGAGGTCGACCTCTCCAGTCCCCAGATCCAGAAGACAAGTCTTCTGGCCCCCATGCCCAAAACTCCAATAACAATCGAGAGCATTCCATAACTCTGTTAGAACTCTCGAACTCACTGCTCATGAACCATGCAATTAAAACTCCTCTGACAGCATCCGGGTCAGTTTTCCCCTTCACTACCCATGCTCATCAAGTTTACTCTTCCCTTTTTATACACAAACTCCATTCCTGATATTTATTAGAATATGATCTTTTAATAAATATCTTTGAAAAATATCTTAAAAATATTATATTTTAATAAATATCTCAGATTTATTAAAATATTATTATTTAATAAATATCTTGGTTTTATTAAAATAATATTATTTATTGAATATCTTAGATTTTATTAAAATATTATTATTTATTAAATATCTTGGATTTATTAAAATAATATTATTTATTAAATATCTTAAGATTTATTAAAATATTATTATTTATTAAATATCTTGGATTTATTAAAATATCATCATTTATTTGCATAAGTCAATGCTTTTAATTTTCTTTGAATAAAGTATTAGTTTTCATTATATTATGGTGAGTTAGGGAATTACTCAATACTTCAATAATTCACTCCTTACTCTACACCGAATTTCTTTTCATAATTGCTTAGTGCACGTACTAGTGTCGTACACGTGATACATGCATATGTAGCTATCATATGCAGGTCTCATATGCATGCTAATATTTCTATGTTCCATATAATTCGAGTTGGGTCGTTACAACTCTCCCGCTGATATCGAACTCTACATCAGAATGGATCTCCTTCGGGTACTGAGTGTGTGCTCGGCTTATCTTCCAAGTGACACTCAAGCCTTCTTTTATAATCTTCCTGTTGGAGAACCAACGACCCAGATTAAAAGATTAATCAATGGCTAAGATTAAATCTTGACTGGATCCATATTTTCTAGAAGATTCACACTATGAATTTTTAATGCCCTTTAATTATTTCCTTTTCCTAAGTTTGGACTTAGGGTTTCAATTAAAATAATTAATTATTTTAATAATTCTTGAACCGAGTGGAATTTCCAAAAACTGTGTCTAGGTTCTTTGGAATGTTGTTGTCCAAGCCTCCCTACAAAGTTTGAGACTTGGAACACTTCCGGATGCTACAAAAATCAACACTCCCTCTTAGTGAGGAAAGTGTTCCTACAATATGCATGTTGCATGCTGCTCTAATTCTAAAGCACGCTCTACGCTACTGCCCAATGTATTGTTGCCTTTGACACTGCCACTGTCACTCGCTGCATCTATACTACAGCGCCCTCTGAATACTAAATCCTCCATCCCTGCTACTGGAAGGGATTCTTCATCATCCCCATCTTTTCTCTAAAATAGACAAACTTTGTCGTTCCCAGAGCCTTGGTGAGGATGTCTGCCCCCTGTTCTCCTGTTGGAGTGCACTGTAGCTGAACAGCTCCACGTTGTACCAAGTCCCTGATGTAGTAACACCGGATGTCAATATGTTTCGACCTATCATGAAACACAGGATTTTCAGAGAGCTTTATGCAACTTTGGTTAACACATAAAATGTCGGTCGCTTCCATTTTCTCCTTGAGTAGATTTACTAACAATTTCCTAAGCCATATGGCTTCGCACAAAGTTGTGCTAGCTGTCATATACTCTACCTCTGCTGAGCTCAGTGCCACGTACTTCTATTTCCTATTGCACTAGGAAGTCATTCCTGATCCCAGACTTAAACAGCACCCAGTGGTACCCTTCGATCAACTGAACTTCTAGCCCAATGTGAATCAAAAAAACCACTCAACTTGACATCATTGTCACGAGTGCACTTCAATCCAATCTCGATTGTTCCTCGAAAGTACCTGAGAACATGTTTGGTGCTACCCAATGTGCCCTCTTCGGTTCCACCATGAACTGACTTAGGGTATTAACAGCATAACAGATGTCTAGCCTTGTATTTACCATATACATCAATGACCCTATGAGTTGTCTGTATAGCATAGGATCAGCTTCATCATCATCAGACGTGTCGATTTTCCTCCAGTTGGTAGTCATTGAAGTGGTCATGGGTCTACAATCCTCCATCTGAAATCTCTTCAAAATCTCTGAAGTGTATCTTCCTTGACCAAGGAAGATCTCCCCATCCTGCAGCGAAACTTCCAACCCTAGAAAATAGTGCATCTGTCCCAGATCCTTCATGTCAAACTCTTCAGCTAAATTCTTCTTGCAATCTGTGATGAGCCTTGATGATCCTGTCAAGAACAGATCATCCACATACAATACCAAAATCAATGGCTCACTCCCTACTCTTAGATAGTAGAGATTGGGATCTGCATCACTCTTGACAAATTCCATCTTCTGTAGATAGCTGTCAATTCAACCATACTAGGCTCTTGGAGCTTGCTTCAGTCCATATAATGCTTTCTTCAATCTACACACATGACTCTTCTGATCATGTGTCTCAAAGCCCTCTGGTTGTTCTATATACACTTCTTCTATCACAACATTCAAGAATGTCGTCTTGACATCCATCTGGTGAATTTCCCATCCCATCTGCATAGCAAGGGATATCATGGACTTAATAGATGTGTATCTGGCTACCGAGGCGAAGGTTTCTTCATAGTCTATTCCTTCCTTCTGTGCATACCCCTTAGCCACAAACCTGGCTTTAAATTTCTCGATGTTGCCATCTGTAGCATGCTTGATCTTGTAGATCCACCTGGATCCTACAACAGATCTCTCCTGCGGTTTGGGTACTACTTCCCAGACATCATTTGTCATGATGGAACTGTACTCTTCCACCATTGCATCAACCCATACCTGGTGTTGAACAGCTTCCCGGAAACTAGAGGGTTCTCCGACTTCAGCAACCAAGGCTTGATACCTCTCAGGCTGCTTACGCTGTCTCTTCTCATTCCTGGGATTTTCAACAAAATCCTCTGCATCCTTCAGAATCTGTCGAAGTTCCCTGCTCGTTCTTCCACTGGTGGTGGGTGGATTTACCAGCTCTCCTTGCAAATCCTCAGGAGACCCATCCTTTGGATCACTATGCCTTGGAGAGGCAACTGAATTTTCTGTTGTTGGTTGCTGGGGCTGGACCAGAGGCTCTTCATCTAACTGTGTAGCAGAAGGCAGTTCTCGTGATCTTTTGAAGGCTTTCTCCTCCATAAATTTCACGTCTCTTCGCACCACTACTTTCCTGCTCTTAGGAACATAAATGCGATAAGCCTTTGCATTCTCACTGTATCCTACTAAATACCCCCTTTCAGCAGTCATCTCCAACTTCTTCCTCTTCTCATTGGGTACATGACAGTAAGTTGTACTGTCGAAGATCCTAAAGTGACTCACTTTAGGCTTGCTGCCAATGAAGACACTTTCTGGCGTGATCTTTGCCAGTGTAGTGTGAGGAGTTTTGTTCTGAATGTAGACAGTTGTATTACACGCTTCAGCCCATAGGAATTTGGGCATGTCTTGGTCATACAACATAGCTCTGGTTGCTTCAACAATAGTCTGGTTCTTCCTTTCTGCCACTCCATTCTGTTCCGGATTGTATGGAGTTGTCCATTCTCTTTTGATGCCTCCCCTTGCACAGAATCTAGTGAAATATTTATCTATGTATTCACCTCCATTATCTATTCGCAATACCTTGATCTGCTTCCCTGTCAGATTCTCCACCAAAGCTTTGAACTCTTTAAATCGACTGAAGACTTCATCCTTGGTCTTCAAGAAGTAGATCCAGGTTTTCCTGGAATGGTCATCAATGAAGGTGACGAAATATTCGGCACCACTAAGAGCTCTCGTGGACATTGGCCCACAAATATCTGAGTGTATTAGATCTAACACACCCTTGGCCCTATTGCTGCTTCTCTGATATGCTGCCTTGGCATATTTCCCCAATACGCACCCCTTGAAGACATCATCCCGCTTGGTGCTCAATTCTGGAACACCTGTGACAGTCTTCTTGAGAGTTCGCAACGCCCCATGATGCAAATGCCCCATTCCCCTGTGCCATAGCTCATTCAGATCTGTCTCATCTGTGCTGCCAACCAGTGCCATAGCTCATTCAGATCTGTCTCATCTGTGCTGCCAACCAGTGCCATTGGGGAATCAAGCTTCAGTTTGTACAGCTTGTTGCTTCTTACCCCGATTTGTGCCTTCTTCTTCCAACTGGGGTGCTTGACATAGATTCTATTGCCAATAAAGTAGACGTCATATCCTCGGTTTTGAAGCTATGAAACTGAGAGTAGATTCATCCCCAAACCCAGCACATGCAATACATTAGTGGCCCGGATTCTGTTCCCTGCCTCGGTCTGAAAAACTACGGTACCTTTCCCAATGGGAGTGCACTTTGCTTTATTACCCATGGTTATTTTGAAATTCATCTGCTCTTCTTGGTAGTCGGAAAAACAATCTTGTACTCCCGTCATGTGGGTAGATGCTCCACTGTCAATATACCAGACATTTGAGGATGTAGTGCTTGATACACAAGCAAAATCTTCCTCTAATCTGGATGCTAATACAGATACATCGTGATCCATTCGTTTTATCGTGTTTCCCCACCCCCCCCTCCTGGAAGACTGCGTGAACCCTTCTGCGCTGTTGCCCTGGAGAACTGCGTAGATCTTTGTTCAATGATAGATGCCCCCTCTCTGTTATTCATCTCTGGCTTTGATACCATGTGAAAATTTTCAACCAGTTGCAGTGATAGATTTACTTCTCCTACTTATTATTAAAATAGGTTATTATTCATAAATCTTCCGGCAAATATCGAAATAAATACTACTGCAACATTCACAATTATATATGCAGAGAAATAAACAGTAGAGAACATAAGCACAAGAATAAATCACATGTACACAGTCATTTTTGGACAAATGTCCCCAAAAAAACCCAATGTGGGAAAACCGGTGCAGCAGATGAGGGTTTTATTAGTTCTTCATAAAATGATATCTTTACAGGGAAATATTCAGCAGATAAATTCTGAACCACCTGAGACTGAATGCCCAGCTCTCTCGGACAAATTTCTGACACCCAGAACAGCCCGTGCAAGCCCCTGCGTCAGTCTATGTGATTCTCTGCGCAGTCCCAGAGCTGGACAGCTTGAATCTGCGTGGAGACTGCGTGGGGTCTCTGCGTTGTAGCCTCAAGCTACCTTCAGTGACCCACTGCTACTCTCCAACCTTAATCTCGATCATCCCTGACCTCCTCCTGCTTCTGCAACTTCCAGCCCTGCAACTCTCCCGTTGAGATCGAATTCTACATCAGAATGGATCTCCATCGGCTACTGAGTGTGTGCCCGACTTATCTTCCAAGTGACCCTCAAGCCTTCTTTTATAATCTTCTTGTTGGAGAACCAACGGCCCAGATTAAAAGATTAATCAATGGTTAAGATTAAATCTTGACTTGATCCATGTTTTCTAGAAGATTCACACTCTGAATTATTAATGCCCTTTAATTATTTCCTTTTCCTAAGTTTGGACTTAGGGTCTCCATTACAATAATTAATTATTTTAAAAATTCTTGAACCAAGTGGAATTTCCACAAACTGTTTCTGGGTTCTTTGGAATGTTGTTGTCCAAGCCTCCCTGCAAAGTTTGAGACTTGGAACACTTCCGGATGCTACAAATATCAACAATAGAGGGAAGAAAAACCCTAAGATGAAGACCCACCTACAATCCTGTATAAGATCCGATGCGTCTCCTTACCCTCCGGTACAACAATTCATTAGTTCAATTGAGCAAATGAGCTTACAAATCATGGAACCAAGTGAGCATTTAGAACGTATAGGTGTCTCCAGGCTCAAGAAGGAGGTTAATCAAAGACCCTATTAGGTGGTTTCAACCTCTAAGGGAGTGACAGGTCCATGGTACATATGTCAAATGGCAAGTGTCATATGAAATAATGATGGAACGCAATGGGGCAACAAGGAAGGCTTCAAGCCACATGCCATGGTACAAGGGTAGCTATAACGAGGGAAGCGTGCACATGGGTGTATAGATGTAGGAGGGAGCAATCGTGGTACATGAATTACCATGGCCTTTGTTTTCCCACCCTTCTTCATATGCCTTTTTCCTTTTATTGTTTTTTCTTTCTTTTAATTGCTCAGGCTCCAAGGAACGAGGGCATGATCTGAATGATGTGGTAATGGATACCTCCTTAGTGTAGGGCTATTCATCGCCCCCAGGGGTTGGGACAATCATGGGTTCCTTAATGATGCAAGGGCGTCATATAAGGGGCCCTAGGAATCAAGGTGATGGCCATAACGATAGGGATAGAGCTCATGTTTGACTTTGGCCCATATGCTAAATTTTTATGTCTCGATCATCTTTTGCATTTTATGGTACATTTCTTGTTGAAAGTGGCAAAATTATGCTTTTTACTTTCTTTTTAGCTGCATAAACCTTTGAGGCATCATTCCAGGCCCAACACAAAGTGTAGACAAGGGGAAGGGGAGGCTAACTCCTTGTGGACCCAATGGACAAATGTGGACCCAAATGGGAAATATGTGAAAAGGGGTTATAATGAGTGGAGGGGAGTGATGTATGTTGTGTCGGGAAGCGGGACCACACAACCGAAATTGGGGTTTCCCAAGTACTGCCACTCATAAAGCTAGTAGCCAGTAGAGGAGATCCTATGGGACTAGGATACAAGCTTAACCACCAAATTGGACAAGGGGACAAGAGTACAGACCAAGTCGATTCTTTCAGCCGAATCCCCCCACTAATCCATATCCAGATGTGTCCATGATAAGTAATCAAAAATACCCAATTACATAAGGAAAGCCATACCTTCGGGGTTGGAAGGCCCACCTTCGAACATACGATCATGACAGATGGGCGAAGGCAGATAATGGTTGGCTCAGGTGGCAAAGATGGTGGCACATCGAGCCATCTAGTGGCTACAAGGGGTTGTTGACTATCTGCTGAAGACAATCTAGGAGAAAATTTCTCCTATGGGTGTCACCCACTGGTGGTGGGTAACAAGGCCTGTGGCCAAGCCAAAATGACTGATACATCAAGAATAAGCCCAGAGTTGTTCTTGGACCCCAAACAAGTGATGAAACCATTCCAAACACCTGCAATGACAAAGACGTTAGCCCTAGACTATTTGCAATCATAAATTAGGCCTCCAATTCTTAGCAGCTAGGCTTAGAAAACCTTTTAGGCCTTGTGGCTAAGGAGAAAAGGGCCTTTACGCCTTACGGTAAAGGCTAGAAGGCTAGTATGATGGATACAATGAATTCCAAGCTCACAAAACTTCCTCCAAATGGATCCCAGGCCTACAAAACAAATGATTAGCACACAAACAAGAATTTCAAGGCTTCTATGGATCAAAATGACAAACTACCAATGATAAACCACTTTAAAACCCTTTCAAAAATTATTTTAGGCCTGCAACCAAAAGAGATTAGTGTCAAAATTAATTGCAATCAAGTTATCGAGTCTCTAAGGGTTGTGGCTATGTCTCTATGTCCTATTTAGGCCTACAGTTGGGGCTACAAGCCCTCAAAACCCCTACGAATTCAAGTGATAATCCTTTGAGAAAACTCTGATTTTGTAGTGAAATTAGCCCCTCTAGGGCTTGCGACCTTCACAAAATGGCTGAGCGTTGAGTAATTAAGACCGAAGTATGGTAGATCTAGGCCTCTCGAAGCTAGATGTGGCCTCAAAACTTGGACGAACTCTTCCAATCAGTTGAACAACTTCCTTGAAGTTGAATAAGTGCCCAAACCCTAGTCATCTAGGTTGGGTGAGGACTCCCTCCTTCCACAAATTTGAATTAGCCTTTGATCTAGTGATGGAGTACCTGCAAAGTCACAAAAGGCTAGCCATCCTCCATTGTTTATAGATAAAATTCAAATTTGAAAAAAAACAAAACCCTCTAATTATTTACACTAGAAAAATAAAACACAAGGGTTAGTAAAATAATTTTACAAAATTATCTACAAATATTCACAAATAAAAAATACAAGCTCTAGATAAGCAAATGTAACTTTATTGCTCAATTTAATTTCAAAAATGATTTGAGAAAGAGAAATTTTTAATTTAATGCCATGGCCAAGTTGTTGCATGCAGATCGTTAGATAAGACTTGGAAAATTTAACACGATGCGATTTTAAACCTCTTGTCTTGGGAGTTGGCTAGTCCAACCGAAGACTTCCCCTCATGCCCAAGATCTGAATATCAAATTATCTCTACACACTTGAAATTAGGTTATTAGATCATTAGGGGCTAGATACATATTAAAACGCTTAAGATCTAGAGATACGTGCTAGATTGAGAGAGCTAGAACGCTTTTCTAAACCTAATATCTAATACAAGATACATGTGCAAATAGATAATCCAACTACTAGCAAATGAAATAATAACTTAACAATATTATTTAGTAGAGCATTAAAGAACGATTCAGAACAACATTACCACAAGAAGAAGAAAAGCAACACCATCGCAAGATAAACCCCCAAAGTCTTTGATTTTATTAGTGCAAAATATGATTAACTCTTGAGTGCAAAGTCTTCCTCCAATCTGGACGACAATTTGTCTATCTTTGTGGATGTTGTCGTCTAGTCCTGCTTCTCTTGCTTCTCCTTCTTCCTTTGAGGAAACTGAGTACTGTAGTGGCCAAACTCACCACATCTGAAGCACTTGACCTTAAATAGGTCCTTCTTTTTCTTCTTCTCCCCCTGTCCCTGATTGGGACACTTTGATGCAAGGGCCACATTCTCTTCCTCCTCACCTTTCAAACCCTTACTACTACTTCCACTGATGGAGGTCTTCACAATAGCTCGTCTCATCTCCTCCTGCTGCAGGTCTGACCACATCATGTCCCACCTAGTTAGAGTATCTCGTCCCAAAATGCCTTGGACGAAGATCTCCCAATCCTCTGAGATATTGTTTAGTGCCAAACGCACCAGCTCTGTATCTTGAGGCCCCTCCCCAACTACTGCAAGTAGATCACAGATTTCCTAAATTCTGGAGAGAAAGGGATCAATGCCTTCACCCTCATACATCCTAGTGTTTCTCGACTTATCTTTCAATAACATCTTCCATTGCTCGAAAGGATTCTGATATAGTTGAGCAAGAGCATCCCACATCTCCTTGGTAGTATTCTTGCCAGATATGTGTGAAACTGTATGGTCCCAAACTACATCCAAGATCATCCGCTTCCATCTAACAAGAAAGAGATCCTAGCCTTCTAGATGACATATTTGGAGGCTCCCTCCAACCTATCTTGATCTCTAAGCCCAGTGGTGGCCATCTCTGAAGCTGGAACGAAAATCTCCCTCTTTCTCTTCCTCAGTTGTTGATTCTACAATTCGCACTCCCTTCTGGAGTGAGAAAATCTGCTTGTAGCTACTGCCGACTGCAACTGGAAATTTGGAATTCTAAACTAGAAACCTGCTGAGAGAAATTCCCTCAATGTGTGCACTTTCTCTTCCACCCGGCACTGAGCTCTAGCAATTGTTGTAAAACCTTTTAGCGCCCAAACAAGGAATCTGCTCAGCGAAAATCTAAGCTACTGGTGCTCCCTCTGCCTCTTGGAATTACTCAATCTGGCAAGCCGAATTTTTCTAGAACCCTACTCTAAAAGTCGAACAGCCCACCAATTCGCACTACCTGGCTAGGCACTGCGCAATCCCAGAAAATTCATCCTTTTGCTCCATATGAATAGCGAATTTTCTTCTTCCGCTTTTGAGCTTCCCTATTTGATCAACTTTGCTATGATACCATGTGAAATTTTCGCTGCTGAAATTTTATTACAGCAACTGGAATTAATTCTTCTAACTCTAAATTAATTTGGTAGTTTATTGCTATGGCAACAGCGAATTAATCACAATGCAATCTTCACAAAAATAAATATTGTGGAAGATAAACAAGAAACTGAGAAAATACTAGCACACAAAAACAAAAAAACACTGATGTTTTTGGACAAAAGTCCCCAGAAAAACCAAATGTGGGAAAATCTGTTGCAGCAACTGAGGGTTTTTATTATTAAGCAGCAGTGAGAAATTTTGAGTACAATAAATGTCGCCAAACTACCGAATCTTTCCAAGAGAAATACTGGCAAAAACTTACTGAGAGATTTTACTCTCTCCAAGTAAATCCGACACTGTCTGACCTCTGAAAAGCTATTTGTCCAACTAGTCTACGCAGGCTTTGCGTCACCCCATCATTGCCTTCCAAACGCATTGCTTGAAACAACTGCCAATCTAGTCGTCCTACCAACTGCTGACTGGGAAAATGCTTCACTGACCCTTTGGAAAATCTTCCTGACCTTTGGAACTGAAAACGTCTTCCCCTTCAGCCAAATCAATTTGTTCACTCAAGGCTTTGCACTGCCTCTGCACAGCCTCCTGCAGAAAAATTTTGGCCTTCTCTTTCTAACTCTCTGGAACTGGAAAACTTCCTCCGGACTCACTGTCTCTACCCCTCTTTGTCTATGCTTCCCTTCTCTAGCTCAAACTCTTCCAGTAGAATGTTGTTGCTCTCTGGAAAGTCTAACTTCCCAAGGAAATCAATCTCAAGTGTATTCCTCCATCTACCCATAGACGACTTCTTATAATCTCACTGTGGGACTCCAATGGCCAAAATTAAAACTTAATAAATTGCTGAGATTATTTCCTAGTCGATCCGTGTGAATTTCTAGAGAAATCTCACCTTCCTCAATTAATTATTCTTAATTAATCATTTTCCATAAGTTAGACTTAGGGAAAATTTAATCACCGATTAATTAACTTAATTAAGCCATTTCCAGGTGGATTTTCCCAAAACCTTTTGTGGGTTTTGGAGTCATAGTGTCTTTTAGCCTCTCTGACAACCATCGAGACTAGAACACCATCCGATGCTACAAAAACAAAAATAGCCATACAAGTGGAGGCCGAATTTTTACAGGTAGAGGTCGAGAAATTTCCATCGCTAAATTATCTTCCAGAGTAGCCATTTTCAGGGGGAGGGCAAATTCTTCCTTGGCTGAAAATCCCAGGTCCTGTTCCAGATTCTAATATTACTTTATTTTCTATGGAATTTCTTTGTGGATATAGGCCCTAAATTTTCCAGATTTCAATATAAAGTGAATGGAGATTTTTTGCAATAAATTTCTGTTGTCCTTGGTGATTTCCTATTTATTTTTCCACTAAAATTTGTTGTTTAAAAGTTGAGAACACCAATGTGTTTACTTTCACAGTTTCAACTTTTGATTTGGTTTAAAATTATTTTCTAGGTATAAATAATTGTGTAATGTCCCTTCCTAATTATTTTCCTATGGGTTGAGGAACCATTTTTGACCATTTTGAATAATAATAGCCCAAGGCAGTTTTTGGTGAAAGGAACTTAGGAGAAGTGTGTTAATTTGCATGTTAGTGGAATGTGGGGGCCACTCACCCACAAACAATACACACTCAAGGAAGGGAATTCGAATTCCCTAAGGTGAAATCGAAATTAGATGGGGCCCACATGAGGCTCATGGCCAGCAATTATAAATACGAGGAAGGAAGCAACATTTGGGGTCTTTTGCCAATTCGAAAATCATATTTTCCTTCATTGTTCAGCTGAGCCAAGTTGTGTTGTTTAGCACAAGAGCTTCCCAAGGAGTGAAGCTCAACCTTTCTTCGGTGGACCTAGAGTGCCACCCTAGGAGGCTTCCTTCTATCATTGAGACAAGAGGAGACAAGCAGACAAGCCTCTACGCATGTCTAGAGTCAGCCTACGTAGTTCTGGAGGAGCTACTACACAGAGGAAGAGGCTACGTTGTTGGTGGAGGAGTAGTGGAGTTGGGTGCTGAGTTGAGGAGCTACAGGAGTATTTCTTGATCATTTCCAGCCAGGAGGAGTGTAGCTATAGCAGAGGAGACTCTATCCCACGCAAAACGTATTTCCAAAACTCATGATTGCGTCACTCTCTCCATGACTGCACAGTCACTAGATTGAGGTATTTTGGGGAAGCACTAACCGAAGGTTTGAGGAGCTAGGGTATTGAGAAGTTGGTTGGAGGTTAATTTGGAGGAGATTGTTGGATTTTCAGGAGCAGAGATTGACAGGTTCAGTCACAATGACAGTTTTCTGGTTTGGAGGAGGGCCACATTGTGAGGGACCAATTTTGGGAGGTCAAAACCAAGCGAAATCCTTTCTGGGTTTTTATGGGTTTGGGGCAAGGAGGTCACCCTTAATTTCCTAGAATTTTCTAGGCAGTTTAGAGAGGAAAAATCAGAGGTTGAAGTTGGCCAGCATTACAGAATTAGAGAGACAGCGCAGCTTTCTGGAGAGCAAAGTTATTGCAGCAGTTAAGCATTTCTTTTTTTATCACCTGAGGCTTGTAGCTTGCCTTGTGCAAGCCCGGGTGCACTTTCTCCAACTCACATTGTACTCCAGTATTATTCTCTAATTAAATTGGGCCAATTTGGTGTTTCGAGAAATTTCCAATTTTTATATGTGTTTGTTGAATATTTTTGTGTTGTTATATTGCATGTCTTTGTTTATCATTGTAAATTTCCAATAGGAATATTAAACTGGTGTCAGAGCATGTCCTTGGCCAGGGTGGGGGATAAGAGCAAGTGATGCCACCTAGATATCAGGGAGTAGTATTTCAACGAGGTCGTGGCAGAGGCAGAGGCAGAGACTGTGGTAGAGATAACAACCTAGATCCATTTTCAGACACCGAAGTAGAGAACCAAAGGAGTGTAATGGACAACCACGAGGATAATGAACAACCCATGCCAATGGGTCGAAACCAAGTTTTGGAGGAACTGCTGAGTACTAATCAGCTAATGATGAGACAAAGACGGATTATGATGGATATGATGCAGCAAGTGATGGGGCTGCAAATGGGTGGAAGACCAGAGGGGGCAGTAGAGCCTCAAGGTGATGGAGGTTCCAGAGCAGGAGGGGGTAGTTGTACTTATCATCAACCACATACTTCCTAGTGTGGGCAAGCTAGCTGTCCCACCTTACCTCATTTCTTGGATGAGTCTGAACCAGAGAGGGAGCCAGACCTGATTGCAGATTTGGTCCACTCAATTGCATCTAGCATTGATGAGTATAAGGGGATGGATGCCCGAATTAAGATAGTGATGTCCTTTGGGGAGTATATTCACCTCAAGGAGAGGCGTGCTACAGGGCTTGGGACCCATTACAGAGGAGGAGGATCCAACCAGGATATGCAGAGGATAGCTAGGCAGGTTACACTTCCGAACTTTGATAGGTCAGTGAAGAGCTCAACCAGAGTGTGGATACAGAAACTAGACACATATTTCCACCTGAACCCCATGCAGGAAACTGATTCCATACGGTTTTCCACCCTTCATTTGGAAGGGGATGCCCAAGAGTGGTGGTATCATGGGTTGATTACATTGGGGCACATCCATATCACCACTTACACAGAGTTCACCCAGAAGCTGTTGGAGAGGTTTGAGAGGAAAGACCCGGAGTTGCATTTCAGGGAGTTAGCCCACTTGAAATAGACTGGCAGCACAGAGGTTTTCATCACGGAGCTCCAAAGGTTGGCAGTGATGGTGACAAAAATTTTAAAGGCCCCACTGATTATGTTGTTTGTGGAGGGGCTTGTTGAACCTTTGTGTGGTTGGGTGAGAGCTTACAAAACCACATCACTTCAAGATGCTATTTCCAGGACTCGAGATATGATTGATGTAGTGCCCAAGAACTGAGCTTTTGTTCCCACTAGACCCGCGGCCCCACAGGGGAGCAAAGACACTATGCCACCATAGAGGGATGGAGGACGTGGCCAATTGGATGATGATACCCGAAGGGACCTCAAGAGGAGGAGGTTGTGTTTTACGTGCTAGGAGCCTTAGCCACCAGGGCACAAGTGCACCAAGGGCAAGGGCCATTTCATTGAGGTGTTTTCAGATAGTGAGCTAGATGAGGAGGAGACTAAGATACCAGATGAGCAGGGAGATGAGGCAGGACCATCATCAAGAGGGCCACCGCCACCACCTAGAGGAGGACTGTTTGCCCCAACCGGGGGAACCCTTGCTTCACTTCGAGGAGTGTCGAAGTACTTGACACTTAGGATTAGGGGGACCATACAGGGGCAACGTGTGTCAGTCCTAGTAGACAGTGGGGCCACCCACAACTTTATTAATGTCCAGATGGTGGAGCGTAGGGGCATCCAGACAGAGACATTTGAGGGGTTATTCATTTTGGTACCAGGAGACCTGACCATGCAATGTATAAAGTATGTTCCCGGGCTGACTTTGAGGACAGGGAACTACTCGCTCACTGACCACTTTTTTGTGGTTGATGTTCCAGACACCAACGTGTTGTTGGGTGTCCAGTGGTTGTACGCATTGGGGAAAGGTACCATTGATTGGCAGAAGCTGGAGATGAAGTTCAAGGGGCCAGATAAGAAGCCGGTATTACTAAGGGGAATGCACTCTTATCCATCTCAGACAGTTTCAGCTAACCGAATAGAGGCAAATCTACGGCATGGAGATGTGGAGTGGGGAGTTGAATCGAGGATTTCAGAGACAAGGGCATGAGTACAGTCAACGCATCTAGATATATTGGCACTATTGGAAAAGCACCAGGGAGTTTTTAGGGATTTTCCACCAGGCAGACCACCAGACTGTGGATTTGAGCACACTATTGAGTTGGAGGATGGTGTGAACTCAGTCATCACCACCCTGTATAGGTACCCAAAGGCCTATAAGGACGAGATAGAGAGGGTCATTCAAGGGTTGCTGAGATTGGGTCACATCAGGCCTAGCTCAAGTCAATTTGCTTCTTCCGTTGTGTTGGTGAAGAAGAAGGATGGGACACTATGCATGTGTATTGACTATTGGGCCCTCAATAAGAAGACAGTGAAGAACAGATATCCCATCCCACGCATTGACGAGTTGATGGATGAGCTTAGGGGAACGAAATACTTCTCTAAGATAGATCTACATTCGGGATATCACCAGATCTGCATGAGTGAGGAGGATATCCCAAGACTGCCTTTCGCTGCCACTATGGACATTTCGAGTTCTTGGTGATGCCCTTTGGGCTAACCAACACCCCTGCCACATTCCAGCCATGTATGAACCACGTGTTTTGTGGGCAGTTGAGGCGCTTTGTCCTGGTTTTCTTTGATGACATACTTATTTATAGTTGGACATGGGAGGAGCACCTTCAACATTTGGAGGTAGTGCTTCGAATACTTGGGGAGCAGTAGTTGTATGCGAAGATGTCCAAATGTGAGTTTGGACTAACAGAGATGTTGTACCTGGGGCATGTGATTGGGGAGGACGGAGTAAAGGTAGATCAGGAGAAGATTCGGGCAATACTAGATTGGCCCACACCCAGGAATGTGACGGAGTTGAGGGGTTTCCTGGGCATTTGTACATACTAAAGGAGATTTGTGAGAGGGTTCTCACAACTTGCAACACCTCTCATAGAATTGACAAAGAGGGGAGCTTTTGAGTGGACGCAGGTAGCAGAGGAGGCTTTTGAGCGCCTCAAGAGGGTCATGAGCAGCGACCTAGTTTTAGCCTTGCCGAACTTCACGCAACCCTTTGTGTTGGAGTGTGATGCTTCTGGTGAGGGAATTGGTGTCGTTTTGACGCAGGGAGGCCATCCCATTGCATTTGAGAGCAGGAAGCTGCTACCTCATGAGCGGTTGTACTTAGTGTACGACAAGGAGATGTTGGTTGTGAAGCATGCACTGGCCAAATTCAAACAGTATTTGGTGGGATGCCGATTCAAAGTGAAGATTGATCACAACAGTGTTCTGTTTTTCTTGGAGTAGCAGTCATTGGAGGAGAGACAACAAAAATGGGTGAGTAAGCTTCAGGCTTATGATTTTGAGATCGAGTATGTGAAGGGCAAACATAACATGGTAGCAAATGCCCTCTCTAGGAGACCTGCAGCGCTGTCCTTGATGGATGTTATATAGGACTGGAAGGCTCAACTGTTGGTTGAGTACTCCAAGGACAGGCATGCTTGTGATATCTTGGATGGCACACACAAGGATGACATATTTCGGGTGATGGATGATGTGATTTACTACAACGACCGGATCTATTTGGTGTCCGGATCTCAGTTGAAGGAGAGGATTATGCAGGCACCTCATGATTCTCCCTTAGCAAGACACCATTGCTTACTCAAGACATATCGTGTTGTTACAGAGAGGTTCTCTTGGTGGGAGCTCAAGGGAGATGTGTTGAGGCACGTGAGGGAGTGCGTGGATTGCCAGAGGAACAAAGTAGAGTTTTCACACTCGGTCGGTTTATTACAGCCGCTTCCCATTCCGGAGAGGAAGTGGGAGATTGTATCCATGGATTTTATCACCAAGCTTCCAGCTGCGTAGGGACAGGATTGCATCTATGTAATGGTCGACAGATTGACCTAGTTTACCCATTTCTTCGCCATTCCCTCGAGATCTTCAGCCTCCCAGCTGGATGAGTTATTCTTTCGGGAGGTCTTTCGATTGCATGGTCTTCCCAAGACCATCGTGAGTGACAGAGATAGCAGATTTATGGGGGCTTTCTGGCAGGAGTTGTTCCGGTTGGTGGGGACAAAACTTACACCCAGCACTAGCTATCACCACAAAATCGATGGGCAAACCGAGATCGTGAACAGGTGGCCAAAAGGGTACCTAGGCAACTATGTGACAGGTCAACAGAGAGCGTGGGTCAAGTGGCTTCATCTCGAGGAGTTTTGCTAAAACACTACTTACCATATGTATATCGGTAAGTCTCTTTTCCGAGCTCTCTACGGATGTGATGCACTTACTTTTTCTGATATGATATTTGGAGATAGCAGGGCCCCGGGGGCAAAGGATTGGGTTCAATAATGCCAAGAGTTTCTCCCAGCTCTCAAGTGTTGAGAAATTAGGGCTTTTATTACAATTTCTCTTCTTGATAATTACTTGTGATTAACTTTGTGCTTCTTTCTCTTATATCTTATCTTCGTTAGATTATTATGTTCTTCATCAAGTCAATTATCAAATGCACAAGAGACACAAAATTTAGGCTTACAAGCCAGGGCCAAAACCTCTCACTCTTTAAGAGGAAAACCTGATCAAAATTATTCTTATAGACCCTCAATTGACGAGTACTAAAACCATGACAAAGAACCTTGACACAAGTATTCCTCCAAGACCCTTGTCACTATCCTTCTCTTTCTCTTCTCGGCTTCTTCTTCGATCTTCCTTTCTGCACTGCACTGCACCAACACTAGAGAAGCTCAGTCTCTAGCTCAGCAGCCACATACAGTA
Source organism: Pinus albicaulis (assembly GCA_034641835.2). Lineage (NCBI taxonomy): Eukaryota > Viridiplantae > Streptophyta > Pinopsida > Pinales > Pinaceae > Pinus > Pinus albicaulis. The sequence continues at coordinate 1,355,883,933 of CM076572.1, forward strand.
TGCTTCTCGGTTTACTTAGGTTCCCTTCTTAGTCCTCTTTTTGCACCTTAATTGTGTCACCTTTCAAGAACGAAGTCCTTGAATAACACCGCAAACCTGCAAGATATATGAGGTATGAGTGCAGACCAAGGCCGAAACAATAAGGCCCTAAGACTTCGCAAACTTGTCCTCTTTGCTTCCTTCAAGCTGTGGTTACTTCCGAGTTATGCGAGATAGATATAGACCCAAACAGAGAGCACTTTTCTTCACTGAGATATCTCCCTCTCAATTCTATTACAGTCCTCTTCTTCGCACTAATTACAAACCCAAACTTCGCATCTGCATTACAGACTTGTCCTCGCACTATTATTGCAAACTTGATCCTTTTCTCGCATGCCTTGTAGCCTCTTCCCTCCACTGTATATCCCTCTTCTTTACGCACTGTAATTTGGATCTGGATTGGAGTACCTTGACCAAGATTGATGAGCTACAATGAGGTCGCACCATCTTATATATAGGGATTGTCTTTCATCACCTAGGTCGACATGATAGGAGTGTAAGGCGACTTCATCAAGGAGAGTTATCATCATATTTTAAGCCAACTTCAAGAGGCTTAGTGACAAGGTCTTGGAGTAACATGACTTCATTTACATGACTCTAATTATCTTTATGACAATATGACAAAATCCTAAAGACATCAAGAAGTCTTTGACCTATAATAAAATCTTCTTGCTCATGAAACCCATGATGCAAGAAACATAGTAAATACATTTTATTTCTTTGTCTCTTCATTACATAAAATCATAATTACATGTCATTATGAAGACCAAACGTAGTTACACTTTTCAACACTCCCTCTTAACTTAGGGAGGTATTCATAATGGTACTTGGTCATTCTCAATCTGAAAAATCTCATAAAAAGAATCGGATTGGTAATATGATTTGTATAGCATCATATCAACCAGCATTGTCATAGTGCAAGGCCTTGACTAATAGCTCCATCTCTCCATGAGATATTGAGCCCCAATGCTGGCGAGACCAATGATTAATAGACACCTTCATCATTGTCTCTCTTGGAACATACCCCACCCGGGTACACTCAGAGTAGACTATTCTTATCTTGGATTCCCAGTCCTCAAAGAATATCGGTCCTTCCACGAATACTCTTATCTTGGATGCGCTAATACATCCTCGAAGAGTAACGGATGCCGGATGATTACCCAATCCTCCATTTTGTCTTCTCAGGTGAAGACCAGAATGATGTGTCTATCTCTCCCTCTCAATTAGGGAGGACATATTCCACCAAGGAATGTACTCATTCCTATATAAGGAAGGTACCTAAGCTCCCTCTCGGCTTAGAAATTACCAAGTTTCTTCCAAGTAAGAAACTTATTTCCAGGCTCCCTCTTAGTCAGAGGCCTGCAGCAGTTCTTCAGGAAATTAATTGGACATCCAGCTGCTCTTAAGAACTCCTTGTTGAGATTTTGGGTAGCATCGGATGTGCTCTAGCTCTGAAACTTTGTGGAGGGACTAGGACACATGAGATCTCCAAGACCCAGAACGCGTTTGGAGAAATTCCATCTAGTGTAAAAGATATTCAAATAATTAAATTTTTTAAAGGGGACCCTAAGTCTAACTTAGGGAGATTGAAATATTAAAGTGAATTAATTTACACGTGTGATGAAAACTTTCTAAGTGACGTGGATCAAGCTTCTTCTAATCTTAGCCGTTGATTAGAGATTCGATCACGGTCGTTGATTTGTCAACAAGAAAAGTATAAAGGAAAGGCTTGGGGTCAGTTGGAGAACACACAAAATCTAAGTGATCGAATTCTTCTAACGGAGCACTGCTCGAACGAAGATCAAATTTGAGTGATCCAAAGAAGCAGTGAGGGGCAGATGCAGTGATTGGTTGGAGGACCAAGAGCACAAGCAGATAGGGGCAATAGAGACACAGAGGAGGCAGCGCAGCCATCAGAGGGTGTGACGCAGACACTAGAGAGGGTGACGCAAGCCCACGCAGGGGCAGTGCAGAGCCTCCAAGGAAAAATCCGAAATTAGTTGGAGATCGGGGTTTCTAAGCCGGCAAGGCTGAAACTTGATTCCGAGAGAAGCTGATCAGTGCAAAGCAAGGGTGACGCAGTCCCTCAGCCAGGGCCATGCAGGCTGACGCAGTGGCAACGTAGAGACTACACAGAGCTAGTTGGGGTTTCACCACTGACTCATCTGGATCAGCCAGGACATGCAGAGTGAGGTAAAACTCACATTATCTCTATTTGCCGAGGTTTTCTCTGTTGGGTAAGCCGGATTATGGCACCCTAGATGTACTGAGAATATTGTTGCTTAATGATAATAAACCCTCAGATCTGTTTCACCAGTTTTCCCGCATTGGGTTTTCCCGTGGACATTTTTCCGAAAAATCATGTGTGTCCTTTGTCATATGTGTGTGATGTTCAGTAAATGATCTGTATTTGTGTAGGTTGCTAGTTGTGTTTACTTCGATATTTTCTGAAAATAACTTGTATAATTAAATCACACGTAGGAAAAGTAAATCGAGACATTGCAGTAGGGTTTCTGTAATTTTGTATTCAAAAATTTTCACATGGTATCAGAGCATTGCAGATCAAGCTGAAGCCATCAACAAGGGGCCGAATATTTTTGCTGCAAGAAGGGCAGCTGAAGCAGCATAGATCCGAGAGAAGGCAACGCAGCACCAGGAGGGACGCAGAGCCAGTCTGCTCATGCAGAGATGACGCAAGCCCTAGTGGGTGACGCAGAGCCAGTCAAGCTCACGCTGGGTTGACGTAGTGGCTGATGCAAGCCCTAAAGAGTGACGCAGTCCGAGTTGGCGAGACGCTGTGCCTGTTGCCGGGGCTAGAAGTGCAGCTTCTTATCTTCAAAAGTTGTTGGTGGGGCATCGATTCTGTCGATGCAAAACAATGCCCAACAAAGTTGACAAAGTAAGGAGAAACAATCCCTCAGCAGATTTTTGCAAAAGAAATCTGAGATTCGATCAGGAGGGTGATTGTAGAGGACTGATTCAGTAGATTTGGCGGAGGATTTCTGGGAGGGAAATCAGTTTTCAGAGGGAGCAGCGTCTCTAGAGGGTTTCTATCGCCAAAAACCTAGATCCAGTCTTCTGTTGAGAGCAGTAGTAGTAGAAGGGAGAAGAGGACCTATTTCGATAGTTTGAGCAAAGATGGCCCCGTACATACTGAGAGATCAGGATCAATTAGATAGTGTGTCTAACTTTGCGATATGGAAAGCCAGAATCCTGACAATCCTGGAGGAGTACGGTATCAGAGACCACGCGAAAAATGTCCTAGCTATGCCGACCTATGTGGATGCTCTGAAGAAGTTCAACGAAAATCAGGCGTGGGCTAAGCGCTTGATCATGGATGGAGTAAAGGATCACGTGGTCCCGCACATTGTTGAGAAGAAGACAACAAATAAGGTGTGGATAGCTTTGACCACGCTGTATCAAGGTAGCTTTGTCTAATGGAAGATGCTTCTAGAGAACCAGATGCAGATGTTCCAAATGCACAAGGGAGAGGAGATCGATCCTTCCTCTTCAGATTGCACACTATCCGAGATCAGCTGATTGCCATGGGGTAAACTTTTGATGATGGGCTCATGGTGAGGACTGCCCTGAATGCAGTCACCGATGAGTGGGAGACCCTTTTCCAAAGCATCTTGGGCAGAGCACAACTCCCAAATTGGGGTGACATGTGGGCAATCCTTCGATAGGAGGAGATCCAGAGGGTGACCAAGAGGGAATTCAGCAACGAAGGTGTCAAGGTAAAGAAGGAGGTTGCAAGGGACAACGGCAGCAAGGGAAGAAGAAGAAGGACCTCTCCAAGGTCCGGTGTTTCAAATGTGGCGAACTTGGACACTTCGCCAACACTTGTCCTAAGCGAAAGGACAAGGAAGCTTCAGATTCGAAGGCAGTAGCAACGAAAGGGGACAGTGGCAGAGAAGATGATGTGGCCATGAGTGCTCATGTACCTCAAGAGAAAAGGTGGGGCGATATAGATCTGTAGAGAAGCTATAGATGGAGGTGACGGGATCCTTGAGGTTCCTAAACTCTTAGATCACATACGAGCTACGAGAGCCTTAAGACAATAGCGGGATGACTGGAGTCAGTGGGTGTAGAAGATCATGGAGAAGCAGAGGCAAAGTTGGGAAGCTGAAATCTGGAGCAGCGCAAAGGAGAGGCAGCAGCAACGCAGAGGTTGATGGGATTTCAGTAGCACAAAGGCAATGCTTACGCAGTGCAGAGCAGCAGACAGCGCAGTGCTTCAGAGAGACAGCGCGGAGTAGCAGCAGAGGGTGCTTCAGTGACAAGATGCAACCAAACTGATTAGGTGATGGTCCTTCGGTTGCTTACGTCTCAACAACTGAGTTGCAGTGCAGCAGTTAGCAGTGGCAGTGCTATAGGCAACATGATGCGGCAATTTGAGAGGGAGCTACAGTACAGGTGTGGCAGTGTCAATGACAGTGAGATGGGCAGCAGTACAGAGAGCAGCAGGCCAAGCATCAGCAGCGCGAAGATCGATGCCAGAGATCAGGGTGATACTTCAGTGGTGAAGTATTACTAGAGCACACTCCTCGCTAAGAGGGAGTGTTGAGATTTTGGGTAGCATCAGATGTGCTCTAGCTTCGAAACTTTGTGGAGGGGCTAGAACACATAAGATCTCCAAGACCCAGAAAGCGTTTGGATAAATTCCATCCAGTGTAAAAGATATTCAAATAATTAAAATTCTTAATGGGGACCCTAAGTCTAACTCAGGGAAATTGAAAAATTAGAGTGAATTAATTTACACATGTGATGAGAACTTTCTAAGTGACATGGATCAAGCTTCTTCTAATCTTAGCCGTTGATTAGAGATTGGATCACGGTCGTTGATTTGTCAACGAGAAAAATATAAAGGAAAGGCTTGGGGTCAGTTGGAGAACACACAGAATCTAAGAGATTGAATTCTTCTAATGGAACAGTGCTCGAACGAAGATCAAATATAAGTGATTCAGAGAAGCAGTGAGGGGCAGATGTAGTGACTGGTTGGAGGACCGAGAGTACAAGCAGAGCAAGGGCAACAAAGACGCAGAGGAGGCAGGGCAACCGTCAGAGGGTGTGACGCAGACCCTAGAGAGGGTGATGCAGGCCCACGCAGGGGCAGCACAGAGCCTCCGAGGAAAAGTCTGAAATTCGCTGGAGATCGGGGTTTCTAAGCCGGCAGGGTTGAAACTCGATTCCAGGAGAAGCTGATTAGCGCAGAGCAAGGGTAACGCAGTCCCTCAGCCAAGGCCACGCAGGCTACCGCAGTGGCAGCGTAGAGACTGCGCAGAGCTAGCTGGGGTTTCACCACTGACTCATCTGGATCAGTCGAGACTTGTAGAGTGAGGTAAAACTCACATTATATCTATTTTTCGAGGTTTTCTCTGTTGGGTAAGCCAGATTATGGCACCCTAGATGTACTCAGAATATTGCTGCTTAATAATAATAAACCCTCAGATCTGTTGCACCGGATTTCCTGCATTAGGTTTTTCCAGGGACATTTGTCTGAAATATTATGTGTGTCCTTTGTCATAAGTGTGTGATGTTCAGTAAATGATCTGTATTTGTGTAGGTTGCTAGTTGTGTTTACTTTGATATTTTCTGAATATTTTCTTAAAAATAACTTGTATAATTAAATCACAAGTAGAAGTAAATCGAGACATTGTAGTAGGGTTTCTGTAATTTTCTATTCACAAAATTTCACACTCCTTCCTTCGATGTCATGAATTTCTTTTTTGTTAAGCAGTCTTCATCTTTGGGATCTCTTCATAGGGCACAGATCATCCATTACTTTCATCCACGAGTCATGTCATCATTCCAACGGAGAGTGATTCATCAGTCTTCTCATCTAGTCTAGCTTCATTTCATGCTGCTATCTCCATACCATATTTCTTTCAAGGATCTTTCATCCTTCCATAATGTTGTCAACAGTGGAAGATATATGTTTCCATTTGGAACCCTTGCATAAGCTCATCTAGATTAAATTATAAATATTAACACTTGAATCAAAAATTACCTTAGTGATGATATTTTATCATGACATCTTCCTGTAGGTATCAACGTCCTTCATACAGGGTGACACATCTCTTAAAGATATGCATTGTCAACGGTCTCCATCTTTTTCAGATTTCCATCAGAGTCTCCATATATTTACGAGAGATTTTCCAGTCAAGTCTTCTTGGTCTTCAAGGATGTTGATTGCCTTTACCATAGTTGCACTTCTTATGATCTCTTCCTTGCTTTCTTTACACACATTTTACTTCATTCCCAAGAGATTCCGATCAGAGTTCCTTGATTGTATTCAACCACCTCATATTCTATATGAGCACATATTATGTTGATTTTATCTAATGTGGATCATGCCTTTTGGCAACCTTTGCATAGGAGGAGATTTCTTTCTTCCTTTAATCATACTTCTCAGGATAGAAGTATACTTATCTGCAACCAAATGTCATGACTTCATAATATCCAGTGTAAACATATATATACCTCATCTTTTCCTTTGAGTCATCTTTTTACAGCAGTTTTTCTATAATATTCCAAGTAGAAATAAACAGCGATATAAAGCACATAAACAAAAACATACAGCAACTAGAGACAAATCATAAGAAAAACAGACAATATGGAGAACGCTGAGCCATTTTATTAATACTGAGAAATCGAAATGAGTACAGAGGCGATCAGAATGATGGCACCTCGGCTTGCACTAGGCAAGTGTAGAAAGACTCTCGGGAAATGAATCGGAATGGTTGCTCACTCAGGACTGCGTTATCTCCAGAGCTGCTGGTACTGCTACTATGCTGCTGCTGCTGGTACTGCTACTATGTTGCTGCTGCTGCTACTGCTAGAATGAACTGAACCTTTGGGGTTGCTCCCCACCTCGGAAAATTCTGAAACTTCGGGAATAGCCTCTACTCCCAATACCCAGAAAAGCCCAGAAAGCTTTCTGAAAATGGCTGACCCCCGAAAATGGCTCCCTTGAGGCACTACGCTATTCCTCAAGGAGGGACGCTGGCTCTGAATGAACTGCTCCAAATAATGGCCCCTAACTTCTCCAAAATACTGGAATAGGGAAGGGCTGGTCCCTTGCCCACTATCCCAGGCTGAATCCACCAACAAACCCTCAATCCGGAACCACCTCCTCTCAAGACTGCGTCCTCCCTCTCACTGACTACATTGTCTCTCTGAGTGAATGCTCCGCCTATGGTTGCTACAACTCTCTCCGGAAAAACAAGGATGAAATTCCTCACCCGAGCAGGCACTCGAAGTCCCCCGGGGCTGAGGTTGGGATCTCTGAACGGAGACACCCGATGTACTGAACAGTACGTGCAGACTTAGCTAAACAGCAAGCGTGCTCAATGTCAAAAGACAAATCTCAAAGATGCATAATAAAAATGAATGAGAATGAGGAGACCCTCCCTCCTTTTATTCTTAGTGAGCCTTTCCCTCACCTAGGCCCCACCAATCTCTACGCTGCCCCTTTGAGCCACGCTGTCCAACTCTATCTGCACTGGCTTGGCCCCACGCTCTCTACGCTGCCCCTTTTCTCACGCTGCCACTTGACCACTAGGCCCCACTTGGCCAAATAGACATGTCTCTTAAGTGACTTTAGGAAATACTTTTTATCCTAAGTGTGAGCTAAGTGTCCTCTTCACCCACTTTATTTATAATTTAACTTTATAAAGGCAAAATAGTCAAAATTAATATTTCCAATTAGCTATTGCTAATTGGGAATATTACATTTTCTTAGAATGAAAGAGCTCCATTCTCTTGACCTGCTTTATCAATATGTCATCATATCCTAATCAATGAATTCTGCAAGTTAGAATTCCTCGATAAAACAATTTGCTTCCTTTCTAAAGCAATGAATCCAAAGAGGATTCCATTAGAAAATATTAGCACCCGTTCTCATATTGATTAATGAATGATGAACCTTGATCTAGATGAATGTCTTTCATAAATGTTATTTTCAGTGAGGTTCCCAGGAGCCACTTGTTTCATGATTTTCACATAAAGTTGTTTCAGACATTTTCATATGACAAGTGCTCCTACTTCAATGCTTCTATCATGATGCCAATCCTAATGTGATGCATCTATCTAATTGACAATGCTACTTATCTTACTATTTTACAACGGACAAATACCTCTTAAAGAGAAGATAATCTCAATCATAGTAGAGATCCCTCACTTCTTCTTTCTTAGGCTTCTTTGTCTCTGGTTCTTCCACATCTCCAGCAACATGGGCTTCTTCTATTTTACTCTTGTCCTTATTAGATTTAGGACAATCCCCTTTATAATGCCCAAGTTCATTACACCCATAGCATCTTATCTTATCCATGTTCCTCCTTTTCTTTTGAGGACCAAATTGATCAAATTTTCCCTTCCTCCTTGTCATGGCAGCATAGGCTAGAACTTGTTCATTTGATCCTATATCAACTTTTGCTTTCAACCTAGTTTCCTCTATCTTACATAGAGAACATAGATCTTGGAATAGTGTGGCTTCTATCTTTCCATATATACTTGAAGTGAAGTTTCCCCATCCCTCCGGTAGAGCATTCAGCACCAATCTTGTCATTTCTTTGTCAGACATAACTTCTCCCAATTCTTGCAGTTGGTCTCGTATTTCAAAAATCTTCATAAAATATGAAGTTATTCCTTCCTCTATTGACAACTTTAACTTGTATAGTTCTTGCCTTAGAGAGATTACTTCTCCTGCAGTATTCACAGAGAACAGCTCCACCACTTTCTTATATATTTCTTTTGAAGTTTCTAGTTTTGATACATATGATGAGAGAGTCTTTTATGGATTCTATAAGAATCCTTTGGGCTCTCACCTCTCCCTTCATGTATTTGGCATGTGCTTGAGTATCTTCTTTTGAAGATAGAGTTGATGACCCTTTGATATGGTCAATGACTTCATTCTCAATAAGATTTAGATCTATCCTTTTCTTCCATGCAAGAAAGTTTGAAACCCCAACCAACTTTTTGCTTTCTTTGCAAAAGACATTTTGACAGATTCAGATGAAGTCATAAATATACTTACTTGAATAGATGCTTTCTTCTTTGAATTTGATGATGATGTAGATGGTTGATAGAATCCTTCTACATGAAGACAATTTCCTTCAAGAGTAGTATGTGATGATAGATCACTTTAGATCTTTGATGACAGGTGTCCTTGTTGATGATGATCAAGGATGGCTTGATGATGGCTTGACGATGTCTTCAATAATGTTGACTTGGCTTCAACAAGATAGATAGCTTTAGAATCTTTTGAAGATGAAGATCACTTTCTTGACCTTGCCATTTTTTCTTGGAAGGAGCTTGATGTATAAGTCCTTTAAACTTTGAGAGAGGACCTATGTGGTTTCTTGAGGACGCTTGAGTGTTTCACCAACTCCTTGCAAACTACTTCTTGAGTGAAGATCTTCCTTCTAAGATTTAGGGTTTGATTCTTCAATGTAGATCCTTCACTATGATTTGATGCATTATTGAAAATTGATCTTTGTTTGTCTTCTTGAAAGCTGATCCTTATGTGTCTTCTTGCTAAACTGCCCTTTCTTGTCTTCAACACCTTAGCTCTGAAACTATTGAGATTTTGTGTATTTGGGGTAGCATCAGTTATGCTTTAGGTCCCAAATTTTGTGGAGGGACCAGAGTACACTTGATCTACAAGACCCAGAAATGGATCTAAGAAATTTCAAGTTGTGTTGAAGTTATTCAAATAATTAATTATTTTTAATGGATTTCCTAAGTCTAACTTAGGAAAATAAAATAATTAAAGTGAATTAATTAACACATGTGCTGAAATTGTCATAAGTCACATGGATCAAGCAGTCTTTTAATCTCAGTCATTGATGGATGATTTAATCTCGGCCGTTGAAGGGTTCAACGAAAAAGTATAAGAGAAAGGCTCAAGGGTCAGTTGAACAAACAATTTTTGTAGAACTGAGGAATAGAACTGGAATTCTAGGGCGGGTTTGCTAAGAATTTCCAGTGGAATTTCCTGCAGTGAGGGGTGGTATTGACTGAGGGAATGATCTGATTCCAAGAACCAAGAGACAGCAAGAGGCAAGAGGAGCAGCTCAAGGACAGCGCAGAGAAGCAAGGCAACAACTCCGCAGGTGCTGCGCAGCCACTACGCAGAACAGCGCAGAGGCACTAGGAGGCTTCAAAAATCACGCAGAGGGCCAGTGTGAGGCTGTGAGACCCTTCCAGGGGTGACACAGTCCCTTATGGTGCAACGCAGTGACATTTGAGGGTAGCAGGGCTGACGCTAAGGCTTCAGAGGCAGCACTGAGGGTTTCTAGGGTTAGATCCGGGCTGAGTCCTATAAATCTCGTTTGAGGGTGTGGATCAGTCAAACATTTAGCACTAGATCTTCAAGTTAGTTGTAGATCTTATATCTTTTATTCTCTGTCAGGTTTTCTAAGGTTGGAGCGCAGATTTGTTGTACTCAGAACTACTTAATAATAAAATCCTCATATCTGCTGAACCGGTTTTCCCGCTTTGGGTTTTTCTGGGGACTTATGTCCAAAAATCCATGTGTCACTTTGTTGCATGAGTGAATTATTCAGTAAATGATATACATGTGTAGGTTGTAGTTGTGTTTATTTTCGGTATTTTCTGAATCTAATTTCTGAAAATAACATGTATAAATTAAATCAAGTAGGAGAAAATAAATCAATACACTGCAGTAGAATTTTCACATGGTATCAGAGTGATAGCAGATCAAGTTGAATCTCCAGCAATCAGCTGAAGAATTATTTTTTCTGCAGGGTGGCAGAAGGAGCAGCAGAAACGAAAAGGGCATCTTGACAGCAACGGAAAGCAGATCGAGGAGACAACGCTGAAGCTGCAAAAGGCCTCTGGGCTGACGCAGACCCTTCCCAAAGCAGCGTAAGGACTGCGTCACCCAATCTAAGGTTACGCAGTCCACTTCTGAGCCACACTGGGACTGCATTGGGCCAGCCAGGAGGACGTTGTCCAGTCACTTCCCTTGTTACAAAAGAATTCAGCCGAGTTCTGGAAGCAGTGCTTCAGATCTTCAGCAGTGCTGGTGGGGTAAAGATTCTGCAGGTGGAGAATTGTGCCTAGCTAAGGCAACAAAGGCGGGAGGAAGACAGTCATTCAGTAGATTTGAGCCAAACAGATCTGAGATTTGATTAGGAGGATGGGAGAATACTATCCGTTTGAATTTTTTGGTGGAAGATTTCCAAGAGGGAAGTCAGTTTCTAGAAATAAGCAGTTACTAGAGGGTTTCTAGTCACCAAGAAACCCAGATCCAAAGGGAGAAGTACTGTTTACTTCAGATCTGAGCAAAGATGGCTCGATATGGATTGAGGCATCAAGATAGATTGGATGGCATGTTCAACTATGTTATTTGGAAGACTAGAATCCTCTCAGTTCTGGATGAGTATGGTCTCAAAGATCATGCAAAGAAGACACTTGTTGTACCAACCGATGCAAATCCACTCAAGAAGTATGAAGAAAATCAAGCACGGATGAAGAGGTTGATCATAGACGGAGTCAAGGATCACGTGATTCCTCATGTGACTGATAAGAATACAGCACATGACATGTGGTCAGCTTTGGAAGTGATGTACCAAGGAGGTTTTGTGCAAAGAAGAATGCTTCTTGAAAATCAGATGCGGATGTCCCAAATGATGAACGGTGAAGAGATTGATCCATTCCTCTCTTCAGACTTCAAGCTATCTGTGACCAGCTGATTGGCATGGGTGCTAATCCAGATGAAGGGCTCCTAGTAAGGACAGCCCTGAATATTGTCTATGAAGAATGGGAAACATTTGTCCAGAGCATTCTGAGAAGGACAGCGTTACCATCATGGGCAGATATGTGGGCTATTCTCCGCCAAGAGGAGATCAGGAGGATCACCAAGAAGCAATCCAACAGTGGAGGAAGCAGATCAGCCAGAATGAAGAAAGAAGAAGAGAAGGATGTAGCCCTTGCATCAAGGGAAGAAGAAGAAGGACCTCTCCAATGTCCGGTGTTTTAACTGTGGTGATCTTGGTCATTTCGCCAGCAGTTGTCCTAAGAAGAAGGACAAAGGAGCTTCTGATTCCAAGGCTGCATCAGCAAATGACGACGGCTCTGATGATGATGCAGCCATGAGTGCTCATTCATCTCGAGAGAAGAGGTGGGGTGACATGGATATATAGAGTATCCAGATTGGGTGGCGAGATCCTTGAGTCGACCCTACTCTTGGATCACATACAAGCTACGAGAGCCTTAAGACAGTTGCGGGATGAGTCGAGAGATGGTTGCAGAAGACCACATTGAAGAGCAAGAGGGAGCTGAAGAGTGAGGAGCGTGATGCAGAGGCAGTAGCAGCGTGGAGGCAGCAACGCGGAGAGGCTAATGGGACTTCAGCAGCGCAGAGAAGCTAGGCTCACGCAATGCAGTGTTGCAGCATGACAGTGTCTCCAAGGGGACAATGTGATTCAACATCCAAGGAGCTTCAATGGTGGAAGGAAACTTGACTTGTCTGTCAAACAGTTGGGCAGAGTCTTTTAGTTGTTTACTTCTCAGCAACTAAGTTGCAGTGCAGCAGTTAGCAGTGGCGGTGCTATGGGCAGCATGATGCAGCAATTTGAGAGGGAGCTACAGTACAGATGCAGCAGTGTCAGTAGTAGTGGCATGGGCAGCAGTACAGAGAGCAGCAGTGCAGTAGATGGAGGGCAGCAGGCCAAGCATCAGCAACACAAACCAAGTACTCAAGATCTTGTAATGCATGGCGTGATGTATTGCTAAAGCACACTTCTAATGCTAAGAGGGAGTGTTGAGATTTTGTGTATTTGGGGTGGCATCAGTTGTGCTCTAGGTCCCAAATTTTGTGGAGGGGCCAGAGTACACTTGATCTACAAGACCCAAAAATGGATTTAAGAAATTTCAAGTTGTGTTGAAGTTATTCAAATAATTAATTATTTTTAATGGATTTCTTAAGTCTAACTTAGGAAAATAAAATAATTAAAGTGTATTAATTAACACATGTGTTGAAATTGTCTTAAGTCACATGGATCAAGCAATCTTTTAATCTCAACCGTTGATGGATGATTTAATCTCGGTCGTTGAAGGGTTCAACGAAAAAGTATAAGAGAAAGGCTTGAGGGTCAATTGAACACACAATTTTTGTAGAACTGAGGAATAGATCTGGAATTCTAGGGCGAGTTTGCTCAGAATTTCCAGTGGAATTTCTTGCAGTGAGGGGTAGTATTGGCTGAGGGAATGATCTGATTCCAAGAGCCAAGAGACAACAAGAGGCAAGAGGAGCAGCTCAAGGACAGTGCAAGAAGCAAGGCAGCAGCTACGCAGGTGTTGCGCAGTCGTTACGCAGGTGCTACGCAGGACAATGCACAGACACTGGGAGGCTTCAGAATTCATGCAAAGGGCCTTTTAGGGCCAGCGTGAGGCTGTGAGACCCTTCCAGGGGTGACACAGTCCCTTCTGGTGCAATGCAGTGGCATTTGAGGGTAGCAGGGCTGACGTTAAGGCTTCAGGGGCAGCGTTGAGGGTTTCTAGGGTCAGATCCGGGCTGAGTCCTGTAAATCCTGTTTGAGGGTGTGGATCAGTCAGATATTTGGCACTAGATCTTCAGGTTAGTTGTATATCTTTTATCTTTTATTATCTATCAAGTTTTCCAAGGTTGGAACCTGCAATGAATAAAATAATGTAAATAATGATTAATTAGTTAATTAGTAATTAGGTTGAAAGGCCATGTCTAATGAGACATGACCTTTCGTGAAGAGGCACCTGCCTAGGTATATAAGCAGGCCTCATTTGTAACATTCAATATCTCATTCATCATACTATCTAATATAATATTTGTATCCTCATGGATATCTTTGTATTCCAAATCTTTTGGAGCCTTTAACTTGAGAAAAAACTTTGTTCGCTTCATTTGGTATCAGAGCAGTTCGATCTTCTGGCCGCTCATCGCTGCACAGAGCTACGCTCCTTGGTCTAGGCCTTTGGCCATCAAAAATTCGTCAAAGCGTTTCCCTACCAGTCTTGGAGTTTCTCCATTTTCACTAGTAGGCCTTTGGTCAAAATTAAAAATTTGAAGAAATTTCACTAGTAGACCTTTGGCCAGAATTAAAAATTTGAAGAAATTTCACTAGTAGACCTTTGGCCAAATTTAAAAATTTGAAGAAAAAAAAGGAAATTTTTGAAAAAAAAAAAGCAAAAGCAATATATATATAGTCAAAAAAAAAAATATATATATATATATAAGTAAAAAAATGAAAAATGAAAAAAAGAATTATATATAAAGTAGTACATATACGTACATACCAAGATAATTTAAAAATAAAAAGGAAAAAGAAAGAAGGAAGAGTAGATAAGGTTATTTTGATTATTCTTTAAGTGGTTTACAAGCTCGTGGTTTTAGAAGCCCATGGTAATTACCCATGGTATTTGCAAGGTAAAATAAGAACAAAAGGAATAAAAAATCTTTGTGAATGGTAAGTTTACTTTTACGTGAAGAACATTAACCGAGTCAAATACACATAAGTGGACATATATTTTATAGGTGAATATATGTGAATAGCCACGTTTCACTAGGGTTGTAACCTTTCAACAACAAAAAAGAGTTTTAAAAAATCAATTGTTAAAAAAATATATATATTATGAAAGTCAAACATCTTCTCAGTAATTATAGAAGATTTCATAAAAGGAAATCAAGGCAGTAATTTTCAAAAAAATCGGAAGGAAAAATATTATTAAGGATTTCTTAAAATATTAAGGAATCATTATTAAAGCTCGAAGGTATAGAAAAGGAAAAAGAGGTTATTAAAGGTTTAAGTATTGGAAAAGTGGAAAAGGAGACAAATCATTATATTCTAAATATTTTATTTAAAAAGGAAATATATACATATATAAAAGAATTTGAGCCTCTTTTAAAAGAGAATATTAGTGAAGAATTCATTACCAAAGATTGAAGGAATAATAGTAAAGGATATTGGGAAGATTAATTAAGCTTGAGGGTTTATTAAAGGGAAATAATAATATTTTATTATAAATATTAGGAAGGGTCACCCTTAAAAACCCCGAAGTTATCTGACAAAATGGCATCCAAAACAGAACTAGAGGGAAGATTTCCTAAAAATTATAGTATGTGTGTCGATACGCTAATTGAAATCAAAGGGTCACTTGCGAGAAAAGAGGTTCTCATATCTATAGATTTTACTCAGGAGAATAATTATGTTAGTACCGAATGTGCTAACCAATTAGTGATCCCTGAATCAAATATAACTGAAGCAAGTTCATTTAATGCAAATGACAAACAATACAAC
This sequence comes from Pinus albicaulis, assembly GCA_034641835.2. Classification (NCBI taxonomy): domain Eukaryota; kingdom Viridiplantae; phylum Streptophyta; class Pinopsida; order Pinales; family Pinaceae; genus Pinus; species Pinus albicaulis. The sequence continues at coordinate 1,355,899,274 of CM076572.1, forward strand.
ATAGAGAATTTACACCTAAGTATTGGGGAGTATTCCCTTGTCTCGCAATTCACTGTTAAAACCTTATTTTCCAATAATAGTGATATAGTTTTGGGTTCGCTCTGGATGGAATCACTACGGTCATTCATCCTTAATACAAAAAAGAAGTTTTTAACATTCTCCTACAAAAAGAAGAAAATAACGCTACAGGACGTTAACTTAAAGCCAAATTCAGTGACACCTGAAGACATACAAGAAATTTCAAAAGTAATTTCTCCAGAAGGTAAAAAGGTGATACAAAATATGCAAAAAGAAATTGACAAAATCACCACTAACAAGAATGAAGAAGTTGTTCGCCTCAAGGACCACAATGAAAAATTACTAACGCAAATTAAGAAGCTGAAAAAAGACAAGAAGTCATTAAAAAACAAGGTGCAACAGCTTGTTGAAAAGGAATCGTCGAAACCTTCAAATGTAGAAATTCAAGTTGAAGAAAAAACGAACATTGATCCTGTAAATGTCACAACTCAAGAAGAAGACAAGCAAGTTGTAGAAGATGCAAACTTAGATGTTGTAGTTCCAAAAAGGAACATTCTAAGTGAAGGCTTTGTAACCAGCTCAATAACATCGTCGCTGGAAGAAAATCAAATAAGGCAAACCAAAAAGGTTCCCTATCGACATCCAAATCATGGGAGCAGACAACTCGACCAAACTATGTATTCATAACAGAATCAACAAGCTGATATTCCGAAGAATACTAATGTCAGTGCAATCTGCTCATGTGATCACAAGTCGTCCCAAGTTGCCAGTCGCCGTAAGATTCCACAGAAGATTGATTTAGGATGGTCCGATCCATTCTCTATGCAACAATTTTGTTTGTCACTTAGAGGATCATATCAACTTGTGTCAACCAGGATGACTACCCCGAGAAGACAATCTTGCATAGCAGAGACAAGAATCAAGGCTTTTCATCAACAAGCTTTGAGGACAAATCTTTTGAGGAGGAAGGCAATGTAATGAATAAAATAATGTAAATAATGATTAATTAGTTAATTAGTAATTAGGTTGAAAGGCCATGTCTAATGAGACATGACCTTTCGTGAAGAGGCACCTGCCTAGGTATATAAGCAGGCCTCATTTGTAACATTCAATATCTCATTCATCATACTATCTAATATAATATTTGTATCCTCATGGATATATTTGTATTCCAAGTCTTCTGGAGCCTTTAACTTGAGAAGGAACTTTGTTCGCTTCATAACCTAGATTTGTTGTACTCATAACTACTTAATAATAGAACCCTCATATCTGCTGAACCGGTTTTCTCGCTTTGGATTTTTCCGAGGGCTTATGTCCAAAAATCCATTTGTCACTTTGTTGCATGAGTGAATTATTCAGTAAATGATCTGCATGTGTAGGTTGTAGTTGTGTTTATTTTCGGTATTTTCTAAATCTAATTTCTGAAAATAACTTGTATAAATTAAATCAAGAAGGAGAAAATAAACCAATACACTTCAGTGGAATTTTCACAGAAACCATGTTTAGAAATTAGGGCTTTTATTTCAATTTCTCTTCTTGATAATTACTTTGTGCTTCTTTCTCTTAGATCTTGTCTTTGTTAGATTATTATGTTTTTCATCAAGTCAATTATCAAATGCACAAGAGACACAAAATTTAGGCTTGCAAGCCAAGGCCAAAACCTCTCACTCTTTGAGAGGAAAACCCGATAAAAATTCTTCTTATAGACCTTTCATTGACGAGTAGCAAGACCATGACAAAGACCCTTGACACAAGTATTCCTCCAAGACCCTTGTCACTATCCTTCTCTTGTTCTTCTCGGCTTCTTCTTTGATCTTCCTCTCTGCACTGCACTGCACCAACAATAGAGAAGCTCGGTCTCTAGCTCAGCTGCCCCAAACTGTATGTTTTTCAGTTTCTTTAGGTTCCCTTCTTAGTCTTCTTTCTGAACCTTACTTGTGTCACCTTTCAAGATCGAAGTCCTTGAATAACACCACAGTCCTCCGAGATATATGAGGTATGAGTGCAGACCAAGACCGAAACAAGAAGGCCCTAAGACTTCGCAAACTTGTCCTCTTTTCTTCCTTCACGTTGTGGTTACTTCTCAGTTATAAGAGATAGATATAGACCGAAATAGAGAGCACTTTTCTTCGTTGAGATATCTCCCTCTCAATTCTATTACAGTCCTCTTCTTCGCACTGATTGCAGACCCAAACTTCGCATCCTTATTATAGACTTGTCCTCACACTATTATTGCAGACTTGTTCCTTTTCTCGCATGCCTTGTAGCCTCTTCCCTCCATTGTATAGCCCTCTTCTTTATGCACTGCAATTCGGATCTGGATTGCAGACCTTGATCGAGATTAATGAGCTACAATGAGGCTGCACTATCTTATATATAGGTATTGTCTTTCATCACCTAGGACGACATGATAGGAGTGTAAGCCAATTTCATAAAGGAGAGTTATCATCATATTTTAAGCCGACTTCAAGAGGCTTAGTGACAAGGTCTTGGAGTGTACTTTTACAAGTGTAACATGACTTCATTTATATGACTCTAATTATCTTTATGACAAGATGAAAAAATCCTAAAGACATCAAGAAGAAGTCTTTGACCTATAATAAAATCTTCTTGCTCATGAAACCTGTGATGCAAGCAACATAGTAAATACATTTTATTTCTTTGTCGCCTCGTTACATAAAATCATAATTACATGTCATTATGAAGACCGAACCTAGTTATACTTTTCAACATCAAGAACAACTTGTTGGTGGTTCAAAATCAGCAGAAGATATTGTGAAAATTCTACTGTAGTATCATGGTTTACCTCTACTTGATTAAATTATACAAGTTATCTTCAGAAATAAGATTCAGAAAATACCAAAGTAAACACAACTAACAACCTACACATGCAGATCATTTACTGAATATTACGCTCATTCAAACAAAGTGACACACTGATTTTTGGACATAAGTCCCCGGAAAAACGCAAAACGAGAAAACCGGTGTAGCAGATATGAGGGTTTATTATTATTAAGTAGATTTTGAGTACAGCAAATATGGCCACCAAATCTGGTTCCACGACAGAGAAAATATAGATCTGCAGTTAACTTTCTGTTCTATGAGCAAGAATCTGACTGATCCACACCCTCAAACAAGATTTACAAGACTCAGCCCAATTCTAGCGCTAGACACCCCAGCGCTGCCCCTGAAGCCCCAGTGTCAGCCCTGCTAGGCTCTGTGTGCCTCTGTGCTGCTTAGAAGGGTACTGTGTAACCCCAGAGTGGGTGATGCAGTCCTTACGCTGCCTCTGGAGGCCTATGCGTAACTCTGGATGCCCTCTGAAGCTGTAGCACTGCCCCTCCTAGGCCTGCGTAGCGGCTGAAGCCTCTGTGCTTGCGCAGCTGCTGCTGCTACTGCCCTTGCTCCTCTGCGTTGTCCCTAAAAGCTGCTCCTCTACCTCTTGCTGACTCTTGGTTCTGGGATCAGATCATCCCCTCTACCAATACTACCCCTCGCTGCAGAAAACTCTTCCGTAAATTCTTAGCAAACCCTACCCTAGAATTCCAGATCAGTCTCTCAGCTCTGCATTTGTGTGTGTGTCTCCAACTAACCCTCAAGCCTTTTTCTTATACTTTTTCATTCATCTCATCAACAGCCGAGATTAAATCACTCATCAACGGTTGAGATTAAAGGACTGCTTGATCCGCGTCACTTAGAACATTTCAACACGTGTGAATCAATTCACTTTAATTATTTAATTTCCCTAAGTTTAGACTTAGGGATTACATTAAAATAATTAATTATTTGAATAACTTGAACACCAGATGAAATTTCTCCAAACGCTTTCTGGGTTTTCAAGGTGATGTGTTTCCTAGCCCCTCCATAAATTTTCGGGGCTAGAGCACACACGATGCAACCCCAACTACACAAAATCTCAACACTCCCTCTTAGCACGGAGTGTGCACTAGCAATACATCCACACCATGTATCGCAAGATCTTGGTATTGGTTTATGTGATGTTGATGCTTGGCCTGCTACCCTCCATCTACTACACTGCTGCTCTCTGTATTGCTGCCCATGTCACTGCCATTGACACTGCCACATCTGTACTGTAGCTCCCTCTCAACTTGCTACATCATGCTACCCATAGCACTACCACTGCTAATCGTTGCACTGCAACTCAGTTGCCGATAAGAAAGTAAAGGACTCCTGCCCAACTGTTGACAGACAAGTCAGCCTGCCTCCCATCATTGAAGCTCCCTTGGCTGTTGATTTACATTGTCCTCCTGAAGCCACTGCGTTGTTGAAGTCCCATCAGCCTCTGCGGTGTTGCCTCCACGTTGTCGTTGCCTCTGCATTACACTCTTCCCTCTTCAGCTCTTCAGCTCTCCCCTCTGCTTCAATGTAACCTTTTGCAACCATCTCTCAACTCATGTCGCTACTGTCTTAAGGCTCCCATAACTCGTATGTGATCCAAGAGTAGGGCTGAATCAAGGATCCTGCCACTCCTGTCTATAGCTACTCTACAGATCCATATCACCCCACCCCTTCTCTCGAGGGGCATGAGCACTCATGCTGCATCATCATCAGAGCCATCATCCTTTGTTGTTGCAACCTTGGAATCAGAAGATCCTTTGTCCTTCTTCTTAGGACAAGTGTTGGCGAAGTGTCCAAGTTTGGCATAGTTTAAAGCACCGGACTTTGGATAGGTCCCTCTTCTTCTTCCCATGTTGCTTCCTTTCCCTTGATGCAAGGGTTGCATCATCCTCCTCCTCTTTCTTCACTCTAGTTGATCCGCTTCCGCTGCTTTGCCTCTTTGTGATTCTCCAGATTTCCTCCTAACGGAGGATTGCCCACATGTCTGCCCATGATGGTAACGCTGCCCTACCCAGAATGCTCTGGACAAACGTTTCCCATTCTTCCGAGACTGCATTTAGGGTCATCCTCACTAGGAGCCCCTCATTCGGATTTGCACCCATGGCAATCAGCTGATCCCGAATAGTCTGAAGTCTGAAGAGGAATGGATCTATCTCTTCACCCTTCATCATCTAGAATAACCGCATCTGATTCTCCAAAAGCATCCTTCTTTGGACCGAGCCTCCTTGTTACATCGTATCTAATGCTACCCACATCTCATTTGCCGTATTATTTCCGGCAATACGAGGTATGACGTTGTCTTTGACTCCGTCTAAGATCAAACGCTTATTCCGCATTTGATTTTCTTCATAATTCTTTAGAGGATCTACATCGGTTGGTACAGCTACAACTTTCTTTGCATGATGCTTGAGACCATACTCATCCAGAACTGACAAGATTCCAGCCCTCCAGATAACAAAGTTGCACATGCCATCCAACCTATCCTGATCTCTCAGTCCATATCGCGCCATCTGCTCAGATCTGTCAAAACAGATACTCCTCTCCATCTTTCTGTTGCAATACTCAACAGAAAATGCTGGATCTGGATTTCTTGGTGATTAGAAACCCTCTATAGTAGCTGCTCCCTCTGACAATTGATCTCATTCCTGGAGATTTTCACCCAAACACAATCGGACAGTACTCTTCGATCACCCTCCTGATCGAATCTCAGATCTGTTTGGCTCAGATCTGCTGAGTGACTGTCTTCCTCTCGCTCTTTGTTGACTTAGCTACGCACAATTCTGCACTGGCAGAATCTCCACCACACCAGCACTGCTAAAGATCTGAAGCACTGCTTCTGGATCTTGGCAAGACTTCTCTACAACAGGAAGAATGACTGGATTGTGTCTCACTAACTAGCCTAGCGTAGCCTCAGCGCTGCTCAGAAGTGGACTGCGTAACCCCAGAGTGGGTGACACAGTCCTTACGCTGGCCTGGGAAGGCTCTGCGTAAGCCTGATGGCCTTCTGTAGCTGCAGCGCTGCCCTTCCTGGGTCTGTGTCCTCCTGCTGCCAAGCTACCCCTTCCAGATCTCTACTACTTCTACTGTTGTCCTGCAGAATAAATATTCTTCAGCTGATTTTCTAGAGATTCAGCTTGATCTGCTATCGCTCTCATACCATGTGAAAATTCTACTGTAGTATCATGGTTTACTTCTCCTACTTGATTAATTTATACAAGTTATCTTCAGAAATAAGATTTAGAAAATACCAAAGTAAACACAACTAACAACCTACACATGCAAATCATTTACTGAATATTACGCTCATTCAAACAAAGTGACACACTGATTGTTGGACATAAGTCCCGAAAAAACCCAAAGCGGGAAAACCGATGCAGCAGATATGAGGGTTTATTATTATTAAGTAGATTCTGAGTACAGCAAATCTGGGCACCAAATCTGGTTCACCCGATAGAGAAAATATAGATTTGCAGCTAACCTGCTATTCTATGACCAAGATTCCGACTGATCCACACCCTCAAACGGGATTTACAAGACTAAGCCCGATTATGGCCCTAGACACTACAGCGCTACTGTTAAACATTCAATGGAAAACACACACAAGGAAATGAAGATAAGCGTGAGTTATTATTTTATTAACCATAGAAGTGTATTTATATTACATTGGCGTGACTCTTGGATTCCACATTCCAAGGTCACTTGGACTCCTCTTTGATTTTTCGCCTTTCACACCTACCCATAGAGGATTAGGTGTCCAACATTCCCCCCCCTTAATCCGAAGGGGTATGTGTGAGTCCAAGAAGAGAGCTATAATATAAAAATGACAAAGTATGCATGGCAACACTTAGGCTGAATGAGCTCTCTGAAATGTTCGCATAAAGAGGTGGTTTAAGGATGACCACCAACACTGGAATGCTTAGTGCAGTTCCTGGAACTCTTCCAAATCTGGCAAGAAGTTGAGGTCTTCTACTAGAGGAAGTGCTCCTCATATTTTGAAGAGGGAGACCTTCAACCTAGAAGAAGGGAGGTCTACAACCTGTGATGGTTTAAGGATGACCACCAACTCTAAAATGCTTGATGCATTTCCTGGAACTCTTCCAAAACTGGCAAGAAGTTGAAGTCTACTGCTAGAGGAAGTCTCCTGATTTCTTTAAAGAGGAAGAAACTCAACCTCGCATAGATGGTTTAAGGTTGACCACCAACCAAAGGCATGCTCATGGGCATCTATGTCTCTGGCTACAACTCTGAATCTGGAATGACAAATTGTGGCTCAAGCTCGCTTGAACTATTGTGTCTCTAGCCACAACTCTGAATCTGGAATGAGAGATTGTGGCTCAGGCTCGCTTGATGTGGCTTCGAAGCTTGTAGATGACCACCATTTCCCCCCCTGTCAGGTACAAGGTGAGATGATGGCGAAAATGCAACTACAAGATTGTTCAATATTCTAGAACAAGTTCTGACATGTGACTTAAACATCTTCTTGGTTGTTGATGCCCATTGCCAAGAAGCGATCCATCCAAGATGAATCTTTGTTTTTGTAGGAGGCTTGTTTCTGAAGCATCTGTGTGAAGAATGGGTGTGGCGAGCACAGTGCTTGCATGGGTGAAGATCGAAACAGTGATATTTCATATGGCCAACTCGATCACAGTGTTGGCATTTTACAATTTGTTGTTGTTGCTTTGGAAGAGGAGCAAGATCTGGAACAACTGAAGGTGAACTGTCATGAAGAAATCCGACACTCTTTGATGGGCTTGGAGTAGTCTGAAATATGAAAGGAAAACCCCTTGTCATATCCAAGACATATTATGTGCTTGTTGTGGACAAGCTCTTCCCAAGGTTTGATGATGGGCTTGGGAGGTGCATGCTGCATTTCTACATCTTTCTGCACATCTGCTCCTGAAATGGGTACTGCCTTTGCAATTTCTTGTTGCTGATGTGAGTTTATCTTAATGTTCTGAACAAAAGCAGGTTTAGAATGACAACTCTTCTGTTTTAATTCTTCTTGTTGGAGCTAAGATTCCAGTTGCAGAAACTCGATCTTTTCATGTGCATCTTGTAGACATATTTGAATGTCAGCAAGAGTGGTCTTGTTGATTTTGACTGTGTCTTCAAATTCAACAATGGAGAGTATGAGAGTATCTAGAAACTTTAATAACTCGGTACTTTTATCCATTGTCTCAGCAATAAATAAAGGCCTAGAAATGCACCACTATTGATTCTAGAAGCTTATTTTAGTATGAGTTGAGGTGAAAATTGGCCTTAAGTAATCAAGATGCTTGCAGCAAAAAACAACATAAACTTCAAAGACTCAACTCAATTCTTTTTGACATCAACCTGCACAAATGTTTGCATGCCTTGAGCTACCACATGCGCTCCTATTTCTGGCTCGACTTCCAACAGCTCAACAATCTTTACCGTTACAAGACGAAAGAATACTCTCACACTGTCGTCAACAAGTTCAATGTCATCCCGCACTCCATTCCTGACTAGGTTTTCAATTTCATGCCCATGTGGGGCAGTTACTTTATCGGGAACGTGAGCCCTGTGCGCATGGATTTCAGATGGTTTTGCCTCGGGAACTGTGTAGCAATACTCAATTCGTTGGCGACGCCCGAGCAAGCATCTGCAATAATGGACCTGCTAGAGGAGAGGTGGCAAGATTTAATTGGTGAGATGCCTCTCAAAATTTCGTACCCAGCCCTTGAAGGTCATGACTGGCGAATCATTACACAATGCGATCCTAAAAATACAAGATGGAGTTATCACAATGGTGGCTCTTGGCTAGTTCTCCTGTGGCTATTGACAAGGGCCTACATAAAGTCGAGTAGGCCGCAGATAGCGAGAAGAGCAATCGAGTTGGTGGAGCAGAGGCTCTCAAAGGACGGATGGCCTGAATACTATGACGAGAAGATGGGTCGATATGTGGGGAAGCAGGCGAGAAAGCTTTAGACATGGTCCATTGTCGGCTATCTCATTGCCAAAATGATGCTGGAAGACCCTTCTCATCTAGGCATGATTTCATTAGAGGAGGACCGCAAAATCATGAAGCTCCGTCTTACCAGATCCGTTTCCTAGACTTGTTAGTCCTTTATAAATACATACGATATCATGATATCATATTCTGCTTACACAGAATGAGGAGCGCCCTCTATTCCCTCTACCGACACACGCAACTTATTTTTCCTAAATTTTCTTAACACCAGAATGCAAAACAAATTGTAATGGTTGTGGCCATGGCATTGAACAGTACAACACAACAGGAAACGTGTGTGGTGGATGTAACAAAGTCGCAAATCACCACCGGGGACAACACTTTGGGCATTGAACAAATCTTTGTGACCATAGCAGAGACGTTTCAACTTTATGCAAATGCAGAGAATCGAGAAGACTGATAGGTTAAGCCATGATCACCTGAGAAAGGAGTTACAAAGGATGCCTAAATATAGGGACCTGTGGTATAGCGTATGAAGCAGAATTATGCAGTATATTGGGCGTTGGGGAGCAAAGAATTTGACGGTTTGTTAGGAAGGACCAGCGCTATTCAAGGCAGCGAAGAGCGCATCCCTATGTTTCACAATGAGGATGAAGAAGGCCACTCATCATGGCTCAGATACCATGTTAAACGTTCATGGATAACATAAGGAAATGAAGATAAGCATGAGTTATTATTTTATTAACCATAGATGTGTATTTATATTACATAGGCGTGACTCTTGGATTCCACATTCCAAGGTCACTTGGACTCCTCTTTGACTGTTCGCCTTCCACACCTACCCATAGAGGATTAGGAGTCCAACAGCTGCCCCTAAAGCCTCAGCGTCAGCCCTGCTAGGCTCTGTGTGCCTCTGCACTGCTCAAAAGGGGACTGCATAACCCCAGAGTGGGTGACACAGTCCCTACACTGCCTCTGGAGGCCTCTTCGTAACTCTGGATGCCCTCTGAAGCTGCAGCGCTGCCCCTACTGGGCCTGCGTAGCGGCTGAAGCCTCTATGCTGCGCAACTGCTGCTGCTGCTACCCTTGCTCCTCTGCACTGTCCTTGAAAGTTGCTCCTTTGCCTCTTGCTGACTCTTGGCTCCGGGATCAGATCATCCCCTCAGCCAATACTACCCCTTGCTACAAAAAACTCTTTCGGAAATTCTTAGCAAACCCTGTCGTAGAATTCCAAATCAGTCTCTCAGCTCTACATCTGTGTGTGTGTCTCCAACTGGCGAATCATTACAAAATGCGATCCTAAAAATACACGATGGAGTTATCACAACGGCGGCTCCTGGCTAGTTCTCCTGTGGCTATTGACAGGGGCTTGCATAAAGTCGGGGAGGCCGTAGATAGCGAGAAAAGCAATCGAGTTGGTGGAGCAAAGGCTCTCAAAGGACGGATGGCCTGAATACTATGACGGGAAGATGGGTCGATACGTGGGGAAGCAGGCGGGAAAGATTCAGTCATGGTCCATTATCGACTATCTCATTGCCAAAATGATGCTAGAAGACCCTTCTCATCTAGGCATGATTTCATTAGAGGAGGACCGCAAAATCATGAAGCTCCATCTTACAAGATCCATTTCCTAGACTTGTTAGTCCTTTATAAATATATACGATATCATGATATCATATTCTGCTTACACAGAATGAGGAGCGCCCTCTATTCCCTCTGCCGACACACGCAGCTTATTTTGCCTGAATTTTCTTAACATCAGAATGCAAAACAGATTGTAACGGTTGTGGCCATGGCATTGAACAGTACAACACAACAAGAAACGTGTGTGGTGGATGTAACAAAGTCACAAATCATCACTGGGGACAACACTTTGGGCATTGAACAGATCTTTGTGACCATAGCAGAGACGTTTCAACTTTATGCAAATGCAGAGAATCGAGAAGACCGATAGGTTAAGCAATGATCACCTGAGAAAGGAGTTACAAAGGATGCCTAAATATAGGGACCTGTGGTATAGCGTATGGAGCAGAATTATGCAGCAGATTGGGCGTTGGGGAGCAAAGAATCTAACGGTTTGTCAGGAAGGACCAGTGCTATTCAAGGCAGCGAAGAGCGCATCCCTATGTTTCACAATGAGAAAGAAGAAGGCCACTCATCATGGCTCAGATACCGTGTTAAACATTCATGGAGAACACACACAAGGAAATGAAGATAAGCATGAGTTATTATTTTATTAACCATAGATGTGTATTTATATTACATCTATGGTCACTTGGACTCCTCTTTGACTGTTCGCCTTCCACACATCTTAGATTCCACATTCCAAGGTCACTTGGACTCCTCTTTGACTGTTCGCCTTCCACACCTACCCATAGAGGATTAGGTGTCCAACAGCTGCCCCTAAAGCCTCAGCGTCAGCCCTGCTAGGCTCTGTGTGCCTCTGCGTTGCTCAGAAGGGGACTGCGTAACCCCAGAGTGGGTGACACAGTCCTTACGCTGCCTCTGGAGGCCTCTTTGTAACTCTGGATGCCCTCTGAAGCTGCAGCACTACCCCTCCTGGGCCTGCGTAGCAGCTGAAGCCTCTACGTTGCGCAGTTGCTGCTGCTGCTGTCCTTGCTCCTCTGTGTTGTCCCTGAAAGTTGCTCCTTTGCCTCTTGCTGACTCTTGGCTCCGGGATCAGATCATCCCCTCAGCCAATACTACCCCTCACTACAAAAAACTCTTCCGGAAATTCTTAGCAAACCCTGCCGTAGAATTCCAGATCAGTCTCTCAGCTCTGCATCTGTGTGTGTGTCTCCAACTAACCCTCAAGCCTTTCTCTTATACTTTTTCATTGATCTCATCAATGGTCGAGATTAAATCACTCATAAACAGCGGAGATTAAAAGACTACTTGATCCGCGTCACTTAGAACATTTCAACACGTGTTAATTAATTCACTTTAATTATTTAATTTCCCTAAGTTTAGTCTTAGGGATTACATTAAAATAATTAATTATTTGAATAACTTGAACACCAGATGAAATTTCTCCAAACGCTTTTTGGGTTTTGGAGGTGATGTGTTTCTTAGCCCCTCCACCAAGTTTCGGGGCTAGAGCACACCCGATGCTACTCCAACTACACAAAATCTCAACAGATATATGCTGATAAGCACAGGGTGAAGTGACAGTTTGAGGTAGGAGACATGGTCTACCTATGCTTGCAGCCATATAGACAGTCTTCACACAAGAAGAAGGGTGCGGAAAAACTTCGACCATGGTTTTATGGGCCTTACAGGGTGGTCAGGAGGGTAGAAGAGGTGGCTTATGAGTTGGAGCTACCTTCAGAGAGCCGAATCCACAATGTGTTTCATGTCTCATGCCTGAAAAAAGGGCAGCAGGTCGTAACAACCGAGTTGCCTCCATTGGATGATGAGGGACATTGGTTTTGACACCAAAGCTCATATTGGAGACCCGGGAGAGGAGGTTGAGAAACAGGGTGATCCGGGAGCATTTGGTCAAGTGGAAGGATTTGCCAGAGGAGGATGCTACATGGGAGAATGAACCGAATTTGCAGCATCTAGCTCTACAGTTGCTTGGGGTCAAGCAACATCCGGGAGAGGAGGACTGTAATGTCCCTTCATAATTACTTTCCTAAGGTTTGAGGAACCATTTTTGGCAATTTTGATTAATAATAGCCTAAGGAAGTTTTTGGTAAAGGGAACTTAGGAGAAGTGCATCAATTTGCATGTTAGTGGAATGTGGGGGCCACTCACCCACAAACAATACGCACTCAAGGAAGAAAATTTGAATTCCCTAAGGTGAAGTTGAAATTAGATGGGGCCCACATGAGGCTCATGGCCAGCAATTATAAATAGGAGGACGGAAGTAGCATTTGGGGTCTTTTGCCAATTCGAAAATCATGTTTGCCTTAGTTGTTCAGCTAAGCCAAGTTGTCTTGTTTTTTAGCATAAGAGCTTCCCAAGGAGTGAAGCTCAACCTTTCTTCTGTGGCCCTAGACTGCCACTCTAGGAAGGCTTGCTTCTATCATTGAGACCGGAGGAGACAAGCAGACAGGCCTCTACGCATTTCTGGAGTCAGCCTACGCAATTCTGGAGCAGCTACTGCACAGAGTAAGAGGCTACAGTGTACACTATTGGTGGAGGAGCAGTGGAGTTGGGTGTTGAGTAGGGGAGCTACAGGAGTATTTCTTGATCATTTCCAGCCAGGACGAGTGTAGTTACAGCAGAGGAGACACTATCCCACGCAGAACGTATTTCCAGAGCTCAGGACTGCATCACTCTTTCCATGACTGCGCAGTCACTGGAGTGAGGTATTTTGGGAAAGCACTAACTGGAGGTTTGAGGAGCGGGGGTGTTGAGAAGTTGGTTGGAGGTTTATTTGGAGGAGATTGCAGGAGTTTTAGGAGCAGAGATTGACAGGTTCAGTCACAGTGACAGTTTTCTAGTTTGGAGGACAGCCAAGTTGTGAGGGACCAATTTTGGGAGGTCAAAACCAAGGGAAATATTTTCTGGGCTTTTCAGGGTTTGGGGCAAGGAGCTCACCCTTAATTTCCTAGAATTTTTTGGGCAGTTTAGAGAGGGCAACTCAAAAGTTGAAATTGGCAATTGGCCAACAATGCAGAATCAGAGAGACAACGTAGCTTTCTGGAGAGCAGAGTTATTGCTGCAGTTGGGCATTTCTGTTTTTATCACCTGAGGCTTGTAGCTTGCCTTGTGCAAGCCTGGGTGCACTTTCTCCAGCTCACATTGTACTCCAGTATTATTATCTAATAAAATTGGGCCAGTTTGGTGTTCCGGGAAATTTCCAGTTTTTGTGTGTTTGCTGAATATTTCTGTATTATTATGTTGCATGTATTTGTTTATCATTGCAAATTTCCAGTACGAATATTACAAATTGTGAGGAAAATAGATCAGATCCGGTGTTAAAAGTCCAACAGGCTGTGATATGATAATTGCTTCTCTCTCTCTTGTGTATATATAATATATTCTCAAAACAATGCACAAAGAAATAGTAGTTGTAGAAAAATCGACTCACACACAGCAAAAGTGAGGATTAAAGGACTCACCAATACCATGTAGGTTTTCAGCAGTTTCTCAAAAAAGGGATTAAGGGACTCACCAATACCATGTAGGTATTCAGCAGTTTCATACACAATTATTTTGATCATAATATCCTTGATAATTACATACAGCATTACAACCAGTCTTGGGTGCAACGTAGGATGGTTGGTACCTCCCTAAACACTTATTGTGAGGAAAATAGATCAGATCCAGTGTTAAAAGTCCAACAGGCTGTGAGATGATAATTGCTTCTCTCTCTCTTGTGTATATATAATATATTCTCAAAACAATGCACAAAGAAATAGTAGTTATAGAAAAATCGACTCACACACAGCAAAAGTGAGGATTAAAGGACTCACCAATACCATGTAGGTTTTCAGCAGTTTCTCAAAAATGAGGATTAAGGGACTCACCAATACCATGTAGGTATTCAGCAGTTTCATACACAATTATTTTGATTATAATATCCTTGATAATTACATACAGCATTACAACCAGTCTTGGGTGCAACGTAGGATGGTTGGTACCTCCCTAAACACTTCCCATTGACCAAAACATGACCCTTTCCCATACTCCCAGATCCAGTGCTACATAGTACAGTGTCACCTTCTGAGGTATCAAAAACTGTCTACAGATTAACAAAAAAACAAATCCATGACTTAGAAAGGATACAGGATGGTAAAATTAATATAGAGAAGCAAGATAAATTTTGGAATGCAATCAAGTACATTGACAAAATTATTTCCACAATGACCTTGATCCTTACTCCAATAAAAAACCTTTGGTGGTGATGAGAACGATGGTTTTGACCCTCCCAAGGTTAGTTGTTGACAATAGTCAATGTCTTCCCTCTTATTCTCCAACAGTTGCAAGCACAAATGAGTTTTAAAAATAAAGGATCAGTTCTTTAAGAGGGTCAAAGTTGGCTGGATGACTTTTTCCCATTTTTGCCAATTTTTCCTGACTTTTGGTGATTTTTTCAAAAAATAGTCTTGATTTTTTCCAAAATCTTGTGATTTTTTTGCGGCCGATTTTATATTTGAGGTCACCAATTTTTTGGCAAGTCTTTCATCTCTTATACATGTTGATTGATTAAGGAAATGTTTCATCACTACCAATGTTTTCCAATATTTTTTGATGATCTTCAGGTTTTTCTGAAGATGACAACATTATAATTGATTTAAAAACGCATAAAAGAATACAAACCACATGAGGAAATCGCTACCTCTGATAACAATACGTGGAGGATCCAATACTTTAACAGACATATAAATATCCCAATTTCACCATTGCTTCAGCATGAGAAATTGTAGGTGACTCCTAGAGTTTCAGATAAAAAATATAAATGAGCAGGCATCACAATCTAAATATAACATTTGTATTTTAAAAGAAAAAAGAACATTTACAAAACAGAATATAGGAATAACAACCCATAAACAAACACCACAAATTCACACCAGCACTGCCATTTCAATTAAAGCAATAATCACTTACAATCCGAGCCTATAAACTCGAGTGATTTCCAGATAAACCCTCACCTTGCCACCATGCTTCTTCAGCTCAGAAATGTCTGCAAAATAGCCTCTATTTAACTCATCCCCACTGCACTACAATAGGTCCAAATACACACAATCAAAATAAGTAACAAATATATAAGAGTGTATATATGTATAGTAGTTGCAAACAAGTATCGAGATCCCCTTGCTATCTTAGTCCAGGGAATAAGAAAGTTATTGCATAAAAGAAAATTCCCATGAGATTCAGTGCAAATCATTATGATTTCTTTCATTTATTGTTGAAATATCAAAAATAATTTAGTTATGATAAAGAAGAAAATTCTCTAATCCCAATCTCTCACAAACCTAGGATTGCACTTCTCGTTATCTTGATATTAACTTTGGAAACAAAACTTCATCTCCGTCAGCTTGAGATCAATATGTTAGTACTCGGAGATTTCATCATGATTTCGTCCAATACAGTGCTTTTTTTGGTCCAGTTCAGATCAATTCTTCATCAGTACATTCCTTCAAGGTGATCTTTTAGTGACATGTACGTCACTCATCAGCTCTGCTATTTTTAGAATAGGTGCATGCAAGGGATGCAGCTTTATGTGCGATGCATAACTGCATGCAGGGTTTGCTGTGGAATTTTCAGGTACATGTGGAGCTTCATTCATGGTTTTATGTGTGATTTGGTCAAATGCAGGGCTCTTATTGAGTTTCTTAGTTGCATGCAAGGTTAATTGCAATACAGAGCATGAGGACACCTGAATTGCATGTGGAGCTTCATACAGAGATTGCCCCTTTTGATGCTTACTAAAAATAGTTACAATTAATAACAGGTACCTTGATTCCTTCAATCTACCAATTGATGAGTTACTAATTTTAGTACTTCCTATATTTTGCATGTGCTATTTATAGTAATGTCCGTTTATAGTAGGATTCATGCACACTTGTTTTCATGGGCAAGACTCCAATTCTAGGAAATCCTAATTTTTCGGTGATCACTGCTATTTTTGGCAAGTAATATTTCAGGCACTGAAGGTTTTGAGTATGTGTCCCAGATTGGTCATAAGGTCAATTCCAGAGGTCGGAAAGTATTTCCAAAGTGTTGGAGGGTCAGTTTCCCAGTCAGCAGAAGGCAGGACGGCTTGATCTTCAGTTGTTCTTGGCTAAGTGTGTAGCAGACTGCGTAGAGGTGACGCAGTAGCTGCATTGAACAAGGAGGATGGGTTGATTTTCAGTAAGCAGCCAAGAGTTGGGATTGCTTGGAATGAGGGTAAATTCCCTCATGATATTTTTGCCAGTATTCTCTCTGCAGGATTGCCAGTATTTGGCATCCAGATTGTACTCAGATTATTTCACTGTTGCTTAATAATAAAACCCTCAGTTGTTGCACCGGTTTTCCTAAGTTGGGTTTTTCCGGGGACTTTTGTTCAAAAATAATTATGTTAAATTTATGTGTGTGTGTGCTAGCATTTCTTCCAACATTTTATTCTTCCACAATTTTATTTGTGTAGATTGTAGTGTGATTTATTTAGTATTTGTCGTAGCAAACCAACAAATAAATTGTTAAATTAAATTAACAATTAGGAGAATAATTTCCAATTGCTGCAATAGGATTTTGGTTTGGAATTTTCACAATCAAATAGCCCCATGAGAAGTTTCCAAAGCCAGATTGTCTCACAAGGTGCCAAGCTGGCATCCATGTACTCGGCATCAGCGGCGCTCAATGCAACTGACTTCTACTTTTTGTTGAACCAGGAAACTGTTCCTGATCGCAAGCTAAAGCAACCCCTAGAAGTGCTCTTTCTGTGAGTTGTACTGCATGTACCCCTCTAGCTTCAGTCCATCAATTTGAGTATATCTCAATCCATAATCAATTATGCCTCGAAGGTATCTCAACACATGTTTTGCAGCCACCCAATGAACTCACTTTGGCTCTACCATGAACTAACTGAGTGTATTGACTACAAAACAGATGTCTGGTCTGGTATTGACTGGGTACATGAGACTTGAGAGAGCCAATTAGTTGTCTATATAATGTAGGGTCCATTGCCTCTAATCTGGAAGCATCAATCTTTTTCCATTGGTCACTAGTGGCGTAGACATGGGTCTGCAGTTCATCATCCTAAATCACTTTAGGATCTCAACTGTATACTTCCCCTACTAGAGGAAGATATCTCCATCCTTCTGCCACATCTCCAAGCCCTAATATAATGCATCAACCCTAAGTCCTTCATGTCGAACTATGTTGCTAGGTCCCTCTTGCATTTTGCTATGAGCCTTCTGCAACCTATGAGAAATAATTCATCTACATATAGCACCAAAATGAAGGCTCACCCGTGACCCAAATGTAATACAGTTTGGGGTCTGCCTCTCTCCTAGTGAAGCCCATGCCCTGTAAGTAGTTTTCAATCTGGCATACCACACCCTAGGAGCCTGCTTGAGCCCATATAGTGCTCTCTTCAACCTGCACACATGGGAATCCCTCCCATGCACTTCAAAGACCTCTAGTTGCTCAATGTAAATCTCTTCTTCAACCACACTATTGAGGAATGTTGTCTTCACGTCCATCTGGTGAATCCTCCAACCCATCTGCACTTCAATAGAAATTACTGCCCTGATGAATGAGTATTTGGCAACTGGGCCATAGGTCTCATCGTAGACAATCCCTTCCTTCTGTGAAAGGCATTAGCCCACAAATCGCACCTTCAACTCTTCCACACTGCCATCTACAACATGCTTAATCTTGTAGACCCATCTAGATCCAAACACAAAATCTGTCCTCTAGCCATGGTACAACCTCCCAAACATTTTTATTCATGATGGACGAATACTCTTCCACCATAGCATCCATCCACACTTGATGCTCAAATGCCTCCTGGAAGTTGGAAGGTTCAGCCTCAAATAGATTAGTCATTAATGGCATATAGCATAATATCTTTGTGGTGCCTTGCTCTGTCTAACTAAATATCTAGGAGTACCCAAGTACTCCTAAGCATCTCTTAGTGTCTACCTTTTCCACTTGGCCTTCTTCCTTTTTATGTTGAAAGTCTGAACCTAAGAGAGAGGAACCCTTTGCTCCTCGTCCTAATCCTCCTGCTTGGCCTGCTCATTCAATTCACCACTTTGTCACAATATCATGAGGAGTTTGCCCTGATCCTCCCTTGAGTGTCACTTGCTCCTGAACCTCCATTGTAGAGGAATTTGTGCTACAATACCTCTTAAGAGCTCTATGCTCCTCAAAATTCATGTCCCTATGCAGCACCATTTTCCTAAGTGTTGAAATGTAAATCCTATAGGCTTTTAAGGTCTCACCATATCTCACAAGGATTCCCTTCTCCACAGTAAGTTCTAACTTGGTCCTCTTTTATGAAGGAACATGGTTGTATAGTAAACAACCAAAGATGAGAATGTGTGACAAATCTGGTTTCTTTCTTATGAAAGCCTCCTCAGGTGTCAACCTACCCAACACATTATGTGGACTCTGGTTCTACAAATAAACAGTCTTGTGAAAGCCTCCTCAAGTGTCAACCTGCCAGTACATTATGTGGACCCCAGTTCTGCAAATAAATAGTTGTGTTGCAAGACTCTACCCATAGAAGCATAGGCAGCTCTTAGACATGTAACACAACCTTCGACGCTCTGATAATGGCCTTATTCTTCTTAATGCTCTAATAATGGCCTTCGATGCTCTGATAGTGCCCAAAATTTCACAGCTACATGGATGCTCTCATATGGCATCCCAGAAAAGGGAAGATTTCTTGTCCCTAATAAAGCCAATTACGGTTATGATTTTCCTATTCCAAAGGTTCCAAATTATTATAATATCTCGGGTATTACACATGGACAATTTTATGGCAGTTGTAAGGGAGATGGAAACATGGTTGAAGAATTTAAAGAAAACAAAACATGGTAATGTCTTCCTTGTAGTTGTCACAAAGGAAGAGCCATGTGGCAACAATAATGAGAGGTATAAGCCAAGTTGTGATGATGCTTGTTACTGCTACAACTTTAAGAGGTATTGGAAAAGCATAAAGCAAGCTTGGTCTCCTAAGCTATGCAAGAAAGAAAGGTAAATAATTAAAGTAAAATGTGAACCAAAGGGGTGGAAAAAGTAGGCCAAGGAAAAGGGTAACTAATGCCTTCATGATTGCTCCCTCTTCTCATTATAGTACTCGAACACATTGGACCCCCTCTAGCTGGTACCATGGCCATGGCCATCTTCTTTGAAGTCTCGCCCACTCCATCACTATCACGTGCAGATATAGAATGATGGGTCTACTTATGACATCTTGTTAAAATTCGCAACTAGGGAAAAACTCCACCTTAAACAGCTCATATGATGGAGATGATATTTTTATTGGATTCCTCTTTCCAAGAGGTGCAAGATTGATCTAAAGATCATCTTGTTTGGATGAGTAGAAATGTGATTTTGAATTTAATTCTCACACATGTGCAAATTGTCATGGTCGGCTAGAAGTCAAATGTAGGCTCATGAAGCCCAACAAATGTGTCTTTTCACCCTCATCAAACTGTATAAATAAGAGTGACCTTTTGCCTCATTTGGACATCATTCACTCACACATTCTTCTCTCTCCAAATCAGATTGGTTCGTAAAGCTTGGGTTTCTCTCTCTTCCTCTCTCATACATGTGGCTGAAGGATGCATTTCAAGAGCATAATACAGGGCGAAAATTACAGAGTGTTGACCAGTTTTAACCGAGAGTCTGTTGATTGATTTTGACTACGGTTTTCAAGCAGAAAATCCAATTTTGTGAGGTCATACTGTTGGGCACAAAAATCGAGGTGATTGGGGCAGTTTGAACTGCATTGACCACAGGCTTGTTTGACCTACAACGTTGATTGAAGTTTGACCGATTTTGACTAAAGTTTCAGGGACTATTTTGGGTTGACTTTGACTCTTCTTGGAGGCCAAGTTGACTGACTTTGACCGAGTTGTCTTGGGGATGATTTGTTGTTGATTTGACCAGCGTTGACTTTCTGGTTAGGGCTTCTGATTGACTATTGTTGACTGTTGTTATGACAGGGTTGATTTGATAGTGCTTGGGCATGTAAATTTGTAATATGTACTCTCTCTCTCTCTCTACTAAATTATTGAAGAATAATCAGAAGAATTTGATCAAAGGGTTTTTCCCACATTGAGATTTTTCCTTGGCATCCACCAAATATTGTGTCCTCTTGTCTTGGCTTGTCTTCTACATCTTGTTTATGTTCTATCAGCATTTACTATCATTGTGATTAAGCTAATGTGATTGCTAAACTGGAATTTGATATTGGGCTAGTAAGGAAATTGAAGTAAATTGTGCTTAAGCATAGAACATACCATTGTTATCTAAAATTAACATGGTATCAGAGCCCAAGTGAAGACAAAGCCCGAGCAAGAGTGAGAAAAGCAATCACTGAGATCTGTTGGACAAGGATAAGAGTCAATGGCTTCCTCATCTTACTTCAAATCTGAGGACAAGCTCAATGATAAATCTGATTATTATGCAAGGAAGATGTCTCTAGACTTGACTTTGGAAGAGAATGATGTCATGGATTATGTGCAGGGAAAGATTGTTGAGCCTCCTTCAAATGCACCGAAACAAAGTACAAGAAAGGTGAGGTCAAAGCTAAGAAGATCATCAGGGATTCCATTCAAAAGCATTTGGTTGCTTACATTTCCGATTTGGGCACATCTAAGGGTATGTATGACAAGTTGGTTAGCATGTTCAAAGCTAGCAATGCAAACCAGATCCTCTTTCTCAAGAACAAGCTGAAAGACATCCAGATGGATAGAGGGGAATCTATCCAATCCTACTTCATGAGGATTACCGAAATCAAAAACGATCTTCTATCTATTGGAGAAGTTATTCTTGATCGGGAGCTCACTCTTATTACCCTTGGAGGTCTTCCACGAGCATGGGATGTATTCAATACCACTATCCTCAACAATGATAGGATTCCAGGTTTTGATGAATTGTTGACTAGATGCACTCAAGAAGAAAAAAGGATCATAGAGAAAGACATACCTTCAAATAGGAATGATCCCACTGCATTCTCCACTCACGCAAAGAAGAACAATGTTGGTCCAAAGAAACAAGGTCAAGGAAGATAGGGATTCAAAGAAGGAAGAAAGGGAAGATGTTTCAATTCTAACAGGTTTGGCCACTATGCTAGAGAGTGTCCCAATAAAATGATGATGATGATCACAACCACAACAATTTCAAGGGAAATGAAAATAAAAGAAATAGCAAGTTCAACAACAAAGGAAAGAGAAATGCTCCAGTTGCACGATATGGAAATGGTCAACCTACTAAGAAGTCAAGAAACTCCAGGTATGAGGAATCTAATGTTGTAGATAAGCAAAATGAATTTTGATGACGAAGCTGACCCTAGTCCGTCTTTTTTTATTCTCTGAAGGTCTCCATTCTATGTAATATTCCCAATTAGCCTTGCTAATTGGAATATTTCATTTTTGCTTTATTTTACCGCTTTAGCAAGAAATAATAAATAAAGTGAGAAATAAGAGGGGTCACCTCACTTTAGTCACCTCACTTTATTAATAAAGTGTTCTTTTCCTAGTAGATGGACGTTATAACTTAGAGAGGGGGCCTTGGGGGTCCACATGATTATGATGGGGGAGGCATCAGGCTGACCCAAGGTAAACTGCGCAGGTCAAAGGAGAGTAAGGACGCAGTTAAGTTTTGGAGGGAGTTTGGCATTATAAAAGGAGAGGTTCTCACCTCATTTGAGACATCCATGATTTGATATTATTATTGAGAGCTAGACTTCTGTCTGCTTCAGCACGCCGGTTGTTTAGTCGGTCTGCAGCACTGTTTAGTGCAACCGAGTGTCTCCGGTCGGAGATCTCACCCTTAGCCTCGGGGGACTTCAAGTGCCTGCCCTGGTAAGGTTATTTCTGGTTTCACCCTTAGCTTCGGGGGACTTCGAGTGCCCGCCCTAGTAAGGTTCTGTTCTGAGTACACCTTTCAGTTTCAGTAGCAAAGCAGCAGCAGTTTCTGGTGCAAATCTGAGGAGGAAGAAGCCCTCTTGTGGCTGCGCAGTTCCAGAGGAGAAAGGACGCTGTTCCTGGAGGAGAAGGACGCTGATCAGCCTAGGAGAGTGAGGACGCTGTCCAGGGAGGACGCAATCCAGAACTGAGCAGAGAAAACGCTGTCCAAGAGGAGGAAGGACGCTGATCAGTCTTGGAGTGAGGAAGTTGTCCAGTTCTGAAGAGGAGGACGCAGATCTGAAAGCATAGTGACAGATCCAGCCTTGGAGAGGGTAGATCTGAGCAGAGAATTGCAGATCTAGTTCTGTATGGTGTAGATCTGGAGGTTTAGCCCTAGATCTAGCTTGGGAGATTGCAGATTTGAGGAGATATTGGTAGATCTGGCCTAGATCTGAAGAGATAACACCAGATCCAGCCTTGGAGGTTGCAGATCTGGAGAGATATTGTCAGATCCAGCATAGATCTGAGGAGTTAGCAGCAGATCTGACTTAGGGGGACGCAGATCAGGAGAAGAAGGACGCAGATCTGGTTTGGAGGCTTCAGATCTATCAGATCTGAGCATTCAGGAGGCAGATCCACCTGGTAGGACGCTGATCTGATGAGCAGGCTTGTATGAGATAGGCTCAACAGCGTTTTCTAGCCTTCGGTAGCTGATCCATCTATCAGGAGGTTGTGGGTGATTGGTGCTTCATCTGTTTCTGCGCTATCACTAGCAGAGACAGCGTTTTCCATTGGTGAGGGTTTGGAGTTGGAGATCAGCTCTTTTCCAGTCTTCAGCCCCTAGTACCAGCGCAGTCCAGCTCCAGTCTTCAGAGCAGCTAGGACGTTGTCCTTGTTGCAGCCATTATCTGTTTGAGAGGGTCTCCACTTGCCTAGGGCAAGGATAGGTGCACTTACTCTGATTATCTTGTACTCCTCTCTATGTACTTTCTGATTAATAAAATGGCTCAGTTTCTGGTATCCCATGTGTAATGATTCAGTGATCTGGTTCAGCATTGTATTTTCTATATCTGTCTGGCATATTTCTGTTTATTACTGGTTATTTCCCCTTTGGGGATATTACATTCTAAAACCCTGTGGATTATGGTCCCGTGTCCAGACAAAATCACCTATTCCGCTACAAGAAAACTTCTTAATCACTCTCGATTGCACCCAGGCATCATTTCAAACCCCTTTGTCGAAACTGGAACAGGAATAAACTTCTGGAACGGGAATTGAATTCCTAGAATAGACATTGTACATTCTTCTTCTGTTACTTCGACACAAAGCTACGCAGGGTCACTGCTTCCAATGTAACTGTCCATACACATCTCTTTCATACGTGGGGAATATACCAGAACAAACTAGGGCCAACTCTACAATCTAGCAACCTTGAATCTGGCTTCCACACAGCTTTGATAATATTGAACAGGGACTTCGATCCACCCAATTTCGATCTCGTTCTTCAGGTGTTAGACGCAGATCTCCTCTCGTAACTCCATTGGTGGCTTATCTCTGTAAAAACAGAGATTTAATTGTTGATTGAACAACTTTCAACAAATGTCGAATTCCTCCAGCATCCATCGATTCCTTCTCTGTGTGTTTCCCACTTTAATCTTCTGCGTGTGTGCTCACTTAGGCCTCTGCATGCCCAGCTTTTCAACACTCTTGCGTTCTAGATAACGTTCCTCTGTTTCTGTGTTTCTCCTCTAGCTAACGTTGCATTCATTTGCGTATTACGCACCCAATCTTGCCTTCTCCCAATGCCTCGACGTGCTCACAATTCAGCATCCTCAAAATCTCCCTCTTATCCTTTCTATTACAGAGAAAATACAGCACTAGTCTTAAATATTGTAGATCTATAGACCCTGGCCATCGACTGAACAGATCTTCTAAAACCAACCAAAGATCTCAAGGGAATCGAACTGTGTAGCAACTGCTATCCAACATCAGTAGGTTTATATTCATGGTCCTCAATGGCATCATTAGCTTAAAGAAAAATGCCCAAAGGAATCCTCAACCAGAAAAAAAAAAATTAGCTTCAATGAAAATACAGATTAGAATTATCAAACTCAAAGATCCCAAATCAGCTACAGGCTACCACGACATTAACAAGAGATGTTACATTCCACGATGCAGAGACACGAGCAAGATCTGCTGATTTCTGGTGTCCATGACTGAATAGAATAGAACTCGAGCAGCAAAATAAGCATTAAACTAAAATCTCCTAAAAGTAAAACTGAGATTATTAATCCCACAGTTCTTGATAGCCCATTGGACATGTATTGTGCAAAATAAGAGAAAGAAGAAAGAAAAGGTCTATTCTATACTCGAGAGACTGCAAAGTAATGTATTGATAATTCCTCCACCTATCCTCTAAAATTCAAAGATTACCAATTTCGAATCATATATCACGCAGAGTATATACCATAACAATTTCAATGTACCAAGATAATTTTCAGAGATACTTAAAACAACCAATGCTATTTATAAGAAGATTCAAACATGTACAATACTTGGCCTGATATACAAATATGTATGGGCATATCGAGCCCTTGGCCTTCTACATCTCCTCACTTTCACACACACTCACTCACATCTACATCTACTCTCTACCCCTACCTCTGCATTTCCCATATGCAAGCTTACATTTATAGAAATAATTACATAGTTATGGATTATTCTAAATCCATGATCTTCTCTGTTATCACCCATTAAATTGTGAAACATTTCTTTATAGGGTCATATAGGTCACTCACCAAATGGATAAGGTCTCCTAAGCCATTTCAAGGTGGTATAGGAAAATTTTTGCATTTTTAAGCCTATCCTAAGTTTTGAGATCACCTTCATTTATGCCATTTCATGTCAAATCGGTCCCATACCATGTCAGTTGTCATTCCCCATGCATTCAGACTCAAAAAGATGAATCTGCCAATTTTTCAAATTTTCGTAGCGTTTTACACAAGAAAACAGTAGAAAACACTACGAAAACACCTAATAATTTCATAGCGAATATAAGGATTTCTCTGTTTTTTTACTTTTGAGCAGTCAACTTCAAGGGCAGTTTCTGGGCAAATAGAGAAGTATTTTAAGAAACTGAGAGGGGTTATTTTCAAGCACATATCAAATAACATCAACCTCTTTCACTTTTCTCAAAGTTGCTACAAATTAGGAGATTCAGAGATGTCTTTCAGCTCTATTTTCAGAATGCAGAATTTTCCTGTTTTATACATGTTTTTAGAATGCAAATTCTGGACAGCTGGAGATGGTATTTAAAAAACCAATAGGTTTTTCTTCAAAACATTTTGATCAACAAAAACCTCCTCCAGTTTTGCAAAATCTATCAAGGATTCGAAAATATGAGTTCATTTCTAAACTGCAAATTCTGCCTTTTTGAGGCAGTTTTCGTAGCGTGCTTCAGGCTTGAAGCTAGAAAAACGCTACGAAAATTCCTGTAGGTGTTTTTTTACTTTGAAATCCAATTTTGGCATTTTTTATGGGGGGAGATCAATGGTTGCAAGGTGTCATGACATAATGAAGGTGTTGGAACAGCAAAGAAGTCAAGAAGATTGATGGAAAATCCATTTTTCCCACGCTACTAAAACTCGCTATGAAACTGCCTAATGACACTCTATTTTTGCAGCAAGGAGCTTTGGGTTGTATTTTGTTATCTTGAAAGTGTTGTGAAGGTCAGCTAGCCACATGTAAAGGTCAAAGATAGTCAGCGGAATGTTTTTTATGCAGGTTTGGTCTTCGACAAAGTTATCAAGCTCATTAGTTCATCATGGAGGCATTATCATGTGTGATGGCAGCAGCTCCTTAAAAGTAGGAAGACGTTTCAAGAAGCCCTCCTAACATGTTTTAAAAGCTCATGGCAGCAGAAAGTCAAATTGATTGGCAAAAGTGTTTAAAACAGAAGCGCTACGAAAAGTTGCTACTAAACTCGCTACGAAAATTTGTGTACATGATTGTTTTAGCAGTCAACTTCAAGTCTGATTTCAGACCAAATGAAAAATTATTTTGGAAATCTAAAAGAGGTATTTCTTCAGCACAGGTCCATCTACAAAAACCTCTCTCAGTTTCTACAAAACCATCAGGGTTTGGAAATTATACACTCATCTTTGAAGCCTATTTTTCAGAATTTTCACTAAACAGATTTGTGAAAAAATTGTAAAAATTCGACTTGGAGGAGATCCAGCTCAGCATCCACGTGGCATAATGACAAATCATCACTCTAGTACACTCAGCAAATTAGTTGGTTGCAGTTGATAAGGGTTATTAAATTGATTTGTTGAACTATTAATGAAAGAAGAGTCCTTTTTGTATTCAAACTCTGCAAAACAGAAATATCCCTAGGAAGTCTCCAAGTGATGGAATCATGCTTGAAATAGGTCTCTGAGGTGGGAATCCGAGGTGAGTAAGGCGGCAAATCATTTGTATGAGTTCTCATTCTATAAATGAGAGGAGATTTAGAGTTAGAGAGGGTTGGGAGATGTTAGGTATGTACTAGCACTACTATTGTAATCTTTCCGTATCAGTAATATACTTTTGCAGCAGCTTGTTTCAAACCCAAGATTTATTGTATGTTCTTATCTATGCTTGTTTATCTTAGTCCTTTTGATCTTTATGCAGTGGCTCATGTGTAATCACTTGGAATTCAGTGATATGCTCCAATTTCATGTACACATGTAGTTGTTGTTTTGTCCTTTATGTGTGATTTGATAAGAATATAAGTGCCTTGGCTTCCATGACATTTGTTGTTTTGTAATTGAGGTTTATAATGACTCCATAAGCCCAATGGTAGCAAACCCTCTACATTTTCCACCTACAATTATATACAATCAAGTCATTATCATAGAGTTAGCCATCTAGCAGAGTTTTCATTGCAAATCCTTTGACAAGTTGAGAGAGCCCTCTTAGGCTAAAGAGGCTAATCTTTAGTCAAAAGTTGGTTTGAAACAGTTACTCCAAGTTGACCATTGCAGCAGCCCAACAGGACTCAATTTGGTGATAACATTTTGGCGCCGTTGCCGAGGACTGAAGGTGTAAATTTTCCCAGGGAAGAACGACAAAGTTTCAGTTCTAAGGTCTTAGAGCAGCAGACACTTAAACACATATTGGTTGTATTTCTGCTATGGCGACTCCACACATCAAATAATCAATTGGAAGGTTACTCCACTGCTTGAGGATCAGTAGCTTGATGAAGTTCCAAGATGAGTTCCATTGCAAGAATAAATGCCAGGCATGCCCCTATGAATCGATCTCACATCCCTGGTTTTCCAAATCCTATGCCAAAGGTCGATTGGTTAATTGATCTTCCCATATTTAAAAATGAAAAGAAAGATAATGATGCTCTTCATCTGGTTAGATTCCATATGCATGTACACAAACTTAAGGTTCAATTCCCTGAGGATCGTCTCATGAAGATGTTTATGGTCACTTTAGAAGAAAAAGCATGGTCTTGGTACGAAAGCATGCCAAATGGTTCCTTATATTCTCTTGCTGATTTCCATGTTGCATTTTATGAGATGTATAAAGAATGTCATTCCTCCTTATTTTTGGTCAAAGGCTGTTGTAAACATTGTGTGAGTTTTATTGAATATTTAGAGAATTGTTATGAAGATGATGAGTTAATGGATGAGGAAATTTTAAAGGCCCTTCATGACAATTTCTTTCATCACCAAGAAGAAAGGATAGCCTCTCTCTTGGATGAAAATGAAACCCAACAGGAGTTTATTTATGAAAATCATGTTACATCCTTTGAGTTTGATGAAAAGTTGCAGCAGACTTGTCAGTCTTTTGATCAACAACAATATGAGAATCATTTCAAACAACAAGAGGAAATACTGGAAGATAATTGCTATAATCCTCAGGTAAAGGAAGAAATTTATTCTTCATGTCATTCCTTGCATCAGCCTACATCAAATGAAGAAAATTTTGGAAAGCAAATTTTAGACAATCAGATGGGTATGCTTGTTGAATCATATGAAGAGTTACCTTTAGAAATTTCTGTGGTACAAGTTGAGACAGTTCTTTTTGAAGGTGTCCAAGAGTACTCCAAGTATTTCTTCCTCTCAATTGAAAATAATGATCAATAGATTTTTTCTTTTTTATATGAGAAAGGTCACAAGGGTTATAATGAAGAATCTTAACAAGGAACACCATCAAAGGATCATATTTACTCACACTTTCTTGTTGATCAACAAGAATCATTCGTGCATACTATCAAAGATCCTTTCGCAGCTCTGCTAGAATCTTCTATAGGAATGAATTTCAATATGATTTTCAGTTATGTATACAAATTCAGATGGTGGAACAAGTTGTCATCTCTCAGGAATGGTTTTATGATCAGAGAAGTGGAATGTTCGTTCCAACCCAATCCTCAACTTCTTGATTGGCTTCATTGGAAGAGTGAGATCACTTGATTCAGTTTTTATGCTGAGCAAGTAGAGTAGGATCATTTGTATATAAATAAGCTTGAAGATCAAGCATTTTGTCAGTTTCAGTTTTAAATTCAGCATGTGTACTTTCAGTGCTTTAGCAGCTACTTTTTTCTTTTTAGTGCCAAGGTTACAGGTCAGAACAGGTTGCAAGTTTTCATTTTGAAGATGGGAGCAGCCCAATGGAGGTAGCACTGGAACTACTAGTTCTTTGTTGTACCACAGGGGCACACCATCCCAAGTGGAGCTAGTGTTATCACCCATTAAATTGTGAAACATTTCTTGATAGGGTCATATAGGGCACTCACCAAATGGATAAGATCTCCTAAGCCATTTCAAGGTAGTATAAGAAACATTTCGCATTTTTAAGCCTATCCTAAGCTTTGAGATCACCTTCATTTATGCCATTTCATGTCAAATCAGTCCCATACCATGTCAGTTGTCATTCCCCATGCATTCAGACTCAAAAGGATGAATCTGCCAGTTTTTCAAATTTTCATAGTGTTTTACACAGCAAAACAGCAGAAAATGCTATGAAAACACCTGATAATTTCGTAGCGAATTGAGGATTTCTCTGCTTTTTTACTTTTGAGCAGTCAACTTCAAGGGCGGTTTCTGGGCAAACAGAGAACTATTTTAAGAAACTGAGAGAGGTTATTTTCAGGCACATATCAAATAACATTAACCTCTTTCACTTTTCTCAAAGGTGCTACAAATTGGGAGATTCAGAGATGTATTTCAGCTCTATTTTCAGAATGCAGAATTTTCCTGTTTTATACATGTTTTTAGAATGCAGATTCTGGACAGATAGAGATGGTATTTAAAAAACCAAGAGAGGTTTTTCTTCAAAACATTTTGATCTACAAAAACCTCCTTCAGTTTTGCAAAATCTATCAAGGATTCGGAAATATGAGTTCATTTCTAAACTGCAAATTCTGTCTTTTTTAAGCAGTTTTCGTAGCGTGCTTCAGGCTTGAAGCCAGAAAACGCTACGAAAATTCCTGTAGGTGCTTTTTTGCTTTAAAATCCAGTTTTGGCATGTTTTATGGGGAGAGATCGATGGTTGCAAGGTGTCATGACATAATGAAGGTGTTGGAACAGCAAAGAAGTCAAGAAGATTGATGGAAAAGCCATTTTTCCCACGCTACGAAACTGCCTAATGACACTCTGTTTTTGTAGCAAGGAGCTTTGGGTTGTATTTTGTTATCTTGAAAGTGTTTTGAAGGTCAACTAGCCACATGTAAAGGTCAAAGATAGTCAGAGGAATGTTTTTTATGCAAGTTTGGTCTTCGACAAAGTTATCCAGTTCATCAATTCATCATGGAGGCATTATCATGTGTGATGGCTGCAACTCCTTAAAAGTAGGAAGACATGTTTCATGAAGCCCTCCTAACATGTTTTAAAGGCTCATGGCAACAGAAAGTCAAATTGATTGGCAAAAGTGTTTAAAATAGAGGCACTACGAAAAGTTGCTACTAAACTACGCTACGAAAATTTATGTACATGATTATTTTAGCAGTCAACTTCAAGTATGATTTCAGACCAAATGAAAAAGTATTTTGGAAATCTGAAAGAGGTTTTTCTTCAGCATAGGTCCATCTACAAAAACCTCTCTCAGTTTCTGCAAAGCCATCAGGGTTTGGAAATTATACACTCATCTTTGAAGCCTATTTTTCAGAATTTTCACTAACCAGATTTGTGAAAAAATTGTAAAAATTCGACTTGGAGGAGGTCCAGCTTAGCATCCACGTGGCATAATGACAAATCATCAATCTAGTACACTAGAAAATTAGTTGGTTGCAGTTGATAAGGGTTATTAAATTGATTTGTTGAACTATTAATGAAAAAAGAGTCATTTTTGTATTCAAACTCTGCAAAACAGAAATATCCCTAAGAAGTCTCCAAGTGATGGAATCATGTTTGAAATAGGTCTCTCAGGTGGGAATTCGAGGTGAGTAAGGTGGCAAATCATTTGTATGAGTTCTCATTCTATAAATGAGAGGAGTTTTAGAGTTAGAGAGGGTTGGGAGATGTTAGGTATGCACTACTATTGTCATCTTTCAATATCAGTAATATACTTTTGCAACAGCTTGTTTCAGACCCAAGATTCATTGTATGTTCTTATCTATGCTTGTTTATCTTAGTCCTTTTGATCTTTATGCATTGGCTCATGTATAATCACTCGGAATTCAGTAATATGCTCCAATTTCATGTACACATGTAGTTGTTGTTTTGTCCTTTGTGTGTGATTTGATAAGAATATAAGTGCCTTGGCTTCCATGACATTTGTTGTTTTGTAATTGAGGTTTACAATGACTCCATAAGCCCAATGGTAGCAAATCCTCTACATTTTCCACCTACAATCATATACAATCAAGTCATTATCATAGAGTTAGCCATCTAGTAGAGTTTTCATTGCAAATCCTTTGATAAGTTGAGAGAGCCCTCTTAGGCTGAAGAGGCTAATCTTTAGTCAAAAGTTGGTTTGAAACAGTTACTCCAAGTTTACCATTGCAGCAGCCCAACAGGACTCAATTTGGTGATAACATTATCCATAGATCACTCAACTAATTCCTAAAATCTCTTACTCCACCTTTAACTCAACTAAATCCCTATTCTAGGACTCCCTAAGATTTTATGAGATCCTCATAAGGCTAATATCTCTCGTATTCTCAATTATATGAGAATATTTACATTAAAACCTCACACACCTGTTTCTCACTTAATTTATTTAAAATTTACAAATTTCTTATTAATAAATTAAAAACATCACACCACCTAAGTCAACCAAATATACAATGAATTTCAAAGTAAGATGCTCCTGCATCAGACTTCCGATGTAGAAAAATAAATTCATAGACTCATGTCTATGAGGTCTCTCACTTTTCCGTAGTAATGTGACAGCCACAAGTCTTAATAACTTGCTACCTCTAGGATCCCAAACCTTATTTTGCAATTATCCAAATGCTTTGCACTTTTGTTGTTGTTGCATGTCTGCTACCTTCTGGTTCTTTTTCCTTTCTTCAATCAGCTTCAAATTCTGATTGATCATTCCTTTTGTTGTCTACTTCTTCCATTTGGACTGTCCCGTCATCAATTTCCACAGTTCTTCAATCGCAGAATCAATTTCTGTTGTTCCCTGCAAAACGGAATTTTTAATATGCCCTTGACAACCTGTAAGTACATTTTCTGACAATTCCTTGCATGTCTCCATCCAAACAATGGAGTTACCAATACCATCATTGAGTATCAATCTCTGCTCAGGTTCACACCAGTGAATTTCCTTATCTTCATTCATATCCTCAACAACAAATTCTTCTGACTATTTGTCAGTCTCTTTAACCAAATGTGCATGTGCTCCCCTTTGGTTGTCCTCATGAGACAACATAGTCTCATTCTCCATCAGAATGCAATTCTGATCTTGCCTCTTTGAAATGTCTTTGTACATATCCTTCATCTTCATGACAGCGTCAAGTGACTATCTATCACTTGATTCTCCTTTTTCCAAATCACAATCACTGTGTTTAACTTCATCTCTTTGGTCTTCATGCTGAACTTGTCCTCTATTAAGCAATGCATCTATGTACGCCTTTTGTTTCTCCAGTTCAAAACTGTCTTCTTCTGAGAAGTATTCATCATCATATATGGGTTTACAATCTTCTTCAGCATGCATAACAGTTTGCAATAATTGTTCTTCATTTGCTAAATCTGTAGCCACACACAAAATGTCATAAATAAAAACATTAGGCCTATCAGCCTTACTTATCGTCATATCCTTTTGTTGATCTAAACTCTTCAAAGATCTCAAGAGACTTCCTGCAAATCTCTCTTCCTCCTTATTCTCCAAACAACTTATAAGATCTTCAATAGACCTTTTCTCAACATCATCCTCTCCAAGAATATCACCTTGTTTTGGTTAAGAATAGTGAACTCTTTCCTCTGTTGTCAATGGCCTGTATCTGAACTCAGCACCTCTGAGTTTCTCTTTCCTCTTCATTTCCCTTATACTTTTCCTCAGTTTCTTTACGAATAATTGTACCACTGGCCACCGAATTGGCTTCTTCATATTCCATCCTCTTCTCTAGTTTACATCCACATTTTCTTGTAGCAGCTTCTCCATGTAACTGAGTTCACCTATTATCCCAATCATCTCTCTGTCAAACTCCTCTTGATTCATCACCTCTATGCCCTTTACCTTGGCATATTTCCTTCTGTTGTGACTTTCCTTTGAAGCTCTGCAATGACCTTCAGTGATCATTGGCTTCCCTTGCTTTATGAACTCCATCTTGTTCACTTGTGGATTGCACTTAAGCCTCCCTTTTCAGCAAGTCTCTGTACCTTCCTTCGATATCTCATCAAGACTTTCTCCTTAAGCTTGATCTATGGTTCTCTGCCTCTGGAACCATTCTTCTGAGCAACTATTTTGCTCCTCTTTACTTCTGCAGCTTCCACTTCCTTTGAGAACACTATTGTCCTCTTTGTCCAACCTCTGTTGGAATTCTTCAAGTTTCTGCCACTGTTTGAGAGCTCTCGTGCTCCTCCTCTTGAGAACACAACTAATTCTTTGTTACAACTCCTCTCAGCTACCTTTGTTGCTAACACCCTCTTTATTTGCAACCTAAAACACAATCTTTAAACCCAGAGTTAAAAATAAAACATACCATCTCACCTTCAAGATTTTCTGTCACACTTTATCTCGGTGCGCTGCTACCTATCACATTTAAAATCTAATCCTTTCTTCATGCGTAATATGCACATAAAGCACACTAACTTTGCTTTCTTGCTTTGTTCTATCAGTCTTTACTGATCTCCTTTGCGCTACCACTATTATCTCACTTGGTAGGTCAATTTTCCATGCAAACCCAGAAACTGGAACGAAGGATTTATCACACAGTCGCTCTGGCAACGTTGCTCAGTTCTCATATGTTGTTCCACACTCTTTCTAGTGCGGTCGGCAGTCAAATTCTTCACCACAGCACTCAGCAAATCGCTCTTGCAATGATAAACAAATGCACTAGCCACAAGCTCCAGCGCCCTGCTCGACAATAGGCCACACAAATGTTCCACCTTGTTGACCGACTCTGTTATATATTCACCTTATAGCATTCCACGCTTTGATCAACTCCACGATAAGGAGGGACTGACCAAACCACAATTCAAAGTCGTATTCATCCTCAGTACGACGGAGCCTCAATCCACAGCTTCAACTCAAGTTTGCACTCTGATACCAAATGATGACGGAGCTGACCCTTGTCTGTCTTTTTTTATTCTCTGAAGGTCTCCATTCTAAAACCCTATGGGTTATGGTCCCATGTCCAGACGAAATCACCTATCCCGCTACAAGAATACTTCTTAATCACTCTCAATTGCACCCAGGTATCATTTCAAACCCCTTTGTCGAAACTGGAATAGGAATAAACTTCTGGAACAGGAATTGAATTCCTGGAACAGGCACTGTACATTATTCTTTTGTTACTCTGACACAAAGCTACGCTGGGTCACTGCTTCCAATCTCACTGTCCATACACATTTCTTTCATAAGTGGGGAATATACCAAAACAAACTAGGGCCAACTCTGCAATCCAGCAACCTTGAATTTGGCTTCCACACATCTTTGATAATATTGAACAGGGATTTCGATCCACCCAATTTCGATCTCATTCTTCAGGTGTTAGACGCAGATCTCCTCTCGTAACTCCACTGGTGGCTTATCTCTGTAAAAACTGAGATTTAATTGTTGATTGAACAGCTTTCAACAAATGTCGAATTCTTCCAGCATCCATCGATTCCTTCTTTGTGTGTTTACCACTTTAAGCTTTTTCGTGCGTGCTAACTTAGGCCTCTCTGTGCCCATCTTTTCAACACTCTTGCGTTCTGGATAACGCTCCTTCGGTTCTGTGTTTCTCCTCTGGCTAACGCTGCATTCATTTGCGTATTACGCACCCAATATTTCCTTCTCCCAACGCTTCGGCGTGCTCGCACTTCAGCATCCTCAAAATCTCCCTGCTATCCTTTCTATTACAGAGAAAATACAACACTCGTCTTAAATACTGTAGATCTATAGACCCTGGCCATAGACTGAACAAAGGATATTTGTACTATGTTATTTTTGTGGATGACTTCTTTCACAAAACTTGGATCTATTTCTTGAAAAAGAAAGATGAAATGTTCAAGTGATTCCGCTCTTTCAAAGCCTTGGTTGAAATCAAACAGGGAAGAAGATCAAAGTATTGGGGACCAATAATGGAACCGAATATGAGTCAAATGAGATCAATGACTATTGTAGAGAAGATGGCAATAAGAGGGATACCACTACTGCTTATACTCCTAAACAAAATGGATTTGTCAAAAGGAAGAATCGAACCATCATTGAAGCCACTCATGCCATGCTTCATGACCAAGGCCTACCGAAGTTCTTATGGGGAGAAGCTTCCAACACTGTCGTGTACGTTCAAAATAGATGCCCACATCAAGCATTGGACTCCAAAACTCCAGAATAAGTTTTCTGTAAGAAATCAATCAAGTCATAAAACACATAAAAACACCAGAGAGATATAACTGGCGGAAAAGGCTGAGAGCCTTACGACATTCCTCACATATTCTTCATTATTCAAATAATGTTATAATACAAATAAATAGATGAGGAAGTTGTCTCAAGATAGTGCATCTATCGTGGACAACTTGGTTGAGCAAATAGCTCAACCACACACTAATCTAGGAGCTAAGTTAAGTAGTCCTAAATTAACTCCTAATCAAGAGGAACTAACATAATCTAGAAAATTAGGCATAAAATCCTAATTTTCAATATTTAATTAATTTAATTAACTTTGGATTTATAATTGATTACGAGAGAGAGGCTAACATTCCCCCCCCCCCCAAAAGGATAAATCCAAAATAAAAACGAGGAACCATCTTCCAAGTTCTCATGCTGAAATTGTTAATCCTCAAAAACACTGCCTGAAAAACCGCCAAAGTTGGATGCCAAAAAAGTTGTGATATGAAGAGACCATGAGTCAGTTGCATATCTGATTCATCTCTGAATTTCGCTTGACAGTATCATCACGTGCCAAGCTGCAAAAGGATCCATCTATCCTTTGCTTGCAATCAGCATCCTTTATCCACTGACAAAATTGTGAAGACGCCCACTAGCGAATTTGCTTGTCCACTGACAAAATTTTGAAGACACCCATTGGCGAATTTGCTGATGATGATCGCCCACTGGCTGATGATGTCAAAAAACAACTCACTGTTGCTTTTGCTGATGCTGTCGAAAACTACTCACTACTGCTTTTGTTGTCGACCGCCCACTAGCAAATTTGTTGATGATGATAGCCCACTGGCTGATGATGATGATGATGTCAAAAACAACTCATTGTTTCTTTTGTTGATGCTGTCGGAAATTGATCATTGTTGATGCCCACTGACTTCTTGGATGTTTGAATGCCCATTGGCTGCTGAAGATGCCCACTGGCTGCTTTGCTGATGTTGTCGAAACTTTTAGTCTGACAACCACTGTCAATTTCATTAACATTTTCCCCCCTTTGTCAGTTGAAAGGAGAGACAATTATATGGAAATTATTTTTGAACTCCCCCCCCTTCAGGTGTAGGAGAGTTTCACTAGTGTACTCCTCCATTCATCTGCACGAGAGTACCATCTGCGTTTAACTGTCGGCTGCAATAGGTGTGATTGTATTCAGTTGTAAAACTTATACAATCTTTTGATTGTTGACAACCATGATCAATCCATTCATAATTCATCTACAATCTGGCCGATTGGTTTTGGTTGCTGCATTTCTCTGATGAATGATTCGACTTGCCACAATGGCGACAAGGGTGGAGATCAAAACAATGATCTTCCATATGACCTGTTCTTTGACAATGTGAGCATTTTGGTTTGACTAAAACTTCACTTTGTGTGCATGTCGGTTTGTCTACAACTGTCGCAGAATTTGTTGATGTGATTTGTTCAAGAAAGCCTGCACTGACGAACTTAATGGGCTTTGAATAATCTGGGATATGTAAGTTGTCATCATCTTTGACATATCCTAATCCTCGTCGATTTCTGTTACTTTGGATTTCTTCCCATGGCTTGATGAATGGTTTGGAAGAAAATTGAACTTGAACAACTTCGACCCTTGAAGTTGTTTGAATGAATGGCTTATCATCTTTATTTGTATGGTTCAAAGACTCGGAAGCATCACTTCACTCTTGCAACTTATTTCTTTGTAGTTGCGACTCCAGTTGAAGGAACTCACTCATTTCATTTGTCTGTTATACATGTCATGAAATATCAACAAGAGTTGCTTTGTTGATTTGCACCATGTCTTTAGCACTTGATAGGACCAAATTGTGAAGAACTTGTAACAGCTGGATGTGTTTCGCCATGTGAACTCGCTCACTTGAATTCAGGCTCGCTTGTCTTGAACTTTCTCACTTGATTTGAACTTGTTGAATTCGCTCGCTTGATTTGAATGACACGCTCGCTTGCTTTGTTGCTTGAATAGCATGCTTGCTTGTACTGGCTCGCTTGATTGAGTTTATCACGCTCACTTGCTTTGGAATTTTCTTGATCTCTTGCTTGGTGAAACTTGTTTTTCACGTTCACTGGAACTCATGTTCGCTTGCTGTAGATTTCAACTTGCTTGATTGTTGTTTGAACATTACATTTACTTGCGTTAGAGTTGAACTCGCTCGCTTGCTTTGATTGTGGCTTCAATGAACTTCACGCTGGCTCGCTTGATGTTGTGAACTTTGTACTGACTTGATTGTGCTTATTGGCAAAAGAAGGGTGTCAAACACTGTCGAAAATGCATCCAAAAGACAAATGACAAGTTCAAATAATATGACTCAGTTGAAGACTTACTTGACTTAATTGTCTTAGTTTGACCACCTTATCAATTCAAATTGGGGTGTCGGTTTCAACCGAGAATTCACCTGTACAATTCAACTCAGTTACAAAAAATGTTTATCTATAAGAGATACAAAAAGTGTTTGTTGATGTCGTCTTGTCTTAGAATGCTTGATTTTGTGGCGTCCTTAACTTGATTATTTTGATTGCAGGATGTGGAATATGGTTGTAGAAGACCTCTTTATCAACTTGATGAAGTGTTGCACAAGTGCATGTGATTGTTTGTGCTTTTAAGCTTGATTACATGAGCTTGATTACATGAGCTTGATTACTTAAGCTTGAGGACTTGTATACTTAAGTTTTCTTATGTGCATGTAGTTTTTTTAATTTATTGTGTACCATATTACAAAAAGTGTCAAAAAAATAGACACAAGTCATATACACGCATTTACTACACGCGGTGTACCTAGGATCCCCTTATTCAATTTCGGGCAAATCTAGGACACAATCACCACACAAAAAATATGATTTTATTGAGTACATGAGCAATCTTCACCTTCAAGTAATGAAAATGCCAAGTTGGCAACCCTTTGATGCAACTCGTCTTTGAAATCTGAATTGAATGTAGACTTACTCAACCTCCTAGAAGGAAAAACTTTACTTCAAAATACACCTTATCACAACATGAATTACAATCTTCACCCTTATAACTCCCCTTACAACAAAAATATTTTAGCCACTCCTTCCAAAAGCAATTATTACTCCAAAACCTTTATAAAAAAAAACTTATCACTCAAATAATCCTCTCACGCCATATCATTCCATTACAAAAGCTTCATGACCACTATTATCCCTCCATAAATACTTTTTAATCTTCCCTTTTTCTTAAACTCGTTAAAAGGTTTATAAAATCACTTTCAAAAAGTGATTTGTTGTTTGAAAGTTTAACTCACACTAAAAAATAGTTGGAGAGATTACATACCACAAGAGTTCCAAATGGTTTTCATCCCGGCGCTCAATGTAGTCTTTAAAGTTGATGACTTTCTCCATGCTACACACTGCTGAATCCTCCACAATGTGAGCCTTTGCTTTATTATTATTGGTTGGAATCACTATAATTGTTGTTTGAGTAAAACAGCGAGACTTGAACCCGTGATTCATGCGATTTCTCCTTTTAGATATTGATGTTGAAAAATTATTGGACTTCTTGCAGTTGGATGACTGGGTATTGTGTCGAATTGATGAAAATCACTACGTCGCCCAGAAGGTCGTGCCAGCAATGTTGATCGGTCCCGGGATTCGAACAGGGATTGCAGGCCCAATTGCAGGGGATCGTCAACATGGAGAAGAAGCTCGCCCAATTGCTAAAGAGCAGAGGCTCATTGGACCCAGTCGTTAGAGGTGTTCGCGTTAGCCTCATGGATAGCTACGAAGCCCTCTTGCTCACATCAGATCCCTCTTCCCACACTTATGCCACAGAAGTTGAACAGGGTCTCTAGAGGCTTCACTACAGAGGCATTGAAGAATTCCGCACCAAAATGCGCAATCTTTCTGCATCTCCCAACAACAACAGGACTGACAGATGAAACCTCCACAAAGACAGTATGTCGCGGGTCATCAATTCGTTTAAGGGCTTTTTAGACGAGGCTTGCAGTTATTTCCATGGGCTTATTGTCAAATTCAGGGAAAATTATGTGTGACTGAAATCGATATAGCACAACAGAAGTTAATCCAAATTCATATGGTACAAAAACAACACAAGGTCATCAATTCCACTTAGTAATGACTTCTATTTCCTCTTCCAGCAATTGTATTTGCTCTAACACTGAATAAGCTCACGTTGAAATGCATTCATTTCTCCAAGCCCATTTAAGAAAATAAATCAACTAAGAGACATAAAAAATACCAAAATACCAGATCAAACAACTCTTTTGAATGCGAAGAGCATGACTCTACTTCTCCAGCCTCACGAACCTCTACTCGGCTCCACGAACTCCTTTCACACATTCACAGCAAGCATGCCCTCTGCTCACAGTAACATCGATATGACAAAAGACACCTACTCGACTTTTCAAGCTCCTTCACAGGCAGTGGGTACTACAACGCCTCTCACATGCATTGGTCACAGACATCCACTCAAGAGTTAGAGAATGTGTGGCACTCTTCCGCTGCCCAACTCCACACCATCTAACACAAGTTAATTCAGCCCATGCAAAAATGTTGTTCATCAGCTAGATTTGATGACGGATCTTCTTGGCACACTTTCCCAAGAAACAATTACAAGGGTTTGTAATGAAAAAGCTAGAAGATACTTGAATAGTATGCACAAGAAACAACTTGTAACTTTTATACAAAAATCTGTGGGTGCAAACCATTTAGCACTTAAACTTTTGGAAAGATTGCTTGTGTTTGATCCAAAGGATCGTCCTACTGCAAAAGAGGCTTTGGCCAATCCTTATTTCAGGGAATTAGCACGAGTATCCCGAGAACCTGAATGAAACAATTGCTCAACAGATCATGCGATCTCAGCCATAAACTTAATCACATTGCAGACTCCCACACTCACCGCACCAATTTTGACTTTATGGTCACTACAAATAGAGATCTCTTTCTCTGCAACTCCTCCTCGAGTCCAATGACAGAGATGCGACACACAGGCCACTCAACCCTCCAGAGGGACAGTCAGTACCACAGACACATCACACAATACTATTTTTATTTCCCGGCGCTCGCATGAGGAAGGCAAGGCCTAGACCCATAATTGCTCTGATACCACATGTAAGAAATCAATCAACTCATAAAACACATAAAAACACCAGAGACATAGAACTGGCGGAAAAGGCTGAGAGCCTTACAACATTCCTCGTATATTCTTCATTATTCAAATAATACAAATAAATAAATGAGGAAGTTGTCTCAAGGTAGTGCATCTATCTTGGACAACTTGGTTGAGCAAATAGCTCAACCACACACTTATCTAGGAGCTAAGTTAAGTAGGCCTAAACTAACTCCTAATCAAGAGGAACTAACATAATCTAGAAAAGTAGGCATAAAATCCTAATTTTCAATATTTAATTAATTTAATTAACTTTGGATTTATAATTGTTTATGAGAGAGAAGCTAACATTTTCACTGATAAGAAACCTGTTGTTTATCACTTTAAAATTTTTGGTGGTCCTGTATATTTTCATGTGCCGAAGGAAAAGAGAGGCAAGCTAGATGCATCTGGGAAGAAAGGAACATTTATGAGCTACAGTGAAATTTCTAAGGCATATAGAATCTATGTGCCTGGTCAAAGAGAAGTGTGTTGATTTTTGTAGCATCGGAAAGTGTTCTAAGTCTCAAACTTTGTGAGGAGACTTGGACATCAGTATTCCAAAGAACCCAGAAATCGTTTGTGGAAATTCCACTCGGTTCATGTCTTATGAAAATAATTAATTATTTTAATGGAGACCCTAAGTCTAAACTTAGGGAAATTAAATAATTAAAGTGTATTAATAAGACAGAGTGTGAATCTTGTAGAAAATGAAGATCAAGTCAAGTTTTAATCTGAGCCATTAATTAGACTTCTAATCTAGGTCGTTGATTCATCAACGAGAAGATTATAAAATAAGGATTGAGGGTCATTTGGAAAACAAGTCGTGCATACACTCGGTACCAAAAGGAGATCGATTCTGAAGGAATAGAATTAGACTTCAGTTGGAGAGATGTACAAGCAGAAGGAGGAGGGAGTCAGCAGTGACTGAGCTCGAGGATAGAGGGACGCAGAGGGTCATAGAAGGCAGCGCAGAGTTGCAACGCACTGAACCCATGCAGAGTGACGCAGTCCAACGCAGGGACTGCGCAAAGAAACATGCAGAGGAAAGCAGAGGCTCTTCCGAGTGTCAGGAAATTTTCGGGAGGGACCAAGAATTTTGTTCCAGGTGTTTTTTGATTATATCTGCCAATGTATTCCTTGTAAAGATTCATTTGATGAATAGTAATAATAAAACCCTCATCTGCAGCACCGGTTTTCTCGCATTGGGTTTTTCCGGGGACAATTGTCCAAAAATAATTGTGTACATGTGATTGGTTCTTACGCTTATGTTCTTTACTGTATACTTCTCTGCATATATAATTGTGAATGTTGCAGTAGTATTTATTTCAAAGTTTACTGATAGATTTCTGTAAATAACTTATTGGAGTAATAAGTAGGAGAAATAAATCTATCACTCCAACTTTAGATTTCCAGATTGAAATTTTCACAAAGTGGAAATAAGCCATGAAGATGTTTCCCTTGGGAAGGTTAGAGATCTTCCTATTCCATGGAAGGACAAAGATGAAGATGCAAGAAAGCAGGAAGAACCGAAGGATGAACCGATGCCCGATGTTGAAGGTCCGATGGATCCCATTGATCCACCTCCTAGTGAGCCCTCTTCTTCAAAAAGGAGACCCTCATGGCTCAAAGACACTCTCAAAGATGCTAAGAGACATATTGCACCGAGTGGGACATTCATGAAAGTAAGAAGCCGAACAGGTACCAAGGGTACTTAGTTGCCATGAGCACCATTGTTCAATCTGAGCCTGGCACATTTGAAGAAGCCCGTGAAGCACCAAGTTTCGAAGGATGCAATGAACAAAGAGTATGAGTCGATCATGAAGAATGATGTGTGGGATGTGGTTACTAGACCCAAGGACAAGTCTATGGTCACTTCTAAGTGGTTTTACAAGATCAAACAAGGAGATGATTAGAGTATTGAAAAGTTCAAGGCCAG
The DNA here is from genome assembly GCA_034641835.2 of Pinus albicaulis. Classification (NCBI taxonomy): domain Eukaryota; kingdom Viridiplantae; phylum Streptophyta; class Pinopsida; order Pinales; family Pinaceae; genus Pinus; species Pinus albicaulis. The sequence continues at coordinate 1,355,941,687 of CM076572.1, forward strand.
GTTCGTTGCTTGAGGCTTCTCTCAAAAGGAAGGTGTGGACTATGATGAGATATTTGCACCAGTTTCCCGATATACCACCATCCATTCGATTATTGCTCTTACTGCCTCTCAAGGATGGAATCTACATCAAATGGATGTCAAAACTACTTTCTTACATGGCTCGCTTAAGGAGGAAGTTTATGTAGAACAACCCAAAGGGTTTGAAGTTCTGGACCGAGAGTCACATGTATGCAGGTTGAAGAAAGCCCTCTATGGGTTGAAGCAAGCCCCCAAAGCTTGGTATGAGAGGATCGACAACTATCTTATAAAGCTAGGGTTTACAAGAAGTGAAATTGATCTGAACCTTTACTTCAAGGTTGAAAATGACAATCCTCTCATTTTGGTACTTTAAGTGGAAAATCTCTTTCTGACAAGTGCAAACCCTCTCATTCATCAATGCAAGAAGGAGTTGGCTTCTGAATTCAAGATGAAGGACCTAGGGTTGATGCACTACTTCCTAGTGTTGTGAAACCAGCTCCAAAAATAGAAGAAAAGAGATATCAACACCTTAGAAATAAGCCACTTCGAGGGGGCAACCTCCAATACATTACATGAATGAACAATTATTGGATGATACAAATTACAAAACCTGCTTTCTATTATAGGAGTCCATGGGGCCACAATGTAATCCTAGTGAGGCCACAATATAATCCTAGCCGACCTAACAATAATAATTTAAGGGCACAATAATAACAATTTGGGGGTTACAAGGGTACAATAATAACAATAAGAGGGTTACACTAACAACAATAAGGGACCATACTAGTAATATAGGGACCTAACATGCCCCTCTCCTTCAAAAAAGTGTTGTCCTCAACGCTTGAGTAGCTCTGAGTGCTTCTGTATAAAATTCTCATCCTCCCATGTAGAATCTTCACTGGGTAAGTTCTTCCACTTGATGAGATACTCTGAAATTGATCGATTTCGTAGCTGTCGAGTTCTTGTTTCCGTGACTGCTTCAGATTCCAATATGATTTTTCCTTCCTCGTCAAGTTTTGGCAATATTGTTTGAACTGGAAGATTTTCACCTATAACCTTCTTTAAGCATAAAACATGGAAAATTGGCTGCACTCGTGAAGAAGCAGGAAGCTCCAATTTGTATGCCATAGTATCAATCTTTTGCAACAACTTGTAAGGACCATAGTACTTTGGCGATAATTTCTTATCCTTCTTAACTTGCTTGAGAGACATTTGTTTGTATGGTTGTAGCTGTAAAAATACCAAGTCTCCTACATCAAAACTTCTCTCACTGCGATGTTGATCTACCTGTTGTTTCATTCGATTTTGTGCCCAATTCAGGTTATCCTTTAAGAGTTGGAGAACTTCTAGTTGATGCTCCATGTGATCTTCCACTACTTGAACCTTCGAATTTTCTCTTAAAGATGATGTGATGGATGGTGGATGATATCCATAAAGTGCCATAAATGGGGTCATTTTTGCTACAGTATGGAAGGAAGTGTTATACCACCATTGAGCGAGAGGTAACCACTTGACCCATTGTGTTTGTTTATCAGATACAAAACAATGAAGATATCCTTCCAAACATTTATTTACTATCTCAGTTTGACCATTGGATTGAGGATGATAAGATGAGCTATGAGCTAATTGAGTACTCGAACAAGAAAATAACTCCGTCCAAAAACTTCCAATAAAAATGGGATCTATGTCGCTCACAATAACCCTTGGGTTTCCATGTAGCTTTTGAATTGTGTCCATAAATGTAGTAGCAAGTGTACTTGCTTTAAATGGATGAGATAATGCACAAAAGTGTGCATACTTGGTAAGTCTATCAACTACCACCATGATGACACTCTTTCCTTCGGACTTAGGTAAACCTGTGATAAAATCCATTGAAATCTCCTCCCAACGTTGATTTGGAATGGATAAAGGTTGTAGAAGTCCCGGGGTCTTAATTGTCTCCACTTTATTCTGCTGGCAAACCAAACATTCCGCCACAAACTTTTGAATATCAGATTTAAGGCCATCCCAAAAAAAATCTTTCTTCACCCCGTGGTAAGTTTTTAAAAATCCTGAGTGTCCTCCTAAAGGAGAAGTGTGCAATTCCAGAAGAATCTTTTGTTTTAGTTGGGAATTCTTACAAAGATATAAGCGATCTTTGTACCATAAGGAATCATTTTTCCAACTAAATGTATCAGATGTACTAGGATCTTGCCGCAACTTTTGAATGAGTGTCCATACATCTTTGTCCTTCTTCCATTCATCTCTTGCTTCAGTTATCCAATCTGGTTGGATAATAGAAATGGCACAAAGCAATGCATCCACCTCTTCATTATTTCTTGAGAGTGCATCTGCCACAACATTAAGCTTTCCTTTTTTGTAGATTATTTCAAAGTCATAACCCAACATCTTTGTGACCCATTTTTGCTGCTCTTCTGAAGATAGTCTTTGTTCCAAAAGGTGTTTAAGACTATCATGATCAGTTTTTACCTTGAAGTGTCTTCCCATTAGGTAAGTTCGCCATTTCTTTAGTGCATGCAGTATTGCTAACATTTCCTTCTCATAAATAGGTTTTTGTAAATACTTTCCTTTGATTAGACGACTTTCAAAAGCAATGGGTCTTCCTTCTTGCATTAAAACAACATCAATTCCATTTCCTGAGGCATCACATTCCACAATAAACGTTTTTGTGAAGTCTGGCGTAGCTAAGACCGGTGCTAGGCACATTGCCTCTTTAAGATGTTCAAAGGCCTTAGTTGCTTCAAGAGTCCATGAAAATGCATCTTTCTTCAATAATGTTGATAGAGGTGCTACTATTCTCCCATAATTCTTAACAAACTTGCGATAATACCCTGTTAATCCGAGAAATCCTCGCAACTGCTTTATGGTTGTGGGGACTTTCCATTCCTTAATGGCTTTAATTTTGTTAGGGTCTACTTTAACACCCTCGTGAGATACAATATGACCCAGATATTCCACCTCTTGTACTCCAAAGAAACATTTGGATATTTTTGCATATAATTGTTTCTCCTGCAATAGTTTGAGCACCCTGGCTGAAGCGAACAAAGTTCCTTCTGAAACTAAATACTCCAGAAGACTTGGAATACAAAGATATCCATGAGGATACAAATATTATTATATATAAGGTATGAAGAATGAGATGAGATAGATGATTGAATGTTACAATTGAGGCCTGTTTATATACCTACGCAGGTGCCTCTTCATGAAAGGCCATGTCTTATTAGACATGACCTTTCAGCCTAATTACTAATTAACTAATTTATCATTTATTTACATTATTTATTCATTACATTGTCTTCCCCTCAAAAAGCTTTGTCGTCAAATCTTGTCGATGAAAGGCCTCGATTTCTTTTCCTGCTACGAACATCTTCTTGTCTTAGGGCAGTGATCCTTGTCGATACAAGTTGATATGATCCTCCAAGTGACAAACAAAACTGTGGCACTGAGAACGGATCGGACCAACCTAAATCAATCTTCTGTGGAATCTTACAATGACTGGAAACTGTTGATGATTCGTTTGTATTCTTCAGACTATCAGCTTGTTTCTGTTCTGAATACATAGCTCGGCTGAGTTGTCTGCTCCCGTGATTTGGATGTAGATAGGGAACTTTTTTGGTTTGACTTTGATTTTCTTTTGGCGAGGATGTTATTGAGTAGGTTACAGAACCTTCATTTAGAATGCTCCTCGTCTGAACTACAACATCGAAGTTTGTATCGTTTGCAACTTTCCTGTCTTCTTCTTGAGTAGTGACATTTACTAGATCAATGTTCGTGTTTCCTGCAACTTGAACTTCTACATTTGTCGGTTTCGACGACTCTTTTTCGACAAGTTATTGCATCTTGTTTTCCAATGACTTCTTATCCTTCTTCAATTTCTTAATTTGCGTTAGCAATTTTTTGTTGTGGTCCTTGAGGCGAGAAACTTCTTGATTCTTGTCAGTTGTGATTTTGTCAATTTCCTTTTGCATATTTTGGATCACCTTTTAACTTTCTTGAGAAATTACTTTTGAAATTTCTTGAATGTATTCAGGTGTCACTGAATTTGGCTTTAAGTTGACGTCCTGTAGCATTATTTTCTTCTTTTTGTAGGAGAATGTTAAAAAAAAAAATTCATATTAAGGATGAATGACCCTAATGATTCCATCCAGAGTGAACCCAGAATTATATCACTATTGTTACAAAATAAGGTTTTAACGGTAAATTGTGAGACAAGGGAATATTGCCCAATACTTAAGTGTAAATTCCCTATGTCGTATTGTTTTTCATTTTCACGAAATGAATTTGTTTCAGTTATATTTGATTCGGAAATCACTAATTGGTTAGCACACTCAGTACTAACATAATTATTCTCTTGATTAAGATCGACAGATATAAGAACTTCCTTTCCCGCAAGTGACCCTTTGATTCTAATTAGCTCACAGACAAACATACTATAATTTTCAGGAAATCTTCCTTCTTTCCTTTCCGAATTAGACTCAATTTCCTTTTCATCAATGATTGATTTCATTTTGTCTGTTGAATTGAGTTTTTAGGGTTTTAAGGTAACCCTTCCTAATATATATATATATATATATATATATATATATATATATATATATATATATTCTTTTAATAATTGATTTTTTTTTAACTCTTTGTTTTGTTGAAAGGTTACAACCCTAGTGAAACGTGGCTATTCACATATATTCACCTATAAAATATATATCCACTTATGTATGTTTGACTCGGTTAATGTTCTCCACGTAAAAGTAAACTTACCATTCACACAGAGATTTTTTTATTTCTTTACTTCTTATTTTACCTTGCAAATACCATGGGCAATTACCGTGGGCTTCCAAAACCACGAGCTTGTAAATTACTTTAAAAAAATCAAAATAACCTTACCTACTCTTCCTTCTTTGTTTTTCCTTTTTATTTTTCAATTGTCTTGTTATGTACGTATATGTACTTCTTTATATATATATATATCTCTTTTTTTTCTTTTCTTTTTTTGTTTTTTTCGAGATATTGGACTCTTCTCTCTCTTTTTTTTTTAATATAAATTCTTCCTTTTTTAATATTTCTTCAATTTTTTTATATAAATTATTCTCCCCATTTTTTTTCTTTTCAAAAATTCTCTGGTTTGTTTTTTTCCCCTTTTTTTATTATGGCCAAAAGCCTAGTGGCGAAAATGGAGAAACTCAAAGATTGATAGCAAAACGCTTCATTCACGACGACAACAAAGTTGACGATTTTTACGGTCAAAGACCTGGATCCAAGAGCGTGGCTATGTGCAGCGGTTAAGCGGCCGAAGGCTCGAACATCTCTGATACCAAATGAAGCGAACAAAGTTCCTTCTCAAACTAAATACTCCAAAAGACTTGGAATACAAAGATATCCATGAGAATACAAATATTATTATATAAAAAGTATGAAGAATGAGATGAGATAGATGATTGAATGTTACAAGTGAGGCCTGCTTATATACCTACGCAGGTGCCTCTTCACGAAAGGTCATGTCTTATTAGACATGACCTTTCAACCTTGTTATCGTTTGCTGCTTACACCTACCTACAGTTAGTGGGAAAAGCCTTCAACCCCACAGGTGTGGTTGGTGGCAAGGAACTCAAAGAAGGGGCTGTCACCTATTCCCGACTCTCTCCGTTTAAGCTATCTCCTAGGTTAGCTATGGGGGGTGATCCCTAAATGGAAAGCTAAGTTAAAAGATGTGAGTTTCTAAGAGAGTTGTTAGAGTTAAATAGATTACTTCTTAAGATTCATGAGCATTTATGAGCAACTTTGAAATAATGACAAACCATTTAACCAGTGCCTTTACAAATAACGTGCTCAAAAGTAAAAGAAATGCTCAAAGAGATAAAAACACAGTAATCTTGAAATGGAAACAAAAGACTGTTAGCACAAGATATTAGAAATGCTCTCAAGATAAAAAGATTTATGAATCAAAGCATGAGAAACTATCTTGCTCATAAGAAAACATTTAGTGTTCTACTTTTGGAAAATGTAAATGAGATGATAGAAAAACTCAAATGTTAGACCAAGATCACAAAATGCAATTAAATTTGCAACACCAAATAAGGGTATTTGCCAATGAAACAAGATATATCAATCATCCATAAGCATAATGATCATTAAAATGACGACATGCAATGAAGTTGCAAAAGTAGAAGCAAATTTCCAAGTACCATAGAATTAAACTTGTTGCAAAATTTAAGGAATTAAAATGCTTGCATCCAAAGTGCTTCTTGAGATAATATTTGCATGTGAATCTTTAAACCACCAAGATAGCAAAAAATTTGGGAACTTTGCAAGTAAATGTGATGAGATAGTGCTCTTGGTTTATTTTATTAATTAGTTCTAAAGCAAGGTTACAATTGAACGCTAATCCTCAGACCTCACCCTCGCCCAAATATTTGGATCTCACAGTGAAGAGTCCATAGAGGTAGAGGGTTCCTAAAATGTCTATTCAACCAACTTAAGTTGGAGGTAAATTTTAGAGATGCAAGTCTAGTATGAAAAGTGAAAAGCCTAAATAATATTAAAGTGAGTTTGCAAATGCTATGTAAAAAATGGAGATGATTCAATTAAATATGATTCATAGTTAGAACAATAACTCGAGTTTACATAAACTGAAAGTGTTATGCTTCTTTACTTGTAGTATATTGTAAAACTTATCCAAATGAGAAATAGATCACAAAACATAAGTAAGTGATGGCAAGTGAGATTGCAAATTGAGAAATTAAAAGACTATGCGATTTGTGTTACTTCCCAATTAGAGCATGCATATGTGATGTGAAAGAAAACGGAAATGTCAAAACCACTAAGTCAATCCATCTACAAATTCTCTCCTTTGAAATGGAGAGATAGGGATGCCAATGGGTAAAACCCACGCTCCCACAACAAAAACAGAATTTTTCATTAATTTTACAAGAATGAAATGACCATGAAACCAAGGAAAGTCTTTACAAATAAAAATTGAGACCATAGACTTTTCCTCAGTGAGAATTTCTAATAACTCAAAATAAATTCAGACTTTACAATAGGAGAAGAGAAGCTAAGCCTCTTCTATGCCCAAAACCAAGGAAGAGAGAGTTATCTTCCTCATTTGAAATTCAGCCCAAAGGTCCTGCAACAACTTGTTAGTAATTTATTGTAGTTGTCCACTCAAGCTGTCACAAGAAAAAATTCAAAAGAGGGCTACAAAACCAATCAAATATTAGAGAGATAAAATTACAAACTATTGCACAACAATTTACAAAGGGCTAACCCAAAGAGTTCGAGTAAACTCTCCTTTTTGCTTAGTCATCTTCAAGTTCTTAGATAGCAAATGAAAGCAATGAAGTATAATGTTTTAAAAGATATTCAAATTTAGAAGTATTCGGCTTGTATACAAACTATGTCTTAAAACCCCTGCAAAACCACTTTGTAAGATGAGACTATGAAGGTTCAAAGAACAAATGAGAGCTCATTTGAGAATGTATCAAGAGTGGGTTGGTCTCTCCAAAGACTTCCCCCAACACTTGATTCTTTGATCCCAACAAGATGTTCCCTCTACAAAACTTCAATCAAGAATTAATTCCATATAGATCTAGCAATAAACAATGATAAGAAACTCTAGAGATTTATTTGAAACCAACTAGAGCATTCTCTACCTAGAGCATATTCCTAAATCAAATGTCAATGTAAGATAGCTCTACATTAACAAATCTACAAGAGCATAAGGAAACAAATTAGATCAAAGCATGAGTAAAAGGAATTATACCAATGATCAACAATTCATCACACTCCAAAAGGAGGAACACCTCATGAATGAAACCCCAAAGTCTTTATTGATATTTCTGAAAGTGTACAAGGCAGCAGCGCTTCCGCAAACACAATAGAATGATACAATATGAGAGCCCATGGCTCCATTATATAGAAAGTTAGGAGCAAATCCCATGAAGAACCATATGCCAAGTGGTGAGAAGGAGGAAATCTCAAGGCAAATTCAAATTTGGTAAGTGGAGCTCCAATTCCAAGTGTAAAAATCGAATTCTGGCAAGTGGACATCATTTTCTTTTCCCTTATGTGCCAAATTCGAATTTTATGATGAAATGACACGTGTATATGGTTGGTAACCCATGTGGGGACAATTTCCCACAAAAATCTCCACCAAATATTCTCTCAAATCCTCTCAAATATGCACTAACTTCACAAATTCGAATTTCCAAGTAAGCGACTCTCATTTAATGCCGGAAATTCAATTTTATTTGAGCACATGTCTTTTCTTTGATTTTAGGAGTCCATATCACTTTGGGACTTCACTTTAACTCCTCCATAATTTTCCACTTCATTTCCACCTCATTTGGCATGTGTGGATATTTATTTTTCTCCATTTATTTAATTTCTGGCTTAATTAATTGTCAGATTTCCCATTAAACTTAGGAAAAGTGGGTTTTGAGGGTTCAAAACACATTTTTAACCCCTCAAAGTGTGTCATAGTAGAAAGTTGAGCGTGAGAAGTGTAATTTTGATTACTCATACCCCATACAACTTCTCCAGACAACACTTATTACAATTCAATTACAATTTTTATTGTAATTTTTGACTTGTAGGAAATCTAAAAAATTAAAAAATCAGTACCTAGACCTAACCAAATTCCACGAAATTTTTTATGTGATCTAGTATGGTAATATATATTGACTCTAGACACTAGGAGTTACCCAAGGCCTCACCATCAAGCCGTACTCCAGCTTTGGGGTAAAATTGAAGGAAAAAACTCAATTAATTATTAACTCCTAGTAGGGAGATGATAATTAACCAAGTAAAAAAAAACCTCCCAAAGTAATACTCACTTGTTGGTAAGGTCCCAGGCTACCTAGGCTTGTTACAGACTCAAAACTCATCATTACTAGCATCACTTATTACAATTCCCCATAGGGCGTGGAATCTAGGTACAAGAGAAAATGATAAGAAGTAGAAGCAGAGTTTAAAAACTCTGTTGAACTGATGATATCTGATGGTACAAATGTCTTCTGGTTCATCCTTGGGCATGGAGTCTTCTCATTATCATCAAGTGCCACTCTAGTGGTCAACAAGCCTAATTACTAATTAACTAATTTATCATTTATTTACATTATTTATTCATTATGAATCTGCTATAGGGGAGTGCATACAAACTGGTGGTTATTAGATATCCAAATCCTTGTGATGAACCACAGCAAAGCGGAAGCAGCGAAAGCAGCGAAGTAACTCTTTCGGGAGTTCTTAACTTCACGAATGGACTGTGGTCCTGCTTTGAGGAAAAACGATGTACCTCCACGCTCATAGTTCAAAAAGATTTCATCCTCATCAGAACCACCTATAGTTCAGAAGGCTTTCATCCTAATTGTACCCACATCCGCATCTGTAGCTCGGAAAGGTTCATCATCATTGTATTCATACTTGCAGTCATTCCTGTAGTTCAAAAAGTTCTCATCCTTGTCATACGTAGATGCTCCTGTGCAACATGGCTCATGAATAGGCATACTAATGGATTAAAAAAATTCCACTGTTGTGAATTTAATCTTCCACTTAATGAAGCTACTTCTACTCTTTATGTAATTTCACTTTTACGGTACTACCAGACAAGTGAAATGGTAAATCTATATCGCAGCGACCTTTCTTTTACTACCATCATCGATTGCATTTATTGGTCAAGTTGTGTTCAACACACGGGTCTTCTCCCTTAAAGCGTAATTATTCAACAACTCTGGTGCTTTCTGATTCTGTAAGGATTGAATAAAACAAAGATGGCAAAAGGAATCCCAATCTCCATGAGACCACATTAACCAATGTTTAAATTTCATATCCCAGATGATTGGAAACGAACGAATTTGTACACTTTTGTGATTGAATTTGTGTCAAAGATAAAAATAGTAAATACTGATCTTTTTGTTTGATACGTCAGTTTGATCAGCTTAGTGTAGGTTATCAGGTATTCCATTTCCTGCGGTATCATCATGGTAGGTTGGTATATTTTTTTAAAGCGAATGAGTTTGTAAAAGAAAGAAAAAAAGCGAAAGGGTGTGACGTTCAATAGGATAGGTAACTATTTTTTTTTAATTATAATATATATATATATATACTATATAGTTTACAATCAATAACTATATATATATATATATATAATAAAATAATTATTATTATTATTATTTAAAAAAAATAAAAAATAAAAAAATAAAATTATTCATATCACCGGAAAATTATACAAGTTAAGATGAGATGTCAAGTACATATGTCAAGTTACACATGCCAAGATAACAAATACACTATGAAGAAATTATTATCCATAAAACTTTGAGGACAAAGTTCTGAAGGAAGGGCCAATTCATAACAAATAAATAAATAAAAGATGATACATTAAATTGTGACAAAAGCAAATGAATAAAACGATGTGTGATTGAACTAAAGAAAAGTGTCAACTATAAGCTTTTAGGACAAAGCTTTTGAAAGAAGGGGCAATGTTATGAATATAATTCATAACGAATATAACAAATATAATTATTAAATAGTCAATTAAGGATTATGTAAGTAGTCATTAAGTTAGTGAAAGGCATGTCAAAGACATGCCCATTCATGAAAGGCCACCTGCGTAGGTATATAAGCAGGGCCTCATTGTAACATTTTATCATCATCTCTTATACATTTTATATATAATATATTATTATTACAATACCTCATGTATTTTACAATTTAAGTCAACAAGCATATAGCTTTGTTGCTCCATTGTCAACACGTTGAACATGATCCTTCCAAGACCTGTTGTAGATTAATATATCATCAAAAAATACTAGCACAAATTTTCTAAGAAAGGGTTTGAAAATGGAATTCATCAACCCTTGAAATATAGAAGGTGCATTGGTAAGGCCAAAAGGCATGACCAAAAATTCATAATGACCCTCATGAGTTCAAAATGTTGTTTTCGGAATATCTTCAGTCTTCATTCTAATTTGATGATATCCTAAACGAAAATCCAACTTGGTAAAATAAATTGCTCCATGTAATTCATCCAATAATTCATCAATCACAGGAATGGGAAATTTATCTTTAATGGTGAGCTTATTGAGCTCCATATAATCTGGACACATTCGCCATGATCCATCCTTCTTGTGTACCAATACTACAGGAGCAGAGAAAGAACTTTGACTAGGTTGAATTATACCCGCCTCTAACATTTCTGCAATCATACGTCCAATTTCGCTCTTTTGGAAGTAAGGATATCTATAAGGCCTGATGTTTGGAGGAACACTTCCTGGAATCAAATGAATAGCATGATCATGATCACGAATAGGTGGGAGTCCTTTGGGAGTTTCAAACACCTTGGAATGATTGTCAAAGACTTGTTGGAGATCTGCAGAAATAGATGATTTTGATGTCGAAACTTCTAGTGAGCATAATTGTGCAATTACGCCTCGTTGTTATTTCTTTAGAAGCTTTGTCATGACATTAGAGCTTATTATCCTTCCCGGCTTCCCTTCAATACCCCGTAATTCGACTTCCTTTCCTTTTGAAAAAAAATTCAAGAAAAGTTCTTGAAAATTAAAAGCTACCGTCCCCAAAGATTGTAACCATTGTACTCCTAGTACAACATCAACACCTCCCATAGGAATGGAAAGCATTGGACTTGTCAACACATATTCCCCCATGGTTAGCTTGATATTATGGCATTTTCCAGAGCAATTTATGGTTCCTCCATTTGCAACCATCACTTGACATTCTGGTGCTGGGTATAGGAAACAATTCAATTCCTTGGCTACCTTACAATGAATAAAATTATGGGTACTACCTGAATCAATCAACACTATTATCTTTTTCTTCTTGATATGTCCTTCTATCTTGAGAGTTTGAGGAGTGGTAATTCCTGCCAATGCATTACACGATATGGTCGGACTCATTTCTTCCTCTTCTTGGGTTGGTTCCTGGTGTATATCCTCTTCTTGTTCATTTTCTTCTTCCTCTTCACAATCTATGTAAAATAATTTCTTCCTCTTCACACTTATGACCTTTAGTGTATTTGCTATCACAACTGTAGCAAAGCCCTTTTGCTCTTTTTTCTTCCAATTGTTGTGGTGTCAACCTTGTAGGTTGTGGAAATCTAGGGGTAGCAACACTTCCTTCTTTATAGAATTGAGTGGTAGGCTTCCTTGTCGCCATAATTTTACATTCAACTTTTCTTGCCAACCTGAATGCCTTCTCCAATGAATCAGGTTCCAAAACACGAACTTCATGTTGGATGTTATCCTTTAGAGTACCTATGAAGAGATCAATCCTGTGCTCCTCTGGAATATCAGTTACCCTTATATTCAATTTTTGGAAGTCCTCAATGTGCTGCCCCACTAAACCCTTTTGTTTGAGATTTATCAATTGGCTAAAGAAGGTGTTTCTCTTTGTATCCTCATAATGTGCTATCATTTCCTCAGTAAAAATTGACCAAGTGACAATTTTTTTACGGGAGAAAAGCCATCGATACCATACAAATGTATTTTGTTCTAAATGTAAAGTTGCAATGCATACCTTTTGTGTGGTTTGCACATTATTGAGATCAAAATATTGCTCCATCTGTAGTATCCATGTTACAGGATCCTTTCCATCAAACTTCCTCATATCCATTTTTGGAATATGGTGGTTCTTCCCTCCAACATTAGAATTTATGAAATCACGATTAACATTTATTTTGTTCTCATCATGAGTTTCCTCTACTATCTTTTCACCATTAGAAAACATTTCTTGTATCAACTTTGTCAAACCTTCCATGTATGCTTTTATATCATTCTTCATGTTTTCCATCTTAGCTTCCATGTCATCCATCTTAGATTCCATGCCAGCTTCCATGCCATCCATCTTAGCTTCCATGCCATTCTTCAAACCATCCATCTTAGATTCCATGCCTTTCTTCAAACCATCCATCTTAGTTTCCACGCCTTTCTTCAAAACTTGCATGTCATTTTTTGTTGCTCTTTGCGAGAGCGAAATTTGTTGCACTTGCTCTTGTAATGTTTGTATGTCATGTTGCCATTCTTCATCTTCATGAGTCATAGTAGAGTCTTCTAAAGGTTTAATAGGTGTTGAATTCTTTTTAGGGGCCATTTTAGAATCCAATACTGATATCTATTCTACAATATGCCCTTGGAATCAATTCAAGTTGATTCTTCAAACAAGACTTATGCAATTTGGAAAAAAAAAATACACGGCTTTTACTTGCTTTTGAGGAGCTCGATATTGAAATTGACTTATCTCTATACTTGCAGATCCTCAATATCTGAAATTCGGCCCTGTAGTAGTCCTCTGAAACTTCTTTCAAATGCCACAGGTCTGACTTGATTTGGATTCTTCAAGACAAAGTTATGTCCAATCTCCCACAATGACCTAATTATGGACTGGTTTAGTAGACTGAACTTGTACAACTTGCCACATGTCACTGTTTGCTCCTTTGGCTCTGAACTTTATAGAAAGGAAACTACAGTCTGTGTGATTCCAGTCACTTTTTACAGAATTCCAATCTGATGCTCAGAGAGAGAGTTATGAAGATTTTCTCACAATCACCTCTTTGAGATGAAATTTGGGAGCCTGAAAAAAACCTAACTTCCACAAATCATATCTCCGAAACTATTGTGAACCAAACTCTGAAATTTTGCGACGATGTTCCTCAGAATTTTGGCTTCACGCTCTAAAAATTTCAGCTTTTGAACCTTCGTAGAAAAAAAGTTATAGCAAAAATTCTGCGATGACCTTTTAAAGTGAAATTCAAGAGCCTGCAAAAAGTCCTAACTTCCACAGATCATATCTCCGAAAATATTGCGAACCAAGCTCTGAAATTTTGGGACGATGTTCCTCGAGATTTCGGCTTCGCACTCTAAAAATTTCAGCTTCTGAACCTTCGTAGAAAAAAATTTATAGCGAAAATGCCACGATGACTTGTTTGGGGCAGCGAAACCCTAGAATCCAAAGCTCTGATACCAAATGTTGTGAAACCAACTCCAAAAATAGAAGAAAAGAGAAAACAATGCCTTAGAAATAAGCCACTTCGAGGGGGGCAACCTCTAATATATTACATGAATGAACAATTCTTGGATAATACAAAGTACAAAACCTCCTTTCTATATATAGGAGTCCATGGAGATAGAATGTAATCCTATTGGGGCCACAATGTAATCCTAGCCGACCTAACAATAATAATTTAAGGGCACAATAATAACAATATGGGGGTTACAGGGGTGCAATAATAACAATAAAGGGGTTACACTAACAACAATAAGGGACTATACTAGTAATATAGAGACCTAACACCTAGGCTTGCTTTAAGCACTGCCGAAGCTAAATACATTATAGCTAGTATGGCCTGTTGTGAAGCTGTTTGGTTGAGGAAGCTATTTAGTGAGTTGTGTGAAAATTTCTGAATACATTAATGCAGAAATCCTACTGTAGTATCTTGGTCTACTTCTCCTACTTCTGATTAAATTATACAAGTTATTTCCAAAAAAATATTCAGAAAATACGGCCCACACATATACAGATCATTTACTGAATAATATGCTCATTCAACAAAGTGACACAGATTTTTAGTACAATAGTCCCCAGAAAAACCCAATGCGAGAAACCGGTGCGCAGATATGAGGGTTTATTATTATTATGTAGAATCTGAGTACAACAAATCTGGGCACCCAATTGGTTAACCCGACAAAGAAACTAATAGATCTGCAACAATAGCTGTTGTTCTGAGACCAAAAGCTAACTGATCCACACCCTCAAACGGGATTTACAAGACTCAGCTAATTTTTGGCCCTAGAAACCCCAGTGCCGCCCCTTAAGCCCCAGCGTCAGCGCTGCTAGGCTCTGCGTACCCCTGCGCTGCTCAGAAAGGGACTGCGTAACCTCAGACTGGGTGACGCAGTCCTTACGCTGCCTCTGAATGCCTCTGTGTAAAACTGGTGGCCTCCTGAAGCTGCAACGCTGCCCCTCTTGGGCCTACGTAGCACCTGCGCTGCGTAGCTACTGTTGCCCTTGCTTCTCTGTGTTGCTCCTGAATGCTGCTCCTCTACCTCTCGCTGAGTCTTGGCTCTGGGATCAATTCATCCCCTCAGCCAATACTACCCCTCACTGCAGAAAACTCTTCTAGAAATTCTTAGCAAACCCGCCCTAGAATTCCAGCTCAGTCTCTCAGCGTTGCCTCCATGTGTGTGTCTCCAACTAACCCCCAAACCTTTCTCTTATACTTTTTCGTTGAGACATCAACGGTCATGATTTAATCTCTTATTGACGGCTAAGATTAAAAGACTGCTTGATCCGCGTCACTTAGAACATTTCAGCACATGTGTTTAATTAATTCACCATAATTTTTCTAATTTCCTAAGTTTAGACTTAGGGTCCTCATTAAAAAATTAATTATTTGAATAACTTCAACACCAAATGAAATTTCTCCAAATGCTTTCTGGGTTTTGGAGGTGATGTGTTTCTTAGCCCCTCCACAAAGTTTCAGGGCTAGAGCACATCTGATGCTACCCTAATACACAAAATCTCAACAAGTTGTTCGAGCATGTGTTGGATTACCACCGTGATCTACTACGACAACCAAAGTGGGATTTGTCTTTCTAAGAATCCCGTGTTCCACGACCGCTCCAAGCATATTGATATCAAGTGCCACTTTCTCCGAGATATGGTACAATGGGGAGCAGTAAGGCTTCATCACATTGGGACTGATGAGTTGGTCGCAGATATTCTCACGAAGCCGCTGGGGAAGGTCAAATTCTTAACCTTCCATGAGAGACTTGGAGTCGTGGAAAGACCCTCCTATGAGGGTCCCGCATGAGTTGGACATTGAGCTCTGGGAGCTCCAGGGGGCTTGGGGGTACTTCTTGGAGCTATGAGCGACCATAGGGTGAGTGCTTCACCTTCCTCTAGTCGTGCGTTGTGTACAGGCTAAGGGGTTCACCTTCCCCTATGATACCCCATGTTGATTGACATATGCATAGGATGAGTGGTTCACCTTCTCCTGTTGGTGCCCCATCATACATCCTACCCATGTAGTCTAGGACGCATGGGAAGTACCTCTCATATGGCCAATGAGTTGGGAAATGAGGATAGAGACCATAGCACTACCGATGGACGCATCGTGTACTATCATACTCTCTATGCTAGGATGCATGGTGTTCAACAACTTGATCTAGGATCAAGTCTGATTGACGCTTTACCTCTGGACTGACTTTGGTTCAGTGGAGAGTGGAAAGGTCTTGTGACTCACTCTCGATCAATTCTTCTTCATTATTTCTTTATAGTTCAGCAGAGCAATGGAGGGATGACAAAGATGCTACAGGTTGACAGATGGATTGGTAGGTGGATTTTTCCCTAGTTGAAAGGGAGTGTTAAAATTAGCAACTAGCGCCAAACTCCACCTTGGACAGCTCATATGATGGAAATGATATTTTTATTGGATTCCTCTTTCCGGGAGGTGCAAGATTGATCTAAAGATCGTCTTGTTTAGATGAGCAGAAGTGTGATTTTGAATTTATTTCTCACAAGTGTGCAAATTGTCAAGGTCGGCCAGAAGTCAAATGTAGGCTCATGAAGCCCAACAGATGTGTCTTTTCACCCTCATCGAATTGCATAAATAAGAGTGAACTTTGCCTCATTTGGACATCATCATTCAGTCACAAATTCTTCTCTCTCCAAATCAAATTGGTTCGTACAGCTTGGGTTTCTCTCTCTTCCTCTCTCACACGTGTTGCTGAAGGACAGACGTATTTCAAGAGCAGATTGCAGGCCGAATATTACAGGGTGTTGACCAGCTTTGAACAAGAGTCCGTTGACTGATTTTGACTGTTGTTTTTAGCCAGGAAATCCGATTTTGTGAGGTCGTACTGTTGGGCACAGAAATCAAAGTGATTGGGGCAATTTGACCTACGTTGACCACAGTGTTGACTAAAGTTTGACTAAAGTTTCAGGGACTGTTTTGGGCTGACTTTGACTCTTCTTGGAGGCCGAATTGACGGACTTTGACCAATGTTTTGCTTCTGATTTGACCAACATTGACTTTCTGGTTAGGGCTTCTGATTGACTGTTGTTGACTGTTGTTATGACAGGGCTGATTTGACAATGCTTGGGCATGTAAATTTGTATTATGTACTCTCTCTCTCTCTCTCTCTCTCTCTCTCTCTCTCTCTCTCTCTGCTGAATTATTGAAGAATAATAAGAAGAATTGTATCAAAGGGTTTTCCCCACATTGGGGTTTTTCCCTGGCATCTGCCAAATATTGTGCCCTCTTGTCTTGGCTTGTATTCTGCATCTTGTTTATGTTCTATTAGCATTCACTATCATTGTGATTAAGCTAATGTGATTGCTAAATTGGAATTTGATATTGGGCTAATAAGGAAAATTGAAGTAAATTGCACTTAAGCATAGAACATACCATTGTTATCTAAAATTAACACGTCTCCTTCCCCTTGGAGGATGGAAGCACCTAATAGGGCTAAAGGCATAATCATCCTTAACACAAATGTGTTAACTTGCTTACAAATCCTAAGTTAGAAAAACAATAGAAGGCAAGGTTTGTGTGGACTATTTTTCTGCCCCAAACTTTGAATATAGCTCACAATAATACTTTGATGGTTTTTTGTCCCTAATGATGTTGATCTCACTTGATCTTGAGGATATGTTTCAGGGGTTCATTACTCATGCAACAAAGATCCTTTAAAGGAAGAGTTGACACTTATCCAACACCTTTCAGCAGATATTTTCGCCCATTATTAAGAGCAAACATGACCATGTAGCCCCAGCGTTGCTCCCATGAGATGGACAACGGGATTTAATGAGACTCCACATGGTTGTATGCCCCTTGCTACAACTCCACGTGCTAAAACGTATTACCAAGAAGCCTAAGAATTGGCTTATTTGATGATGTGCCTAGATGGACCTAGAACACCCCCACATTGGCCTTGACGTTGTTTGATGGATGTTGCCTTGTTCGAGAACCCAAATGAGGATGGTGATCACTGAGATAACTTTGGAGGGCTAGTACATCATGCCCATGTGCTAGTGCTTGCCTCAAAGCATGCCACGTCATCCCCACATGCATTAGAAGGGTGATGTAAGCCTTCTTGGAGATGACATCATGGTGGAGGAGTTATTTGGAGATATAACCATGCACTTTGACGATTTCTTGGAGTGAGGAGCACACATGAGCTACTTAATCCCCTGCTTGATGGAGATTGTCCACTTTTATAAGATGACGTCATCATGGAGAGCATTTATTCCCACATCTGTGGGTAATTTTGATGAATTTATTATGTTTTAAAGCTATCTTAAAGTTGGCTTTTGACCTTTAGGCCTAGTTGAATGCTCAAGCAAACTTTAGGGATTTTTGTTAAATTTAGATAACCATGGTGTTCTATGCTTGATGCAATTTTATTTCAATCTTTCCTAGGCCCGATACAAAATAGCAATCACATAAACATGAAATTAAAATGCTGATAGAACACAATAATAGATCAACAGAAGATAAGCCAAATATAGATGAGATTTACAATTTCTTTTGTCCAGCAAAGATAATGAGATATTGTAGCATTACAGCAGTCAACAGGATGCTTCAGCCAGCAAAGTCTTTCTCAGTCAACCAATCCTTCATGTGTCACAACCACAGCCCTCAAAGACAGCTCATCACAAGTCAACGTTGGTCAATGCAAATTCAATGCAGAAAAGTCCACGCATGACAGCAACAGAAAAGTCAACGCAGCAGATTAGGGCTTCGGTCAAATAGCCCAGAATTCCTCGATTTTAGTGCCCACCAGTACGGTCTCCTAAAATCAGAATTTTGGCAGAAGATTGAGGTCAAATGACCAAGGGTTGACCACAGTCAACACTAATCAACGCTACAACAAAAGGGCCTAAACAGATCCACAGAAAACAGCAGCTTCGCTCCACGAGTGTGAGGGATAAAAAGGCCTCCAAAGGCTATCAAACCAATTAGATCACAATGAGAGAATGTGTGATGAGTTGATGATGAAATTACCTCCAAGTCTCTCCAATTTATATCCATCAATGAGGGTGTGTGACACATCTATTAGGCATGTGAGCCTAGATTACAAATCTGGCCGACCTTGTACCTTGCACCTCTCTGAAAGAGGAATCCAACAAACATATGACCATCGTCATATGAGCAGTGCAACATGGAGTTTGGACCTAGTTGTCAAAAATTAACACTCCCTCTCAACTAGGGAGAACTCCATCTGTCGACAAGTGCCATCCATCAGTACCATCATGTACTTTCACCAAACATCGTGCGTCATCCTGCCATAACTTGCTTTGCTAGCTCTTTCTTAGATAGAACAAAAAGGTGAGTCACAAAGACATCACACTCAGCTGACCCGAAGTCAGCTTAGAGGTAAAAACCTCTCTTGGACTCAAAAATAGTCTCCTACTAACCTGAAGTTAGTTTACTGCCCCGAAGTCAGTTTAGAGGATAAAACCTCATCATACTTGATCCCAGATCAAGGTGTTGGACATGTGCCATCCTAGACATAGAGAGTACGGCAATCTCTGATGCATCCATCGGTCTTGCTATTGGTCTCTATCCACATTTCCCACCTCATTGGCCAAATGAGAGGTACTTCCCATGAGTCTGAAACTCCATGGGTAGGATGCGTGCGGGGCAGAGATCAAAGAGAGGCGGACCAACTCAATATCATAACAGTGGGGCAAAAGCACAACAAGGTTTGGCAAGCCTAGCCCCGTATGTGCTTATAGCTCCAAGAAGTTGTCCCCAAGCCCCTAGAGCTCCTAGAGCTCATTGTCCAACTCAAGCAGGACCCTCAGAATAGGGTCTTTCCACGATTCCAAGCTTCTCACAGAAGGTTAGGAACTTGACCTTCCCCAGGGACTTAGTGAGAATATCCGCGACCTGCTCATCAGTGCCTATATGATCGAGCCTTATTGCGCTTCACTGTACCATGTCCCGAACAAAGTGGTACTTGATATCAATATGCTTGGATCGATCATGGAACACGAGATTCACAGAAAGACGAATCCCACTCTAGTTATCACAAAGGATAATGATGGTATCTAGCACATGCCCAAACAACTCACTAAAGGGCTTTCGCAACCAAATAGCTTCACAACGGCCATACTCGCTGCAATGTATTCGGCTTCAGCAGTGCTCAAAGCCACCGACTTCTTCTTCCTGCTCATCCAATATATTGAAGCAGAACTCAAGGTGAAGCAACATCCACATGTGCTCTTGCAATCCACCACACTGCCAGCACAATCAGCATCAAAATATCCATGGAGTCTCAAACTCCCAGCAATGTATCTCAGCCCATGGTTGATTGTGTGCCGAAGATATCTCAATAGATTCTTGGCACCAATCTAGTGAATGTGATGAGGATCAACCATATGTTGACTCAAAGTGTTCACTGCAAAACATACGTCCGGATGGGAGTTCACTAAGAACATCAGGGCCCCCGCGAGTTGTCAATACTCTGTAGGATTTGCTAGCACGGGCCCAGCAGTGTTTCCACTCAACTTCTTAAAGTTGAGTTCCAACGGTGTCGACACAGACTTACACTCCACCATACCAAATCTCTCCAACAGCTTCACGACATATTTTCCTTGAGAAAGGAAAATCTTGCCTGGCCTCTGCCAGACCTCCAAGCCTAGGAAGTAGTGCATCAGTCCTAGGTCTTTAATCTCAAACTCGGAAGCTAGCTCCCTCTTACACTGATGAATGAGAGGGTCAGCACTTGTCAAGAAGAGATCGTCCACATAGAGAACCAAAATGAGAGGCATTTCTCTATCAACCTTAAAATAAAGGTTCAGATCAACATTACTTCGAGTGAAACCTAGCTTCATCAAGTGGCTATCTATCATCTCGTACCAAGCCCTGGGGGCTTGCTTCAACCCATAGAGGGCTTTCTTCAACCTGCATACATAGGTGTCTCTATCTCGGACTTCGACCCCAGAGGTTGCTCCACATACACCTCTTCCTTCATAGAACCATGCAGAAAAGCGATCTTCACATCCATCTGATGTAGACTCCATCCTTGTTTTGCAGCAGGGGCAATAATAGATCTGATGGTGGTATAGCGGGCCAGATGTGCAAATATATCATCATAATCTATGCCTTCTTTTTGAGAGAAACCTCGGGCAACAAATCTTGCCTTGTACTTTTCAGCACTTCCATCAAATCCATGCTTGATCTTATAGAGCCATTTTGAGGTGACAACAGATTTGTCCTCCGGTCTCGAGACCACTTCCCAAACATCATTCTTCATAATGGACTCATATTCTTCGTGCATAGCATCCTCCCAAACTTGATTCTGTACGGCTTCTGCAAATGATCCAGGCTCAGATTGTACTATCGTACTCATGGCTGCTAGATATCCTTGGTATCTCTTTGGCTTCTTGCTTTCACGGAATGTCCCCCTTGGGGCAATATGTCTCTCGACATCTATGAGAGTATCCCTGAGCCATGAGGTCTTCTCTTATTTGAAGGAGGTGGATCAATGGGATCCATAGGACCTTCAACATCGGGCACTAGGTCATCCTTCGACTCTTACAGCTTCCCTGCTTCTTCATCTTCTTTGTCTTCCTTGGAGCTAGGAAGATTTCTCACTCTCCTGAGGGCGGCATCTTCATCGAAGGTGACATCGTGGCATATCTCCACTTCTCTTTGACCAGGCACGTAGATTCTATATGCCTTCGAAGTTTCACTGTAGCCCACAAACATTTCCTTCTTTCTAGAAGCATCCAGCTTGCTTCTCTTTCCTTTCAGCACATGAAAGTAAAGAGGACAACCAAAAACTCTAAAATGAGAAACATCAAGTTTCTTACCAGAGAAGACTTCTTCGGGAGCTTTGGAGTCCAGAGCGGAATGCGGGCATCTATTTTGAACATATACATCAGTGATCGCAACTTCTCCCCATAGAGAATTCGGAAGGCCTTGGTCACACAACATGACGCAAGCAGCTTCCACAATGGTCCTGTTCTTTCTTTTAGCAACGCCATTTTGCTCAGGAGTGTACGCAATTGTGGTCTCCCTCTTAATGCCAGCTTCTCTACAAAAGTCATTAAACTCATTTGACTCATAGTCGGTCCCATTGTCGATCCTCAAAACTTTGATTTTCTTCTTGCTTTGATTTTCCACCAAGGCCTTGAAGGTACGGAACCATTTGAATGCTTCGTCCTTCTTCTTCAAAAAATATATCCAAGTCTTGTGGGAGAAGTCATCTGTAAAAGTCATGTAATAGAACATCCTCCCAAGGATGTCACGAGCAGCATACCAAATAAGTCAGAATGTATCAACTGCAAGATAGGTGAATAACATGACCTGGGGAGCTAATTACCTTACTTATGTTTCAATTATTAACCCTAACATACCTTCAGTCATCTCTAATTTGAGCATCACTGTGTTTGCCGGGGAAGGGCTTTGTAATGAAGGTGTGCAAATCTCGTGCCCATCACCTTTCTTGTTTGAAGAGTTCTGTCCACATGACATAGCCCCCCGATAGAGCTATAACCCACAGTGAATATCCCAACCAAACAATGAGAAAGCAGCCAGAAGTTCTTCTTCCAGATAAGTACCTTTCCATAAACGAATGCCACCTTGAACTCTTTGTCTTCCATTGCCGAAATGGACACAAGGTTCTTCTTCAAATCAAGTACATAAAACACATCTTGTAATCGGAGGACTTGACCTTGAGATAGATGGAGGGTCACGGTCCCTGTCCCCTTCACGGGATAGGTGGCATTATCTCCAAGGATAATTTCCAGATTAGTATCCTTCTCAACCAAATCAGAAAGGGCTTCTTTATAACCAGTGAGGTGCCTTGAAGCACCACTATCAATCAACCAGACATCCAGGGTGTCGGGTGGAGATGCAGCAGAGAGGGCAGATACAAGAACAAATTCATTTCCCTTATTATCAACAACATTAGACTCATCGTACTTGGAATTTCTTAACCTCTTGAAAGGTTGCCCATTTCCACTACGATCAGAGGGAGCTTTCCTTTTTCCTTGGAACCTGTTGTTCCTGCCATTCCTTCTCGAGTTATTGTTGTCATCATCCCTGGGAGAGTCCCTTATATTAGGGCACTCTCTTGCATAGTGACCAGACTTGTTACAAGTGTAACATCTTCCCTTCCTTTCTTTGGGCTTCGCTCTACCATGGTTTTGATTTCTCGGGCCACCATGGTTCTTCTTCTTTGCATGAGCGGTGAAGGCAGTAGGGTCACTTCCATTTCCATTAGAGGCATACTCCATCATTCTTGTTTCCTCTTTAGTGCATCTCATCAATATTTCGTCAAAATCAGGAATCGCATTATTATTAAGAATAGCGGTATTGAATACATGCCAATCACGGGGGAGACCTCCAAGTGCAATAAGAACCATCTCTCGATCAGATATTGCTTCCCCAATAGCTAGGAGGTTAATCCTGATTTCAGTGAACCTCATAAAATAAGATTGAATAGATTCATCCTTGCCCTTCTTGATATTCTTCAATTGATTCTTGAAGAAAAGGATTTGATTAACATTACTAGCCCCGAACATGCTCACCAACTTATCATACATCTCCTTAGATGTCTTCAGCTCAGAAATGTAAGCAACCAAGTGCTTATGAATAGAATCTCGGATAATCATCTTTGCTTTGATTTCCCCTTTTCTATACTTCGTCTTCATGGCAGTAGCTGCATTTGATGGAGGCTCTTGGATAACCATGGCAGCAGATAACCATGGTGTTCTATGCTTTATGCAATTTTATTTCAATCTTTCCTAGGCCCGATACAAAATAGCAATCACATAAACATGAAAGTAAAATGTTGATAGAACACAATAATAGATCAATGAAAGACAAGACAAATATAGATCAGATTTACAATTCCTTTTGTCAAACAAAGATAGGAGATATTGTAGTGTTACAGCAGTCAACAGGATGCTTCAGCCAGCAAAGTCTTTCTCGGTTAGCCAATCCTTCATGTGTCACACCCACAGCCCTCAAAGACAGCTCATCACAAGTCAACGTTGGTCAATGCAAAGTCAACATAGGATAGCAACAGAGAAGTCAACGCATCAGATTAGGGCTTCGGTCAAACAGCCCAAAATTCCTCGATTTTAGTGCCCATCAGTACGGCCTCCTAAAATCAGAATTTTGGCAGAAGATTGAGGTCAAACGACCAACGGTTGACCATGGTCAACATTGGTCAACGCTACAACAAAAGGCCCTAAACAAATCCGCAGAAAACAGTAGCTTTGCTCCACACATGTGAGGGATTAAAAGGCCTCCAAAGGCTATCGAACCAATTAGATCACAATGAGAGAATGTGTGATGAGTTGATGATGAAATGACCTCCAAGTCTCTCCAATTTATATCCATCAATGAGGGTGTGTGACACATCTATTAGGCATGTGAGCCTACATTACAAATCTGGCCAACCTTGCACATGTGGAAAAATAAATTCGAAATAAATGTTCTGCTCATCCAATCAAGATGATCTTTAAATCAATCTTGCACCTCTTTGAAATAAGAATCAAACAAAAATATGACCATCATCATATGAGCAGTGCAACATGGAGTTTGGACCTAGTTGCCCAAAATTAACACTTTTACTTGTAAATTAATAAAAAGTGACTTGGTTGCCCTCATAAAAATAGAGGGGAGACGATTTCCTTTGGATCATCACACTTCACATCGTTTCTCTCTCTTAAGAAGTGTGCACTAGCTCTCTTGTTCTTTTCTCTTTGACACAATGTGATCTTGGAGGAGATAATTGTCTTGGGAGGGATATTTTTGCATGAGGAAACTTGTCCTAGATTGATGAAGTGGTTCTTACTTAAATGGTGTAAATTTCTTGTTGATTTTCTTCCATTTTGCACGCAAATTTTTGAAATTAAGATTTCTTTGTGCCATATTAAAAGGTACAAATCTTTATGGAATTTGTTTCTTTATGCTTTGCAAAATTAGTCTTTCAAGAATCTGTTAGGGAGAAACCAGTATGCAAGAATATTTATGTGTAGATTGTTTATATAAGTAATTTTTTTATCATTGAATAAGAACTAAATTGGTGATTACATGCCTTCGTGGCAGTTTGCCGATATACGCATTGATTGGCCACGAAGGTGAAAGGTCACATTATTTGACCTTTGACCCTTCATAACTAATTAACTAATTAATCAATTAATCAATTACATTTATTATTATTATTTTATTATTTATTTACTTATTATTTTATTCATAACATTGCCACCCTCTTAGAGATGCTTTGTCCTCAAAGCATAAGCAGGGCTTTCTCTAGTTCGAATATGTTGCTATGGAATGACATTTATTTGCCTTTTTTGTATGTGAATTTGTCTACGCCTAATGTGTTGGTGAAGTTCTTGTATGTATTTGCACCTTCTTTGAAGTTGGGCGTGTCAACACCATATAATTTATAGTGTTGATATTGTGAATTACACTCCATGAACTGTTCTTCAAGGTTTATAGTATAGTTTCCCAACTGCATTAACCATTCTGCACCTAGCACTATATCCATTTCTTTGAGCAGTAAGGCATAGAATTTTGTCTATAGTTCTAGCTCTTGTATCTAGATTGAAACATTATGACATTCTCCTATTTCTTCAAACTTTTGCCTAGTAGCGACAGTCATGGACAAGTACCTGATTAGGCACACAAAAAGATTGAGTTGTTTATCAAGATCAATGTTTATACAGTTATGAATACTACCAGAATCTACAAGTATATTGACATTTTCGCCTCTTATGAACCCTTTAAGCTTTAGGGTTTTAGGGCGTAATCTCCTTGACATGTTGGTTGGTGGTGTTGTAAACTTAGTGTTCTTTCTTCTTGAAGACTGGGTTCTCTACTTTTGAAGGTGAGGTGGAACGTATTTTGCAGTTGCTTGTTGTTTTTTATCCTTTAAAAATTTGCTTTCTTCGTCCTAATTTCATTGAACACATGAGATTGCAACAAATGATGCTCTTGTGATGTTTACTCAGGGTTTGAATCTTCATTGTGCGTGATAATGATTTCTTCATCAAGTTCTTGTACTTCAACTTGCCTTCCATCTACTATTTTATATTAGTGTAAGGACATGTCTTCACATGTATGTCCTGCGTCCAATTTTCTCCACATTTGCGAAAATTATTTTTCTTCTTTATTCTTTTCTCTGACTCATTACTTGAAGTTTCTGACTCTTGTTAAGGCATTCTTTTCTCTGACTCATTACTTGAAGCATATAATTTCTTGTTAAGGCATCTGTGTCCTGACGTCCATTTGTCTCCATAAAATCTACATTGTTTGTCTCTTTTTTACCCGAGTATTGTTGTTGGTTTTTATCTTCCTTGAATGATAGCATGTTGAACCATTTTTTTTGTTCAATAAACATGGTTGCATGCCTAGCTTCATCAATGGTATTGTGCTTGCATGGTTTCAATTCAACACGAATATGGCCGTTTAGTCCACAAATATACATCTTCAATAGTTGATGCTCAGTGAATCCATTATGTCATACTGCCAGGACTTCCCATTCGTGGGTATAATCACTCACAGAGCCCTTTTGTTTGAAATGTATGTTAAAATTGGACAACTAGGTCCAAACTCCGGGTTGTGCTGCTCAGATGACGATCGCAATATTTTATTGGATTCCTCTTTCAGAGAGGTGTAAGATTGATCTAAAGATCATCTCGATCGGATGAGCAGAACATGTACTTTGAATTTATTCCACTTATGTGCTAGGTCGGCCTGGAATAAAATATTGACTTAAATGTCTTAAAGGACATGTCACACACCCCCAAAGATTCCTCTATATTGGAGAGACTTAGAGTTCATTTGACACACATTGGTGTGGAGGAATTCTCTCTCTTGAAGGCATTGGAACTGTGTATTCTTTGTTTGGGTTGTTCTAGGGTTATGTGTGACACGTTTAGCTGAATGACCTATTGGAGACTTTGCTGGTAGAAGCATCCTGTTGATCGCCGTAACGCCACCATTTCTTATCTCTGTTTTGGCTTGTCTTCTATCGATCTATTAGTATGTTCTATCTTCTTCAGCATTGTGCCCTAATCTGAAATAGCATAGAACATGTTCTCAAATTAACATGGTATCAGAGCCGAAGGGAAAGACAAAGTCCAATCTATGGACAGATCTGTTGAAGAGATGTTTTGAAGGCTAAAAGTCAGATACATAGGGTTGTTCTAGGGCAGAGGCTGCTAGGCATTTAAGCCGAGGAAAAGAGGAACTCAACGCTACAACCGTAGATTGTCAAATCTAAACCCTAACCGTAAGCGACCTGTTCTCTCTGTTTAATCCGAATCCTGAGCTTTCCACGATTGAATCTGAGATCTTTATTCTATTCAAATTTAAAATTAAAAATGTAAATAGAAAGGGCAGATCCGGACGACTGCTATTCACTGAAAATGGAAATAGAGGTGGAAGATCCAAAAGAGTGCTCAGCGTCGTGGTCTATTTGGCATTTTTTACAAATTTTATCGCAAGAATTGCAGTGTGTTTTCCATGACTCACAGTTGAAACGACGAAAACAAGCGAAGAAGTATACGGTGGCCACCCACCCATTTATTTACGGAGTTTTGGACATCTGTCGACACTAGACAAGAACCCCTCCGTCAGAATTATTAGTCTAAATAAGCTCCGGCAACCATTTCTGCTCTAGCATTGATCCATCGTTGTCTCTCATGTCGACGATGATGAAGGCTGAGTGAGAGAAAAGCTGAGGCGAAAACATAAAGCACATGCAGGTGGCCTTGCTGTCGAGAAATGTCGGAAGCCTGTCATCGCTGCTATCCACGGGGCCTTCATAGGGTCCAGTGTGGACATAATTACGATATGCGACATTCCGTATTGAAGCGATTGCCCCGATTGATCGGTGACAGCAACGCCTGGAACTTGTCTTTGACGGGTAGGAGTAAAGCTACCCGATTTTTGGCAGGCGCATCTCCACCATAAAATCTTCACAGTGGACAGTGTTTTGGCACCGTCGTAACAACAGAAGTTGGAGAAATTTCGGATGCGGGATTAAATCTATCAATTTCCACGTCATCTGAAGCAAGTTTTTTTTAAATGTCCGTGACGGTAAATTCATCGTAGGAACCTCGGCAAAATAAATGCGACTGTTGCTGGTTGTTGTTTCTCGGGACAGACGTGCATGCAGGGCATTAAGACGTCATAGCTAGGCCGAGAAGGAAGAGCTCAGGGAATAATACCCTCAGACTCAAACATAAGAGCATCAACCATCATTCAAAATCAAACCTGCAGTGCAACGAGGGTTTGGGAGTAACTCCGCGGGAGCTTCGAAGTCCACCCGTTCTGTTGCGGGTGGACAGTTTCCATATTCCCTTTCTTAGTTTGGATTCGTGGCTGCAACTCGAATATTGCAAAAAAGATTGACGGATTTTGATGATCTTTACTAGATTTTAAAGGATCTTAATTATTCAAACCGAGGATTTCTATTTTTCTCCCTTTTTGTCCAGAAATTGGAGCTGCAGAGTATAGCATTGTCGGTTCTGTGAACAGAGGATGAATTTAGGGTTAAATTGCGGTATATTTATTCATGTATTGGTGGAGAATGATTTGATTATATAAAGGTTTGCTGAAAATCTACCAGGCTTTGGCTTAAGCTGGATATTGTATATTAATTGAAGTATGGAGTAAACAAGAGCCCTGTTGAAGCTTTTCTTTAGTGTGCTGAGCTGCTTATTTTGCACAAAATACGCTGAGCTCAGCGCCTTAATTTATTACACAGCACGGAATTTGCGCCCTTGACTTTGAGCTTTCCGTGTAAAACATTTATTCTGTATCCCGATCCTGGGACCTTCTTTCGGCTTTATTATTTCCTTTCTGTGGCTGCTCATCGGAGTTTTTATTTTGCGGGGTCCACTTTGAGAAGCGGTTTCTGGTGAAATTACACAGAATGCTATCAGGAACAAGATAGCATTGAGGTATCTATGTGCTGGACATTTGACTTTTATGCAAGTTTAACAGGAAGGCAAAACAAATGTTCCCGGCAGGAGGCGAACAGGGCTCATCAGGAGGAGTTATACCCTCAGTTTTGGTACCCACACGCTTTGTTTGGCCACATGGAGGTCGCCGTGTCTTTCTTGTTGGATCCTTCACAAGATTGCAGGTGGTTATCACATATGTTTTTGACTGTGTGCTCACTAATCCTGGGTTGGCTACACGTCTGAGGTAGCCATAGATACAAGCTAAAGTTGGACGCAGACCAATCACAATAATTCCCAGATCTGTGCATATGGTATAGACAGGATTTCAAGTGAAGACAAAGAAATTGTTTGATGTACTTGACAAAGTCTTTAAGATCTCTACATAAAGGAGCAGTGAAGTGCCTCATTTGACAGTATTATGATACTAGCACAATTGACTTGTGACAATGGTTGTGAACCAACATATATCTGAACTCAACCTAGTGGCAGTGACCCTAGAAAGTGTCTTGACCAGATGACAAATTACAGAACTGAGATCTGAAGCCTTGGAGCCTTAGATCAGTCAACCATTCACTGCAAATGGGCAGATCTGGAACCAAAATGCAATGTCAGATATTGTAGATGAACACCTCAAGTGTAGAATAAAAGGCAGATTGGATCCCTAGTTCAGTAAGATGCAGTCTTAGAAGGCTGCTTGAGGAAGCTACAGCAGATCTCCTCAGAATAACAGGTAGTTGTTGTAAGGACTTCTAACATAAGCTGAGGCTTGTTGGTATATTCTCCCTGTTGGACAGTGACATAGATAGACACCTATGTAGCAGTAAGCATGCAACTATATCAGTCTCACATTGGAGCATAATGATTAAGTGTGAACTGAGAAGTTTTTGCAGCTTTCAATCACGTTGTTGGAGTCTTCAGCAAAACCCTATGGTCTTGGATGGTTTTGACTGTGGAAGAATAAGACTCCCTTCCAAGCTGGTGTTTGAGATGCCCTCATTTAAAAATAGATGTTTTTTTTCTTCTCTCGAAAGAGAAGCTGGCATTAAGAGGGAGAATATCTCTGTATATGCTCCTGAGCGGATACCTTTGTTGGACGAAAGAAGATCCTCATGGCTCAGGGACATATGGCTTCAGAGGGGGAAATTCCGAAGGAAAACCAAGAAGCCATATCAATACCAGGGTATCTAACAGCCATGAGTACTATTGTACAATCTAAGCTTGGATCCTTTGAGGAAGTCGTAAAGCATCAAGTCTGGAAGAGTATGAGTCCATTATGAAGAATGATGTCTGGGATGTGGTTCCAAGACCACAGAACAAAGCAGTTGTCACCTCGAAATGGCTCTACAAGATCAAGTATTGATCTAATGGATGTACTAAAAAGTTCAAGGCAAGATTCGTTGCCCGTGGCTTCTCTCAAAAGGAAGGCATAGATTATGATGACATATTTGCACCTGTGGCCCGATACACCACCATTCGATCTATTATAGCCCTTGCTGCTATGCAAGGATGGAGTCTTCATCAGATCTGCATGGTGCGATAAAGGAAGAGATATATGTGGAGCAACCTCTGGGTTGGAAGTCCAGGATCGGGACACCCATGTCTGCAGGTTGAAGAAAGCCCTCTATGAGCTGAAACAAGCACCCTGAGCTTGGTACGAGAGGATAGATAGCCACCTGATGAAGCTGGGCTTCACTCGTAGTATTGCTGATCTGAACCTTCACTGCAAGGTTAATAGAAAGAAGCCTCTCACTCTGGTGTTGTATGTGGATGACCTCTTCCTGACAGGTGCTGACCCTCTCACTCATCAGTGCAAGAGGGATCTCACTGCTGAGTTTGAGATGAAGGACCTAGGACGAATGTCTAGGCCTGAAGGTCTAGCAGAGAGATGGTGAGATTTTCCTTTCTCAAGGAAAATACATTATGAATTTTCTGGTATGATGGACTGTAAGTCCATGGAACTCAACTTTAAGAAGTTGAGTAGCAGCATTGCTGGGCCCGTCCTACTGAGTAACGTCAACTCATAGGGACCCTGATGTTCTTAATGAACACTTGTTCGGATATATGTTGTGCAGTGAACACTTTGATTCAACACATGGTTGATCATAACATTCACTGGGTTGGTGTCAAGAAACTCTTGAGATATATTTGAGGCACGATAGACCATGGGCTGAGATACACTGCCAGGAGTATGACACTCCATGGATATACTGATGCCGATTGGGCTGGCAATGTGGTGGATCGCAAGAGCACATCTGGATGCTACTTCACATGTAGATCTGCTTCAGGCAGGAATCTAAAGTCGGTAGCCTTGAGCACCGCTGAGGCCGAATACATTGTAACATGTATGGCCTGTCGTGAAGTCACTTGATTGCGAAAGTTCTTCTGTGAGCTGTTCGAGCATGTGCTAGATGCCACCATTATCCTTTGTGATAACCAGAGGGGGATTCATTTGTCATAGAATCTCGGGTTCCACGATTGATCCAAGCATGTTGATGGCTGGTACCACTTTATCTGGGATATGGTACAGCGAGGCGCCGTAAGGCTCGATCATATAGGAACTGATGAGCAGGTCGCGGATATTCTCACAATGCCCTTGGGGAAGGTCATGTTCATAACCTTCCATGAGAATCTTGGTATCGTGGAACGATCCTATTCTGAGGGTCTTGTTGGACGATGAGCTCTAGGAGCTCTAGGGGGCTTTGGGGACAGCCTCTCGGAGCTATGAGCAACCACAAGGCTAGGCTTGCCGAACCTTGTTGGTGTGCTTGGACCCCACCGTTATGATTATTGAGTTGGTTTACCTCTCATTATCTATGCCCCGTATGCATCCTACCCATTGAGTTCAGGGCTCATGGGAAGTACCTCTCATTTGGCCAATGAGATGGGAAAGGCTAGAGACTAGTAGCAAAGACTGATGGACGCATCAGAACTTGCCGTACTCTCTATCTAAGATGGCACGGTCCAACCACTTGATCTGGGATCAAGTTTAGTGAGGTCTGGGACCTCTGCCTGACTTCGGGTCAGATGAACCAACTTCGGGTTGGTTGGAGACTCTTCGTGAGTCTGATAGAGGTTTCGGACCTCTGGGCTGAATCTGTCAGCCGGGTATGATGTCTTTGTGACTGACCCACTTCTGTTCTGAAATAAAGAGGCCAGCAAAGCAAGTTACGGCGGGATGACGCACGATGTTTGGATTGCACTAGTGGACGAAGTTCTCCCTAGTTGAGAGGGAGTGTTAAAATTGGACAACTAGGTCCAAACTCCGAGTTGTGCTGCTCAGATGACGATCCCAATATTTTTATTGGATTCCTCTTTCGGAGAGGTGTAAGATTGATCTAAAGATCATCTCGATCGAATGAGCAGAACATGTACTTTGAATTTATTCCACTTATGTGCTAGGTCGGCATGGAATAAAATATAGACTTAAATGTCTTAAAGGACGTGTCACACACCCCCAAAGATTCCTATATATTGGAGAGACTTAGAGGTCATTTGACACATTGGTGTGGATGAATTCTCTCTCTCTTGATGGCGTTGGAGCTGTGTATTCTTTGTTTGGGTTGTTCTGGGTTATGTGTGACACGCTTGGCTGAATGACCTATTGGAGACTTTGCTGGTTGAAGCATCCTGCTGATCGCCGTAACGCCACCATTTCTTATCTCTGTTTTGGCTTGTCTTCTATCGATCTATTAGTATGTTCTATCTTCTTCAGCATTGTGCCCTAATCTGAAATAGCATAGAACATGTTCTCAAATTAACAATGTATAAATTTTTTATATAGGTTGTTGTCGTCCTCGTCGTGAAATTTTTTAGTAGTGTTGTAGTGAAACCTTGCCAATGAAAGGAATGAACGTCACACTTTTTCGTCCACCAGAGGAACCAATCATATCCTTTGCCCTCTAAGGTATTGGATGCAGTCATTATCTTCTCTCTTTCACCTAGTGGTGGGTTTGTTCCAAAAATTCCTTCCGTCTTGTTGACCCAAACAATTGCTCCTTTGTGATCCTTACTGTCATATTTTGGAAGTTCATTCTTAATTCACTGATGGTTTCTTTCTAGAACTCTAGTGTAATATTGGCTACCTGAAAAGTATATCTCAGGTGGATCTGCAGGTTCATGTACATTTCTATTTCTCAGGCTAGATTCTGGTCTTTGAAAACTTTGAATTGTTAGCATGTCCACCTTCTCCATTAATTGATTAAGTTGTTTGCTATGGTCGTCAAGTTTTTTGGTGGTTTCGTCAATTTTGTCGTCTCTTTGTAGTATTTTCTCCATCATCAACGTTAACTTCTTTTGTCCTTCATTAAATTTTTCTTGCGCTTTTTCTAAGTTACTAAGATGATATCACACATTGTTGACTTCAACTCTGTAGCGGTCAACATCGTCTTGTAACTCCTCGTTGCTTCCCATTTTGTTCTTTTGCCTAGCGGAACTTACTTTTTTTTAAATCAAATTGATATTATTATTATTATTATATAATATAAGTAATAATATATTTATATATATAATTATTAATTTATAATTATAATCAACTATATAGTAAATTATATAGTGAAATTGACTATATAATAATTTATATGTTATTATATCTTGAGTGAGGGACAAAACTTGGTGGAACGCGTTGGTCAACTTGGTGGGACGTGACAGATGAAGGAGAAGATGATTTAGGGAATGGATGACAGCGGAGTAAGGATGTCGGGCACGGTCGAACGAATGTGTAGCGGCAACGTAGATATGTCCAAGGAACAGCATAGCACGACGTCGAGTGGTCAAACATGGTCAAACAGGAGAAGGCATGGGCGACTAACAGGGTTACGGCAACCCAGACAGAGATGGCACTCGCTCGACCTGTAAGTCGTGAAGGGGAAATGAGGTGCCAGAGAACGTCAAAGAACACGGGGAAGAGGCGAGGAATGGTAGTTGAGATTGGACGGGGTTGGGAGTAGCACAGAGATCAATGGATGAACAGCGGTGGAATTCGTAGTGGGACACAGATTGTCGGGCGAGAATAAAATGTTGAATTAAAGAGGTCGACCAGTGGTTGGAACAAGCGAATCGATGGCAGACGAATTGCAGCGAAAAAACGATAAGAGGGATGGAGAATAGCAGACAGCGAAGCAACGGACAGTGAATGAAAAAGTTGTGCAGTGTATTTGGCCAGAGGATCGAGAGGCTCCGCTACCACTGTTAGAGAGAAACCAGTTTGCAAGAATATGTGTGTAGACTATGTATATAAGTAATTTTTTCATTATTGAATCAAAATTGAATTGGTGATTACATGCCTTCGTGGCAGTTTTCCTATATAGGCATTAACTGGCAATGAAGGTGAATGGTCACATTATTTGACCTTTGACTCTTCATAACTAATTAACTAATTAATCAATTACATTATTATTATTATTTTATTATTTATTTACTTATTATTTTATTCATGTTGAGAAATCTAGGGGCAACAAGGTAGGTGATTTCTCTTCAGTTGATAACTGCTTGTGATGTATTTTTACTCTTCTTGATTTACTTTTTCTTTTCTTTATTATAATTAGTGTTCTTTATCATCAACCAGCTACCAAAGCATAAAGAACAATGAGACAATAAGACATAGGATGTAGGCTATCAGCCAAGGCCAAAACCTCTCCAACAAAGAGGAAAACCCACAAGAATTATTTCACTTCTTATAGACCTTCAATTGACGAATTCCAAGACCTAGATCCCTGACCAAAAACCCCTCCAAGACCAAGTCAAATCTTCTTCTTGATGAACTTCTCTTCCTTCAAGTCGAAGTTGGTCAAATTGATTTCACTGCTTCAGATTTCGGCCCTAGTTCAGAATTTTGGCTAGCTGTTGCAGACCTGCAATTTCGGCTTCTTCTGCAGAAACCCTAGGTCACACGTGTGGCTTGAATATGGATAGATTTGCCTCTTTCTTACTTCGCTTGATCTGACTTCCATTCCTTGGCAATTCGGCTTGCTAAATGGACCTTTTTGATCCAAACTTCAGCTCCCTTGAGTGACTGCAATTTGGTTTCTTCTGTTGCAGGATGATGTTCTAATCTTTGCACGTATGGAGAAATTTAGCCCAAAACAAACCGAGAATGCTTTGCTCTTCTTTCTCCTTCCTTCGCCAGGTATTAGGCTTCCCTTATTGTCTAGATTGAACTTTCTTGTGCTTGAATGAATGCCTACTTGAGTGAGGCCGAGTCCTCCTTTATATAGGCCTCCTAAGGTCCCTAAATAGGCCGACATGTCCTCTTAGGTAGGCTGACTAGCTTCTTTGAAGGCAGTCTTTAAGCTTGCATCTTGATTTGGTCTTGGAGGGTCATTTGACTCTATTTTGACTCAAATAATTTTTCCTTTTGCAATATGTAACATGCCCAAATGGGTCATTCATACATGACAATTACTCATAAGCCTTAGAAGCTCTCAATGGGAGCTTGACCTATAAAATAAATTCTTGTTGAGCATGAAACCCATGTCTCAAGAAAAGAATAAGAAATTTATTTTTCTCATTACATAAAATCATGATTACATATGTCAATATGAAGACCAAACTGTTGATTTTTAATGTACCTTGGACAAGTGGTTTCCCATGGGTTAGTCACCTAAGGAAAAGTGTCCAAAATAATTATTTTCCTAAGTGTGACTTTATAAAGTGAAAGTGACTTTATAAGTGGTAAAGTCAATATTAAATTAGAAAGTGAAAGTGACTTTATAAGTGGTAAATTCAATATTAAATTATAAAGTGAAAGGGATTTTATAAGTGGTAAAGTCAATATTAAATTATAAAGTGAAAGTGACTTTATAAGTGATAAAGTCAATGTTAAATTATAAAGTGAAAAGTGACTTTAGACATAAAGTACAATGTGGGTTCTTTATTTAATGGGTGAGTTAAAAATAGAAAGTGAGAATTAAATGCACATTTATTCTCGTCCCTTGATCTAAATGAATCTGAACCATTAAATCTTAGGGTTGCCCAAAGTCATTTAGGCAAAAAAGGGGGAGAGGGGGGGAGGAAGAAAAGAGAGACTACATTCATTCATTCTTCATGAGCAGATTGGAGAAAGGAAGCTGAGAGCTGGAGAAAAGTTCTGAAAGAGAAATTTGTTGCAGCAAACTGAAGGAGTGATTTCCGAGCAAAGTTGGGCACGGAAATCAAGGCCTAGAAGACAGCAAAATGTACAATACGAACAGTGTTGAATGATGTGAGTTGCATGATGTTCTAGAGCAGTTTTTTAGCAAAAAAAAAAAATCTGCACAGTCCATACAGTGATACGGAAATCCGTATCGTCCGTAAGGAATCCGTACAATACAGTCTGCATCTGTACAGTATTGTTTCAGCTTCAAGTGGGCATGGAAATTGAGGCAAAGTGGGCATGGTTTTCAAGGAGTTTTGGGTTGAAGAGATAAGTTGTATTTTGTTGTTTTGTTTTGTCTGCAAATGTGTTTTTCCTAAACTTGAAAGATAAATAAATTTGAAGAGCTCTCTAACAAGATTTCCCCATAGAAGATTGAAGAGGTTTTGCCTAGGTCTAAGTTGACCAAAAATCTGTTGTATTTTTTTATGTGTTGCTGGTCTGTTTATGTCCATATTTATTTTTAGCATGTGTTGACAGTTCCATGTGTTTTAATCTGAAAATTTCATTTCCAGAATTCTATGTGTTGAATGTAAGTTTATGGGAAAGGGCATTTAACTGAATGGGACTGATAAGGTGAAATTAAAACCGGGTTGGGATTGCAGGAAACTTTTTAGTCACCAAATTTCAACATGGTATTAGAGCTACAAGTTGAAAACTGCAATTTGAACAGCAGACAGTAGTTTGGGACAGCAAACAGTGGTTTGGACAGCAAACTGAATTTTTGGACAACAAACTCATTTTGGATAGAAAACTGATATTTTGGGACAACAAGGTGAAATTTCAAACAGACTGAACTTTTGGGACAGCAAGGTGTGTTGGAAAGTTCATTTCTCCATTTTCTTGGTTTTGTAAGTTTTGGACAGCAGTCATGGCCATGTTCTTAAGGATAGAGGACAGACTAGATGGGATATCCAACTATGCCATTTGGAAGGACATAATTCAGACAGTGTTTGAGAAGGCAGCAGTTTGGCACATAGTGGGGCAAGAGGTTGTACCTCCTACTGCTGCAGATGAACTTGTTGAATTCACAAAAAATAATGCAAAGGCAAAAAGGATTTTGATGGACAGTCTAAAGGATCATGTGGTTCCTCAGGTGAGAGGAAACACATATGCATATCACATGTGGACAACTCTAACCACTCTCTATCAAAGTACCAATGAGAGCAGGAAGATGGTACTCAAAGAACAATTGAAGAACATCAGGATGACAAAAGCTGAAAGTATAATTCATTATCTTGACAAGGTCAAACAGGTACGTGATGATTTGACTGTTATTGGTGAGGTAGTTGCACCCACAGAGTTAGTCAAGATAGCCGTAGCGAGACTTCCTAAGTCTTGGCCCTTGGGAGGTCTTTGGAGATATTGTTACCTCTAGGGAGAATCTTCCCAATTGGGATAGATTCTGGGATGTGCAACATGAGATACGGAAGACTGGCAGTGGTGGGGTGAAGATAGCAAATGAGGAGGATGTAGCCTTGACAGCCACGGGGAAGAACAAAGGGAAGGCCAAGAAAGGAGCCTCATCAGATGGGGCTAAGCGAAAGGAGAAGAAGAAGAAGAAAGATACGAATATGTCCAAAGTCAAATGTTGGGCATGCCAGAATATGGGACACTATGTTGCTACGTGTCCTAAGAGGAAAAACAAGGGGAAGAAGGGTACTGCAACTTCAGCAGACGTGAAGCAGTTTGCTTCACAGTTTGACAGGGACTTTGCATTTATTACTTCTACATCTAGTAGGAGTACATCATCCGATGTGTGGTACATAGACAGCGAGGCTTCCCGCCATATGACAGGTGCAAGGGAGTTATTTTCAGAGCTTGCAGAGAGGGCACTTGATATTGAGATTGTACTAGGAGATGACCGGACTGTGAGAGATGTTGGTGTGGGGACTGTAACCTTTGAGAGGGAGTCTTTGCCTCCTTTGAAGGTCATAAATGTTTTGTATGTTCTGAGGATGAAGAAGAACTTGATTTTAGTGTCTGCTATGGAGGAGAAGGGGTTTGACGTCACTTTCTCAAGAGGGTAGGTATTGATGCATCCCAGGGGAGCTTCCATCACTTCAGCCAAAGTGATTGGAGTACGCTCTGGGAAACTATACAGGTTCAGTTTTCAGTCAGCAGGAGCATTGGTGAGTAGCACATCTAGTAGCACTCACACTAGTACCACCAACAGTAGAGACTTGTGTGAGTTATGGCACCAGAGGATGGCGCATATGCATCATGGAGCTTTGAGAGTTCTAAGGGAGATCACTACTAGAGTTCCTGATTTCAGTGTCAAGCATTATGAGGTCTGCAGAGGGTGTGCTTTGGGCAAGTACACCAAGTTACCATTTTCAACGAGCAACAATAGATCTGCAAGTATACTAGACTTGATTCATACTGATGTTAGTGGTCATATGTCTTATGTGTCCTTGGGTGGTTATGAGTATTATGCTATATTCATTGATGACTACTCTAGGAGGACTTAGATATATTTCCTGAAGACCGAGGGTGAGGTCTTCAATCACTTTAAAGAGTTCAAAGCTCTTGTGGAAAAGCAGACCGGTAGGAAAATTCAGGTCTTGAGGTCAGAAAATGGTGGTGAGTACACCGATGGTGGGTTTTTTTACTTTTGTGCACAAGAGGGCATTAGGAGAGAGTTCACGGTTCCTTACAACCCCCAACAGAATGGGATGTCTGAAAGGAAGAACAAAGCTATTGTTGGGGCTGCTAGAGCGATGATTCATGATCTAGGGTTGCCTTTGTTTTTGTGGGCTAAGGCCTGCATTACTGTTGTTTATTTTCAGAACCGGAGTCCTCACAAAGTATTGGAGAATATGACTCCAGAGGAGGCCTTCACTGGAGAGAAGCCTCATGTGGGACATCTTTGTATCTTTGGATGTCTCACATATTCGTATATCCCCAAGGAGCAGAGGACGAAGTTGGAACCCATGGCAGAGAAGGGTATCTTTATGGGTTATAGCGAGACTTCGAAGGCCTATCGGATCTTCATTCCTGCTAAACGAAGAGTGGTCATTAGGAGGGATGTGAAGTTCGAGGAGGAGAGGGCCTATCGAAGATCACAGGAGTATGATGAGAGAGAGTCATAGACTTCTCCTCATTAGGGAGGTCAGGTATAGGGAACAGGACCTCAAGGTTCTGAATCGACTGGTACAGGAGGTACTTCAGTGTCAGTGACATCTGGGGCACTAGTGGCGAGTTCACCAAGCACTTCTTTATGGAGACCACTGGTACAAAGTTCACATGGCACTTTAGCTGACACAGGCACAGGTTCTTCGAGGACAGGTGCTGGTACAGGCACACAATGGTCAGTTGGCAGACCTTCAGGTTCACTAGACTGGGGGGCAGACAATGAGGTTCCCTATGGGGAAGCTTCTTCAGGGAAGAGGAGGCCCAAGTGGGTTCAAAACACCTTGAAGGAAGTGGAGTCCGTTGGTCCTTTGAAGAGGGTGAATAGGGAGAGTGTGCCACCTGAGCGATTTTGCAGTTATGTAGACAAGGCTACCAGCATTGTTGACTCTGAGCCTACTAGTTATGAGGAGGCTGCCACCCAGGAGGTATGGAGAGAAATGGAGGAGTATGCCTCTATCATTAAGAACAATGTTTGGGAGATGGTGCCTAGGCCTGAGGGCAAGTCAGTTGTGACTTCCAGGTGACTCTACAAGTTCAAGCATGCTGCGAATGGCAGCATTGAGAAGTCCAAGGCGAGGTTTGTGGCTAGAGGATTCTCATAGATAGAGGGAGTTGACTATGATGAGACCTTCGCTCCTGTCGCTCGGTACACTTCTATCCAGTCCCTTATTTCTATTGCTGCAGAAATGGGTTGGCAGATCCATCAGATGGATGTGAAGACCGCATTTTTGAACGGAGTTGTAGAGGAGGAGGTGTATGTTGAACAGCCATAAGGCTTTGAGGTAATTAGGCGGGAGACCCATGTATGTCGGTTGAGGCGAGCACTCTACGGACTTAAGCAAGCTCCGAGAGCTTGGTCTTCGAGGATTGATACTTGCAATAGATGGATTTCACGAAGAGTGATACAGATCCGAACCTATACTACATTTTTGTAGGGGATGATCCGCTCATTCTTGTGCTATATGTTGATGACTTGTTCATTACTGGGGCAGAGAGACTGATTAGTGGTTGCAAGGAGGATCTTGCTATGGAGTTCGAGAAGAAGGACATTGGGCTGATGCATTACTTTTTGGGGCTTGAGGGGTGGCAGGAGGAGAGGCATATCTTTCTGCGGCAAGGGCGGTATGCTGTGGATGTATTGAGCAGATTTCACATGGCAGACTATAGACCCATGTCTACACCTATGATCACCAACTGGAAGAAGCTTCATGCTTCGGATTCTAGTTTGTTGGATCCCACATTGTATAGGCAACTTATTGGGTCCTTGATGTATTTGGTCAACACTAGGCCAGATATATGCTTTGCAGTGAACACACTTAGCCAGTTCATGGTTGAGCCCAGGAGGGTGCACTGGGTAGCAGCAAAGCACATTCTTCGCTACGTGAGCGGACTGTTGATTATGGTCTGGACTATAGGCAGGGAGATGGAGTGAGGTTGGCAGGTTACACAGATTCAAATTGGGCAGGGAGTACTTCTAACAGGAAAAGCACTTCAGAATGTTGCTTTAGATTGGGTTTGGCAGTTGTGTCGTGGTTCAATCGAAAGCAAAATTAGTTGCTTTGAGCTCTTCTGAGGCTGAGTATATGGCCGCTAGCCAGGCTAGTTTTGAGGCCATTTGGCTTCGCAAGTTATTGTATGGCCTTTTTGATCAGGAGTTGAGACCAACAATTATTCACTATGATAATCAGAGTTGCATTAAACTCACGGAGAATCCAGTGTTTCATGACAAGTCAAAACATATTGACATCAGATATCATTTCATCGGGGACTATATTCAGAAGGGGGCAGTGAAGTTGGAGTATATATCGACAAATGAGCAAGTGGCTGATGTTCTCACAAAGTCCTTGCCAAGAGGCAAGCATGTCCATTTCGGGGACAAGATGGGTGTGGTGAGAAACACTTTCCTCGGTAAGAGGGCATGTTGATTTTTAATGTACCTTGGACAAGTAGTTTTCCATGGGTTAGTCTCTACCTAGGGAAAAGTGATCCAGGTGGATATTGGTGGCCACCCACATATTCCATTTGGACCCCCACAATCGGTTCTTTCAGTTTTGCACTTTCAACATAACTTACTATTTTTAGAAGGTTGTTCGATCCTGAACTTCCAGAGCCGTTTTGGGGCCCTAATGATCTAGATGCATATTGGTGGCCACCCACCTATTCCATTTGAAACGCCACCATCAGTTATTTCAGTTTCAGCACAACTTACTATTTTTAGCAATTTTTCGGGTCATGAACTTTTGGAGCTGTTTTGAGGCCCTAAATGACGTCTTTTGGGAAAACTGAGAGCAACATGGGTCCATGTACTAATGTTGCTCACACCAAAAGTTGTACTCCTCGGATAGATCTTTCTAACGAGGTATGGTGCACGTCAAACGGAGATCGTATGCCAAAGTTACGTCCCCGGGAAGTTAAAACACCAAATTACCCAAACAAGGCCCATAGTTTTGGCGCTTCATCCCTTAGGGTTAGGTTTTTGGATATTTAGGGTTTTCCATTGTTTCTCAATAATAAATAGGCCCTCGAGCCTCATTGTAACACAACTCAGAGGCCTGTAGCCGCCACATCTCTTCTCAGAGATACACTACCAGCGCCCTAGCTAGTTTATTTCCATTATGTCTGTAAGCATATTTCTATTATTTGATATTAATGAAATGAAATATTATTTCCACTGCATCTCTTTGTTTATGTTTATTTCTATGTATTATTGCATACCTGCATAAATCCAGATCAAAAAATGTCCAAAATAATTATTTTCATAAGTGAGACTTTATAAAGTGAAGGGGACTTTATAAGTGGTAAATTCAGTATTAAATTATAAAGTGAAAGTGACTTTATAAGTGATAAAGTCAATGTTAAATTATAAAGTGAAAAGTGACTTTAAACATAAAGTACAAGGTGGGTACTTTATTTAATTGGTGGGTTAAAAAATAGAAAGTGAGAATTAAATGCACATTTATTTTCATCCCTTGATCTAAATGAATTTGAAACATTAGATCTTAGGGTTGTCCAAAAGTCATTTAGGGAAACAAAAGGGGGGAAAAGAAAAGGGAGACAACATTCATTCATTCTTCATGAGCAGATGGAGAAAGGAGGTTGAGAGCTGGAAAAAAGTTCTGAAAGAGAAATTTATTGCAGCAAGCAGTAGGAGTGATTTTTGGGCAAAGCTAGGCACAGAAATCAAGGCATAGAAGACAAAAGAATGTAGAGTACGAACAGCATTTAATTTTGTGAGTTGCACGCTACTCGAGAGTAGTTTTTGAGCCAAAAAAAAATGAATTTCATAACAGCCCCACTCACAGCACAAACGAGTGTCTGGCCAAACAGTCGTTGGTAGTTGAACTAAAGGCACCCGAATCAGATGCATGTTCTGATCCTGAGTCAGAACCAGAGAAGGGCAATGACAAAGGGAAGCAGATCATTGATGCGGATTCTAGTGCCATTGTTGCCACCACCAAGCTCCAGGGGGAGGATCACGAGGATCTAGAGGAGGGGGAGCACCTCTTCCCTTCATAGATGTGGGTAAAGAGTTCTCCACTGAAATTCCTTGTCGATAGCGGAAGCCAAAAGAACCTCATTTCAGGAGAGGTCGTGAAGCGGCGTGCCTACCGAACATAGCACACCCACAGCTGTATACAATCGGGTGGCTTCACCCAGGGAGAGATCCCTGCGTCTGCCAGCAGTGCCGCCTTCTGTACAGCATCAAGCCATTCACGGATGAGGTATTGTGTGATGTTGCTCCTCTTGATGTAGCTAATGTATTATTGGGCCAACCATACTTGTGGAGGCGACATGTTGTGTATGAGTCTAGGCCTCGTTTTGTTGTTATTACTTTGGGAAATAAATTGTACAGGATACTGGAGGTAGTACCGCCTCCTGCCATCTCCTTGACTATTGCAAAACTACGCAGTAAGATTGTTTCCCAAACCAGGAAATTTATTTTCCTTACAACTCGCTCAGAGAAGAAGAAGAAGATTGTGGCCACAGCCTCGAAACAGAGCTCCCCTGCACAGCTGTAGCAGATGGACAAAGTCATGGAGGAATATGAGGACATATTCTCCACATGCACAGAGGCTCTTCTACATTGTCAGGACAAGCACTCCATTAATCTGAACCTGACGCACCGCCGCCTGATGTTTCCATACATAATGCGACTACACAAACAGAATCCACACATGTACTGTTTGAGGCTGATAAAAAAACCAAATTTACTGAACGCATCCAACATGTCCGCCCGCATGTCATGACATCTTCGACAAATCTAATACCCAGTTCAACAAAATTTGCCTCATCTCATGGAGGATATCAACGCAATGGAGACCATTGCTTCCTAAGGGGGGAGGAATGATCCAAGTGGATATTGGTGACCACCCACCCATTCCATTTGGACCCCACCATCGGTTCTTTCAGTTTTGCACTTTCAGCACAGCTTACTATTTTTAGCAGGTTGTTCGGTCCTGAACTTCCGGAGCCATTTTGGGGCCCTAATGATCCAAGTGGATATTGGTGGCCACCCACCTATTCCATTTGAAACGCCACCATCAGTTATTTCATTTTTTCAGTTTCAGCACAACTTACTATTTTTAGCAGTTTTTCGGGTCCTGAACTTCCGGAGTCGTTTTGAGGCCCTAAACGACGTCTTTTGGGAAAACCAGGAGCAATATGGGTCCATGGACACAAGTGGTGTGAATTTCATAACAGCTCCACTCACAGCACAAACGAGTGTTGGGCCAAACAGTCGTTGGTGGCCGAACTAAAGGCACCCAAATCAGATGCATGTTCTAATCCTAAGTCAGAACCAGAGAAGGGCAATGGCAAAGGGAAGCAGATCATTGATGCGGATCCCAGTGCCCTTGTTGCCACCACCAAGCTCCAAGGGGAGCATCCCGAGGATCCAAAGGAGGGGGAGCGCCTCTTCCATTCACAGATGTGGGTAAAGGGTTCTCCACTGAAATTCCTTGTCGATAGCAGAAGCCAAAAGAACCTCATTTCAGCAAAGATCGTGAAGTGGCTCGACCTACCAACCATAGCAAAACCGCAGTCATATACCATTGGGTGGCTTCACCCAGGGAGAGATCTCCGCGTCCGCCAGCAGTGCCGCCTTCCATATAGCATCAAGCCATTCACGGATGAGGTATTGTGTGATGTTGCTCCTCTTGATGTAGCTGATGTATTATTGGGCCAACCATACTTGTGGAGGTGACATGTTGTGTATGAGTCTAGGCCTCGTTCTATTGTTATTACTTTGGGAAATAAATTGTAAAGGACACCGGAGGTAGTACCGCCTTCTGCCATCTCCTTGACTATTGCAAAACAACGCAGTAAGATTGTTTTCCAAACCAGGAAATTTCTTTTCCTTACAAGTCGCTCACAGAAGAAGAAAAAGATTGTGGCCATAGCCTTGAAACAGGGTCCCCTGCACGGCTGCAGCAGATGGACAAAGTCATGGAGGAATACGAGGACATTTTCTCCTCACTCACAGAGGTTCCTCTACACTGTCAGGATAATCACTCCATTGATCTGACACCTGACGCACCGTTGCCTAATGTTGCCATACCTAATGGGACTACACAGACAGAATCCACACATGTATTATTTGAGG
Source organism: Pinus albicaulis (assembly GCA_034641835.2). Classification (NCBI taxonomy): domain Eukaryota; kingdom Viridiplantae; phylum Streptophyta; class Pinopsida; order Pinales; family Pinaceae; genus Pinus; species Pinus albicaulis. The sequence continues at coordinate 1,355,986,524 of CM076572.1, forward strand.
CTGATAAAGAAACTAAATTTACTGAACGCATCCAGCATGTCCGCCCGTAGGTCCATGACATCTTCGAGAAATCTATACCTAGTCCAACAAAATTTGCCTCATCTCATGGAGAATCTCAACGCAATGGAGACCATTGCTTCCAAAGTGGGGAGGAATGATCCAGGTGGATATTGGTAGCCACCCACCTATTCCATTTGGAACCCCACCATCGGTTCTTTCAGTTTTGCACTTTCAACACAACTACTATTTTTAGCAGGTTGTTTGGTCCTGAACTTCCGAAGCCGTTTTTGGGTCCTAATGATCCAGGTGGATATTGTTGGCCACCCACTTATTCCATTTGAAACGCCAGCATCAGTTATTTCAGTTTTTCAGTTTCAACACAACTTACTATTTTTAGCAGTTTTTTGGGTCCTGAACTTCTGGAGCTATTTTGAGGCCTTAAACAACATGTTTTAGGAAAACCGGGAGCAACATGGATCCATGGACACGGGGAAGTGTGAATTTCATAACAGCCCCTCTCACAACACAAACGAGTGTCGGGCCAAACAGTCGTTGGTGGCTGAACTAAATGCACTTGAATCAGACGCAAGTTCTGATCCTAAGTCAGAACCAGAGAAGGGCAATGACAAAGGGAAGAAGATCATTGATGCGAATCTCAGTGCCATTGTTGCCACCACCAAGCAACAAAGGGAGGATCCCGAGGATCCAAAGGAGGGGGAGCACCTCTTCAATTCACAGATGTGGGTAAAGGGTTCTCCACTGCAATTCCTTGTCGATAGCGGAAGCCAAAAGAACCTCATTTCCGCAGAGGTCGTGAAGCGGCTCGGCCTGCCGACCATAGTGTTGAAAAGAATAACTATGTCAGTCTTCAAGTTGATTATGTAATTAGGTTTAAAGATCTAGTCTTTGGCATATGCTCCAAGACCTTGAAGACAAGTTCCAACGCTGCTGAAGAAAGACACCACGAAATGTTAAAAGTCCAATCGGCCTACATGTTGTATCATAGTCAGCATATTACATTGGATGGTCGGCCTAAAAGTGGAAAACAGTTCACTATATATATAAGGTAGATTGTGGATCATTTGAAGGTGTGAAGAATGCGTACATCGTTGTAGTAAATATAAAGCATTGCGGACAAGAGTGAAAAACTATATAATTGAATGTGGAATCCTCTGTAATTACGGATAAGTCTGAGCCAAACAAAGAAGAATTTGCGAATCTGAAAATAGAAGTGCAGGAAGAAAATTGCGGATTTATCTCTGAACTACAGTGCGAATAAAACACTGAACTCAGTGCGGTTTTAAGAAGTGAATTCAATGCGGATTTAAGAAGGGAATAACTGCGGATCTCTAAGGTAAGAAAGTGCAGATTATCATTATAAATAAAAGTGCAGATTTCACTATATGAAGTGCGGGTATAAAGTGCGGACTCAAGATCATCTCAGCATCTATCTAGGACCCTTAAGCAAGGAAAAATACTGCGTACATACTACTGTTGTTCTATATATTAACTTGTGATTCCAGAACTGTTAAAAGGTTGTAAAAGATAATGTTAAGGACAGCCTGTTTGAAAGAAGGATTTGTTGAAGCTAAGACTGTGATCATAAGAATAAAGACAGGTTTAAGGAAAGGAGAAAGTGAGGAAGGTAAATCTGAAGATTTACCTTCCTTACTACATTCAGTTGCAAGTAGATGCAAATAGAAGATAATTTTGTCCTTACATTTAACTAAGCATAACTTTTGTGTCTTGTGCTTTTTGATAATTGACTTGATGAAACATTAACTAATAAAAGACATAAGCAACACAAGCAAGCTCACAAGTATTTATCAAAAAGAGAATTTGTATTAACCTACAACTCTCCAAATTCTCAACATGGTATCAGAGCTTTGGTTACAAGAAAGGGTTATCAGTGATACAAATCCACTTCAGTTTGGAGGTTACAATCTCAGCTTGGTTACATTGCAGCGCCTATAGCACAAATATTACACAGTCATCCTAAACACAGTCTCGGCATACATACATCCCCATAGTTCAGACTCAATCTGAGATTCTCGATGGTATAGAAGTTTGAAAAAAGAAGTAGAAATCGGATAGCACAGTTTCAGGTGTATAAAGATATCAGTGAGCAAATTACAAGTGATGACAAGTGATGACAAGTGAAATTCTCAACAAACAGCAGTCAGGGTCAACTATATATTCCCCATATACTGCACAGAAAAAGGTGGACAGAACCTCGACATTCTCTAAGTTGTTCGATGAGGTTTATGTGATAAAAGACAACGAATTGCACAACAAGGAACAGGGTTATATACTAAGAAGAGAATAGGAACAATTCTGAGATAAACTCGATGATATACACCTGCAATAAAAGCGAGATCAAGTCTATGATTGATGCGTAGAAGGGACATAAACATATCACCTGATGGAATGCGTTGAAATCTTAAGTTTCATAGTGCGGATGACATAGTGTGAATTACACAGTGCGTAATATAGATGGGAAGGGATAAAGACTTTGGTCATTAGTGCTACCATAATAATAGAACTATGAAACTATCATAATTCGCCTTGGAAGAATACAGTCTTAAAGATCAGCTACACGAATGGATGACATGTGATCTCAAGTCTGGAACAGCCTAAGAAGAAGAACATGGTGTAGATCTCCTCTTCACTTGCCAAGTAAGTATCTCTCATTTTCATTTCAATTTTGGTCAAATGACTTCAATTTGCAAGGAGATATATGTGGTGGTTGCATTACCGAAGATCCTTGCATAAAACAAGGAGGATAGTCATGGTCCTCATAGATAACTGAAGTCATAGATAAAGGTCTCCTTTGAATTCATGGAAAGGAACTCTTAAGATTCTCTCACATGAACAATATTGTAGACACAAAAGAAGCTGAAAGAAGAATTATGAACAATACAAGAAAGTTCATGTCACTGGAATGGATGGAAGGAGTGGATGGAAAGAGGGAGTAAGAGATCATTAAGACTAGTCTCCCTCAAATTAAGTCTCTTTATAGCTCCTAGATTCTACTTAAGAATTGATGCGATGTGACATCATGGAAGTATAAGAAACAAGAACTCATATGATCATGAGGGTAACAAAATTATGGGATAGATAAGTTACCTCACTCATCAACCTAGTGTTTCTATGGAAGAAAACAAGTTGAAGGCAATAGTTTTGCAGAACTCAAACATTTGTAGAAAAGGAAGAACCAGATTCAAAGAAAATCTAAGAAAGATGAAGCAAGGGATCTACACTACGATTGAGATCATCTTCTTCTTTAAGTGATTTATGTTGGTTATATGATAGGAAGTAGTGTAGCATCTTGATGAAAGCATGGTAGGAGCTCCTGGTGAATCAGCTCCGCGAAAAGCTCTCTGATAACATCACTAATGGAAAAGTCATCAAGAGCAAGGATCATCATGGAATAGATTTCTAAGATATTGATGAAGCATGCCAAGAGAATGAAGCTCTTCATTCTTGAGAAATTGCTATAGGATGACTAAAGGGAAAAAGGGTATGAGGTATGTATATATTTATATGCTAACATTGGATGTTGTGAAGTCATGTCATGTGGTTGCAGGTAATGAACTTCTGTATTTAGAAGTATGATCTATGGAGGAGTATCTCTCGGTGCACGGACAGATGAAATCAACATAATATGTCCTCATGGAATATGAGGTGGTTGTATATGAATGAGAAACTAGAGAGGTTGTAAGTTCCTGGGAATGGAGAATGTGCATAAAGGAAGAGATCATGAAATGCAACCATGTCAAGAGGCAGTTATCATCCGGAAGCCCAGAAGATGTGACTTGGAGATCTCCTAGGAAGATATGTAGACTCTAACAGAAGTCTGGTAAATAAGAAGACCCTTGACAAAACATATCATTAGGAGATGTGTCAATCTGTATAAAGGATGTCGATGCCTACAGGAAGATGTCATGGTGAAAGATCATCACTAAGGTAACTTTTGTTCTAAAAGTTCATATGTATATGTTTATCTGGATGAATTTATGCAGGGCTGCTAATTATAAGAAAGGATTCATGATCCTTGGGGATGATTCGAAGGAAAGCAGCATGGCATAATGGTGGACTAGTTGAGACAGATTGATGAATCACTTTCTGACAGTGGACATGACTCGTGACTGAAAGCGATGGATGATCTGTGCCTTATGAAGCCAAAAGTTGAAGATTCCTCAATATCGAAATCCATGACATCGAGGGGAGGAACTCTTCATGAGTAGCTGGATTGAAGCTACAGGACTCTGGTTGATGAGGAGCCTGGTGGTAAGTTTCTTGCTTGGAAGAAACTTGAAATATGTCCTCCCTGTGTTAAGAGGGAGTGACGTATGTGATTCTCTATTACATGTGTCATGTACTAGACCAGGACTAACAGCCGTAAGTCTTAGTGAAGGCCATGTGGAGAGAATGGATAGACACATCATTCTGGTCTTCACCTGGAAGACAGAATGGAGGATTGGGCAATCATCTGGCATTCGATATTCTTTGAGAATGAGATAGGGCATTCAAGATAAGAGTAGTCGTGGACAGATATTCTTTGAGGGCTGGCTACCCAAGAGAAGAATAGTCCAAGAAGGTGTCTATTAGTCATGTGTTTTGCCAGCATTGTAGCCCATTGTCTCATTGAAGAGATGGGGCTGTTAGTCAAGGCCTTGCACTAGGACAATGCTTGTTGATATGATGTTATACAGATGTGATTGCCAATCCGATTCTTCTTATGAGATTCTTCAGTTTGAAAGTAACCATGTACCTATATGAATACCTCCCTAGTTAAGAGGGAGTGTTCAAAAGAGTAACTAGGTCGGTCTTCAAATTGATTATGTAATTAGGTTTAAAGATCTAGCCTTTGTCATATGCTCCAAGACCTTGAAGACAAGTTCCAACGCTGCTGAAGAAATACACCACGAAAGGTTGAAGAAATTACAATCAACGATGCTGAGGAAATACACCACGAAATGTTAAAAGTCCAGTCGGCCTACATGCTGTATCATAGCCAACATATTACATTGGATGGTCGGCCTAAAAGTGAAAAACAATTCACTATATATATAAGGCAGATTGCGGATCATTTGAAGGTGTGAAGAATGCGTACATCACTGTAGTAAATATAAAGCATTGCGGACAAGAGTGAACAACTATATAATTGAATGCGGATTCCTCTGTAATTATGGATAAGTCTGAGCCAAACAAAGGAAGAATTTGCGAATCTGAAAATAGAAGTGCAGGAAGAAAATTGCAGATTTATCTCTGAACTACAGTGCGAATAAAAGACTGAACTCAGTGCGGTTTTAAGAAGTGAATTCAATGCGGATTTATGAAGGGAATAAGTAACTTTTTCACTGTATGAAGTGCGGGTATAAAGTGCGGACTCAAGATCATCTCAGCATCTATCTAGGACCCTTAAGCAAGGAAAAATACTACGGACATACTACTGTTGTTCTATATATTAACTTGTGATTCCAAAACTGTTAAAAGGTCGTTAAAGATAAAGTTAAGGGCAGTCTATTTGAAAGAAGGATTTGTTGAAGCTAAGAATGTGATCATAAGAATAAAGACAGGTCTAAGGAAAGGAGAAAGTGAGGAAGCTCTGAAGATTTACCTTCCTAAGTACATTCAGTTGCAAGTACATAAAAAGAGAAGATAATTTTGTCCTTACATTTAACTAAGCATAACTTTTGTGTCTTGTGCTTTTTAATAATTGACTTGATGAAAGATTAACTAATAAAAGACATAAGTAACACAAGCAAGTTCACAAGTAATTATCAAGAAGAGAATTTGTATTAACCTACAGCTCTCCAAATTCTCAACACATAGCACACCCGCAGTCGTATACCATCGGGTGGCTTCACCCAAGGAGAGATCTCCGCGTCCGCCTGCAGTGTCGCCTTCCATACATAATCAAGCCATTCACAGATGAGGTATTGTGTGATGTTGCTCCTCTTGATGTAGCTGATGTATTATTGGGCCAACCATACTTGTGGAGACGACATGTTGTGTATGAGTCTAGACCTTGTTTTGTTGTTATTACTTTGGGAAATAAATTGTATAGAATACCGGAGGTAGTATCGCCTCCTACCATCTCCTTGACTATTGCAAAACAACGCAGTAAGATTGTTTCCCAAACCAGGAAATTTATTTTCCTTACAACTCGCTCACAAAAGAAGAAGAAGATTGTGGCCACAGCCTCAAAACAAGGCTCCCCTGCATGGCTGCAGCAGATGGACAAAGTCATGGAGGAATACGAGGACATTTTCTCCTCACTCACAGAGGTTCCTCTACACTGTCAGGACAAGCACTCCATTGATCTGACCCCCGACGCACCGCCGCCTGATGTTGCCATACCTAATGTGACTACACAGACAGAATCCGCACATGTACTGTTTGAGGCTGATAAAGAAACCAAATTTACTAAACGCATCCAGCATGTCCACCCACAGGTCCATGACATCCTCAACAAATCTAATACCCAATTCAACGGAATTCGTCTCATCTCATGGAGGATCTCAACGCAATGGGGACCATTGCTTCCTAAGGAGGGAGAAATGATCCAGGTGGATATTGGAGGCCACCCACCTATTCCATTTGGACCCCCACCATTGATTATTTCAGTTTTGCACTTTCAGCACAGCTTACTATTTTTAGCAGGTTGTTCGATCTTGAACTTCCGGAGCTGTTTTGGGGCCCTAATGATCCAAGTCGATATTGGTGGCCACCCACCTATTCCATTTGAAATGCCACAATCAGTTATTTCAGTTTTTCAGTTTCAGCACAAATTACTATTTTTAGCAATTTTTCGGGTCTCGAACTTCCGGAGTGGTTGTGAGGCCCTAAATGATAGTGTAGAGGAACCTCTGTGAGTGAGGAGAAAATGTCCTCGTATTCCTCCATGACTTTGTCCATCTACTGCAACCGTGCAGGGGAGCCCTGTTTCGAGACTGTGGCCACAATCTTCTTCTTCTTCTATGAGCGAGTTGTAAAGAAAATAAATTTCCTAGTTTGGGAAACAATCTGACTGCGTTGTTTTGCAATAGTCAAGGAGATGGCAGGAGGCAGTACTACCTTCGGTATAATGTACAATTTATTTCCCAAAGTAATAACAACAGAACAAGGCCTAGACTCATACACAACATGTCGCCTCCACAAGTATGGTTGGCCCAATAATACATCAACTACATCAAGAGGAGAAACATCACACAATACCTCATCCGTGAATGGCTTGATACTGTACAGAAGGCAGCACTGCTGGCAGACACAGAAATCTCTCCTTGGGTGAGGCCACCCGATGGTATACGACTGCAAGTGTGCTATCGTCGGTAGGCTATGTTTTTCGATGTTTAGGGTTTTCCATTGTTTCTCAATAATAAATAAGCCCTTGAGCCTCATTGTAACATAGTTCAGAGCCCTATAGTCGCCACATCTCTTCTCAGAGATACACTACCAGCACCCTAGCTAGTTTATTTCCATTATGTCTATAAGCATATTTCTATTATTTGATATTAATGAAATGAAATATTATTTCCGCTGCATCTCTTTGTTTATGTTTATTTCGATGTATTATTGTGTTCCTGCATATATCTGGATCAAAAAGTGTCCAAAATAATTTTTTTCCTAAGTGTGACTTTATAAAGTGAAAGTGACTTTATAAGTGGTAAAGTCAATATTAAATTATAAAATGAAAGTGACTTTATAAGTGATAAAGTCAATGTTAAATTATAAAGTGAAAGTGACTTTAAACATAAAGTACAATGCGGGTACTTAATTTAATGGGTGAGTTAAAAAATAGAAGTGAGAATTAAATGCACATTTATTCTCATCCCTTGATCTAAATGAATTTGAGCCATTAGATCTTAGGGTTGCCCAAAAGTCATTTAGGGAAACAAAAGGGGGGAAAAGAAAAGAGAGACAACATTCATTCATTCTTCATGAGCAAATTGGAGAAAGGAGATTGAGAGCTCGAGAAAAGTTCTAAAAGAGAAATTTGTTGCAGCAAGTTGAAGGAGTGATTTCTAGGCAAAGCTGGACACGGAAATCAAGGCATAGAAGACAGCAGAATGTACAGTACGAACAGCATTTAATGCTGTGAGCTGCACGTTGTTCGATAGCAGTTTTTGAGCAAAAAAAAATTGAAAAAATAATCTGTACAGTCCGTACAGAATCTGTACAGTACAGTCTGCTTCCGTACAGTATTGTTTCATCTTCAAGTGGACATGAAAATCGAGGCAAAGTGGGCACGGTTTTCAAGGAGTTTTGGGTTGAAGAGATAAGTTGTATTTTGCTGTTTTGTTTTGTCTGCAAATTTATTTTCCATGAACTTGAAAGATAAATAAATTTGAATAGCTCTCTAATAGGTTTTCCCCGGAGAAAATTGAAGGGGTTTTGCCTAGGTCTAAGTTGACCAAAAATTTGTGTGTTTTTTTATGTGTTGCTGGTCTGTTTATGTCCATATTTGTTTTCAGCATGTGTTGACAGTCTCATGTGATTTAATCTGAAAATTTCATTTCCAGAATTCTATATGTTGAATGTAAGTTTATGGGAAAGGGCATTTAACTGAATGGGAGTGATAAGGTGAAATTAAAACCAGGTTGGGATTGCAGGAAACTTTTTAGTCATCAAATTTCAACACAAACCTAGTTACATATTTCAACAATTCATAACAAAATCCATTGAAGGAACTTTGTGTATGTCTCATTTGATCTTAAATCTCCACTCAACGCTAGGGTTTCTAAGGAAGGCCTCTTAGTCCTCCACCCTCTTCATCCAATTTCCTCTATCTTTGACTTTGCCATTATTGACTCCATTGCCCAATTGAGATAAGGCACTAGACTAGCTTGTGGTTGTCATTTTAATTTCTTCTTTTTCTCTTCAATTTATGGTAACTAAGGATAGGGTTAGCTTAAATCTGCATTTTATAGCAAGTTATTGTCCATTTGTTTTGCCCTATTGAAAGGGATTGGATTTAATAAATATAAAAAAGGCAAAATCTAGCATTAACTGCATGTTTTCACCCAAAAATTAGGGCTGATGTCTCAAAAGTAATTGTTGTCATATGCATTTTCAGCCATTAAAAAACCATTGTTAGCCCTTGTTTATCTTTTCAATAACCTTTGCTCCTTTGTTGATCCTATCACTCATAGGCTATTTTCTCGAGCTGCTATATGCCATTGTGTGCCCTAAATTTGTATTTCATAAAAACCCTAACTTATAACAACTTTCTTCTGAGTCATAAAGGTCTTAAGATAGTGTACATGAACTCTAGGCAACTCTTATCTCAGCCTTTCAAGGTCTGGCCAACACATTTTCATTCAATTATTAGATGTTGCATCACCTTTAAGCCCTCCTTAGTTGAATATCTTGCTAGTGATCTTTTCTTGGGAAGCCTCCCTTGTGGGGATAATATCCACCACTAAACAGCTGGAGAGAAGCCACTGAGGTGATAGTGGTGGCCAATCTCTTTTTGCCATAAGACCTAGGTTGCCTAGTGAGGCTTTGCTCTAGGCCTACTAGATTTTTCTGTAGCAATGCCTTTCCTAATTTGGTAGCAGGCCCTCAAAGGGAGGCTTCTCTTTACCACTTGAAAGATGATGGTGAAGACTTGCCAGACAAAAGCCTTCTTGGTTTTGTTGAAGAGAGGTGTGATGTAGGAGAAGAAAATGCCACGGCCCAGCAGTAGGAGCAGCTCCATGATTTTTCTCAGGGATCTTTTTATCATGATAGTGTATTCATAGGATAGAAGAGTATAATATAGCCTTTTGACTATGATGAAAAATCTGCTGCTCCAAGGAAAGATTTGTATCCAGAATAGGAAGATGGTTTCCTTGTCATCTTGATGGACCATGTTGATGCACTTGCTGTCTCAGAAAAAGATCATATGGACAAAATCTTTGACCACGGCATGGGAGAGGTGAATGTATCTCAGGATTGGATACAAAATGGCCACAGTTCCTATACCCTGCAGTTTGATTTCCTCCCTAATTTTGACACTGATTGTGATTGTAAGGAGACAACGCATGGTGCATTTTTGGGGATTTCTGATTACAAAGTGCTCATTACTCCAGATCATGACAGTAAGGCAGTTGATGAAGAGAGGTCGGATTTTTCACCCATGTGGTCTAAATGAGTTCATCTCATTTCACTCAAGAGAAAGGCCTTTTTATGTGTTCTTTAATGAGGACCCTTGCTATGATAAGGGCAGTAAAGGTCATGGTTAAAATTCTAGTCTGCAGGCAGAGAGTCCCTGTGAAGACACATCCATTGGTCAGTTTCCATGGGCAGAAGATGACGTCCCAAGTTGTGATGACATGGTTGTTGCAAAAGGCAAAGAATTGTACGTAGAATTTTAAAAGGATAGCACTGCCAGCCACAAGAGTGATGAAGGACCAGATTTTGAACTCTCACCATTTGATTTGGATGAGTTCATCTCAACTAGTGCAGAGCAGAGTCATTACTTTGTTTTCTTTGATGGCAAACCTCAGTAAAATATAGATGGGAAGGATTGCAGAGAATTAAAGCAGAATAATGATGTCATTTGCAGTCTCGACACTGCATTAACAGGGCAAATTTCTACTGTTCGAGAGGACCACAAAACTTCGAGTGTAGATGAAAGATGTGGCATGGAAGACCACCAGACTTCTGAAATCCTGAATGCTGAAGGACAAGATCATTCTGAAGATCAGCATAGCAAAATCGGGTGGGATCCCATGGCTATGTTGTGAAGATAGTAACCAGCCTGTATTGCATATGGAGACCTTTTCTCCTTTTGCTGCCGATGATCAATTCAGGGAAATATTGGATAACATCGATTATGAACAGCAAAAGGAAAATGATAATGGTTATGAACAGAATTCTGGTCAAATATCAACCTTGGATCAGACAACCAGCATAGTTAGCAGCATTGATTTTTATATTAGGTTGGAGCAAGACATCGACAACCATTGCCTGGGACTGTGCTAGCTTTCTTATAACGATGACTGCCATGACAGCCCTAGGATGTGAATTGAGAACAGCATTATAATTATTGGTCTGAAAGTTTCCGAAGATGATGACAAACTTGATGAAGTCATGAATAATTTGTCAGTTGGTCAGTTTGCTCTCCTTAATGATGCCATTTTTCTTTTGAATAGATATTTGGTTGTCCCTGACAGAAGTAAGAAAGGAAACAGAATGTTTAATACCCCTTTGCCAGAGATCCCTGTTTTCTGTTTGGCATGATCGTCAAGCACAGAGAAAGGGGTCATTTTCCTCAAGCACGGAGAAAAGGTCATTTTCCTTCTGATATTACAAGATGGTTAAATTGGATTGCAGACTTCACTTGTCATTGGCTGATTTCGTTCATTGGCTGATTTCATGACCAGAGATTTTAAGTTCTTAAGCACTTCCATAATGAAACTATAGTCATTTCATTTTGGAATGTGATGTGTTCAAAAATATCAAAGAAAGTTATAGGAATATGTTAACATCGGTTTCTTGGCATTGTCTATTAAACCAGAAAATTGTTAGAAGGTTGGGTAAGCTCATCATCAATTTAAATAAAAAAAAAAAAAAATGGAAAACTATGTCATGGACATTAAAATTTCATTTCATTTATTTGACATTAGTAAAATCATGAAATTAGTAAAATCATGAAATTAGACCGAGGAAAGCAACGCCAATTGGGCATTCAAAGCAACATATGACTTAGTACACAATTATATAGCCCCAACAACAACATACAAATAAACTGCGAAACAATGTAAAATCTGCCAAAACATAGAGGAAACATACAGCCTTGCGCGCTCCTTCTCGATGGCCTCCTTGTTGGTAAACTGAAAAACAAAATATAAATAAAATTACAAAAACAGAAACAGTCGAGCTATAAAACATACAATGGATTCGAAACTACTAGCATAACAGAAGTAGATTGCCCAAATCTATGTGTTTCCCATACTATGCAGCATAAATTAGTCACTAACTTTACGCGAGCATAAAAGGCTTCTTCGAAATGACTCACCTGATAAAAGTCAAAGAATCGGCGAATAGTCTTCTGTGGCAGTGGATATGAAGACGACCGGTGAAATACTGAGAATCCGGTTGACCCTTTGACAGTTGTACATCTTGCTGCCTTCAAGTGGGGTAGAAGCTTGGTTCTCAAACTCATTGTTTCACTGAATACTGTAAATCGAAAATGATTTCGCCTTGAAATGGCTGTTATATTTATGTTCCTCGAGGCCAGAAAACGAATAAAAGGGAATTGATCAAATTTTCCATGCAACGCTTAAACTCCAGGTTACCAATAGTTGAATAAGAATTGAAGTTGTGCCCTCGTTTTATTAAAGGGTTTAGATCAGCCCGGGTTTCTCGAGTTTTATGCAAAGGTAGAAGCATTCTGGCCCAAAGCGGTTTATGTTTATGATGCATAAAATGCTCACTTCTACTTCGAGGGGAGTTTAAAAAGTTGAGCAGATTTGGGAGAAATGTTAAGGTTTAAATCTTTTTTCATTATATTCAAAGAATCAGAATCATTGGTAGCTGCATGAAATTAAAGTATAATTAGAATTATCAAAAGATCAAATGGATTATTTTAAATTATTTAAGTGTTTAATAAATAAGATGAAAATTATTAGTTAATGGCAATTGGGTTTAGGACAAGAGGTAAATGATTTAAGTGTGTACATCACAAATTCAAAACCAAATGTGGTGTTGTGCATTTCAATCACTTTTAAGAAGTTCTTGATTTTGAAGAAGGTATCACTTTTAAGAAGTTTTTGATTTTGAAGAAGGTATGACTCCATAAGTGAGTATGTCATAGTGTTGTCTTAAGGTATGTCGATCAATTAGTCTTATTCTAAAATATTAGATTGGAGACACAACCACCAAGTGGAAAATGACCAAAATTGTGAATTGCAACCTTTAGAATCCTTTGAAATATTTTAGTGAAAGGGTTAAGCTATATTTCTCTTTTAAAATGGCTATGTGTAGAGCATGTTTAGGATATTAGATAATAGGGGATTGTTTAAGACTAACTTGGCTTAATTACTAAAGTTTTTTTTATCGTCATGATCCTATCTTGTGTATATGCAACATGATGGTCCTTATATTTCTTAATTATAAAGACACTCAATTCATGTACTTTTACCTCATTGGTCATGTTGGCATGGAATTTTTTACCCATGTCAAATAGCCATCATTTACCATTTTACATATCAAAATATTGTCATTTCATAAAATTGAATGTCATTATCCTATCTTGTGTATATGTGATTTAATGGTCCTCATATTCTCAATTGTTAAGATACTTGATTTATGTACTTTTACCTCATTGGTCATGTTCACATGGACTTTTGGCATTTGTCAATGCACACAATTACGTTAGGATCATGGTTGAAATGTGATGGGTAAATATCCATCATTTGCCTTAGTACATGTCAAAATATTGTCATTTCATAAAATTAAATGTCATTGATGAAACATAAATTTAAATTTTAGCTATCATTTTGATGTGTACTTCGAATTTTACATGTTAACAATATCTATATCCCAAGTCCACATATGTGTGTGAGAAAGAGAGTGAGTGTGTGTGTGAGATAGAGAGAGAGAGAAATAAACACATCTTGGAGTTATTTTGTAAAGCCACTAATATGATTATAGGTCTTGATAAATCTACTATTTCTATATGGAGTGATATTAAACAAGAGCAAGGCTATTTCTCCCACTTGTTCCCTTACCAAGTGATTGGTTTAGACTAAGGATTTAAATTCCTAGGATTCCACTTAAAACCCAATAGGAAAAGAAAAGGTGATTGGCAATGGCTCATTGTCAAGATGCAAAAGAGATTTAATACATGGTGCAACTAATGACTCTCTCACAATGGTTGTTTGGTTCATGAGACAAATATATTGGAAACAATACCAATATATTAGATCTCATTGGCATGGGTTCCAAAAGGTGTGTAGGAGACCATTAAGAAACTGTGTTGTTGTGATATAATTATATCCAGTTAGGAGACCATAAAAGAAAGGAATTGTATTAGCTTTGTGAAAGAAAATGGTTGTTTTAAAGGTTGGTGGAGGATGGGGACTAAAAATTCTCTTTTTTTCTCCGAAGTACTAGATGTGAAAAATGTTTGGAGGATTTTATAGGGAAAAGGGCTATGGGTCCAAGTAACTAGTGCAAAATATACAACCTCAATTATAATTGTAGAAGATAATGCGAGAAACCCAGATAAACAGCTACATAGTGGCTCCATCAACTAGAAATCTATCGACTTAGCCTTTCATTTGGTAGGCAATTGGGTGACCTAGAAGATGGGATGGGAAAGGGTGAGATGGTTCAAATTGGCCTTGATCCTTCAACGAGTAGTAAAGGTTTACATAGATTACCCCCTTCGTTAATCCAAGATCTTAGAAGTAAAGGATATTATACTCTTAGATTAATCATGAATTGGGAGACCAAAAGGTTACTCGGAGGTTCTAAAAGACTACAATAACAAAATTTGAGAAGATGATGATTATGTGATTTGGGTCACTAATTCCCACTCAAACATATGTGCCCAAGCTAGGCTACAAAGCATTGGCTAAGGAAGATCTAGGTGGGCAACAACCTTAGTTGTGGATAATTATTTTGAAGCAAAAGTGTCCTCTCAAAAACAAAATCTTTATATTGTTGATTTTAAACAATAAGGCTCCCCAGTGGGAATTTATCTAAAAAAAAATAATGGTCTAGGTTGGTGCAAATTACGTAAATGAGTAGATGAAATTGCACACCATTTAATTATAACATGTACCTTCATAAAATAGGTTTGAAATAAGATGGAATGCATGAAAGGGTAGAAAAATGTACAAGAAGCCTCCAGATCTTGGTATTTCTAAAAGGACACAAATAAGATCAAATATCTTCCCTAAACATAGCTTGGGGAGTACAGCTTGTTAAGAAATTGATCTTATTTGAATGAAAAGAAGAGTCTCCCTCTTGTGTGATATAATCTCTCAACATCACTAACACTTAACCATGTGTCAAGGAAAATAATCCAAAAATGCACTTAGAGAAGAGGTAATAAGCAAGGCTCTTGCCTTGGCATCCTTTGATGGGGCATTGGAAGGAAATTCCCTTTTAGGAGGTGTAGAATGAATTGTATATCTCTCCACCACACACCATATATCCTTCAAAGTGGGAAATGGCTAGGAATCATCTTTGTGCACTAATGGCACTCGAACTGCTTCTTCAATTTACCTAAGAACATAGGCCCCAACTAATTCAATTTTTTGGTGGCTCTCTCTTAGTCATAAAATGGATTATAAGGAAGATCAAATTAGAAATTTCACCTCACGACAACTTAATGAAGATATACAAATGCATATGATAATTTTTTTATGTACTTTATCTCATATATACAAGGACAAGAACAATAGAGCTTGTTGGAGTCTCGATCCTCTACAAAGTAAAGAATCTGCAGATCGAGGTGCGGAGCGCGTAGCACGAGGTATATTTTTGGTCCTAGGGGCTTTGGGGTGGGTCAAAGCCCCTTAAATATGTAACGGGATGGGATTTTTTATGAACGTTTGACTTCGCCAATGGTTTTGCACCATGATATTGTAAAAGCTAGATATATACAAGGAGTATAGATAGAAGTCATAGGTAGGCTACGATAGAGGTTACGAATGATAGACCTTTTGTGATGCATTTGGATGTCAAACTGAGTTAGAGTTTGTGTTTCGGGTTAGAGGAAAAGGCTCCTGCAGCTGTGTGCGCGGAGACCTTAGGAAAGACTGCAGTTGTGTGCGCAGGCCTTTGCAGCTGTGTGTGCAGGGTAGAAAGTGAATGTATGAGATAGATCTGGACATTAATGAAAGAATTGTTGATAAGATCTAAGTTATAATGATATTTTTCTTTTTTCTTACTGCTTATGAATGTATATGTTGAATAAGGGTTATGTTCTTGTTGAAAATGCAGCAAGATGATGGAGCTTAGTGAAATGAAGTCGCCTTCACTAAGTGGGCCCGCAGGCAAATTCTGGCGTAAAGTCTATTTTTAGACTATGTCTATTTTTAGACATATGGAGCATGGTCCGGGGATTGCAGTATGTTATTATTGGAGTATTGGTCATGTTGGTAAAAATAGATGGGACTCTATTTTTTGGACCTATAGGTCGAAGTCTATTTTTAGACTGCCTCTCCTTAAAATAGGGAAGTCAAATATTATTTACCCTTAATAATATTTGGACTATAAACTTCAGTTTACTCTCTTGGAGCACTTCAGTTCGAGCCTTGGAAGTGGCTCATGTATCTGACAGAGGAATTACGCTATTCCTAAGGGTTTGGTGAGCACATGCATGGTTGACTTCAGTTAGGACTTCAGTGGCAGAAGTTTGGTGGAGTTAATGAGATAGCTAGTGGAGTTGTGTTCGGTTTAACTTAGTTGAACTAGTTGAGATTAGTTTAACTAGCTAATCAACTAGTAATGAGTGGAGTGAATTAAATATTATTTAGTTCATTAATTAGTAACTCATTATTCAACTCAAGAACACATCAGTTCACTACAGTGCATGATCAGTTCAGTGGAGACCAGTGAAAGAGGTAGATGAAAGGGTGGAGTTAGCTATCAATGGCGACATCAGTTGTGCATGAGATTTGCACCACACTTGGAGGATTTGTCCATGAAAATTGCGTATTCAAGCCAAGGAAATTCGAACCTTGGATCTCTATATAGACAAGCCTGGATTACGCAATAGAGGCAAGGCAATTGGCGGTGAGTTTTGAACCAGTAACCTATTCAAAACTGAGCTAGATTGTGTGTAACTTTATGAGAAAGTACTGAGTACTTGTGAGGAGTATTGTACTGATTTTGTTACATGATTTATCCATTATAATATACACAATAGCTGCGGGGTTTTCAGCTATAAGCTTTCCCCATACATAGCGTGTTAATGTGTATGATGATTTGATGTGCTATCGCTTGTTTTATTTCCGCATGTGTGATGATCTGAGTGGAAGAGATTATGTGTTGCATATGAATTCGAATTGATATGTGATCAGGATAGTCTCGGTGGATAATTAATCATTATTCAAAAAATTTCTACATGGTATCGGAGCTATTGAAGCAGAGATTGATCATCACAGTGATTACAAACTTATTTCGGTAGACAGAGTCTGCATGCGGGCCAGGTAGCCTCCAGATTCATCTTTCTTCGGAAAGTGAAAGGTCTGGTAAATGCCCCTTGCAGTCAATCTCCGTGCTAGAAATAATTTGTTCTCACAGATCTAGAGCGGTTGAGCTTTGAGGTGGAAATCTAAATTTTGCAGCAGTTTTGTTTTCTTGGTGCCAGTGTTGAAAATGTCTTTCAACGGTTTGCGACTCGAATATGCTCTTGAAGGCAGTTCGAATTATGTTGCATGGAAGGATCGCATGGAGGCGGTATTAGAAGATAATGGTCTGAAGGAGTTCGTAGATACGGATGTCCAAAAGCCCACTGATCCTGCTGAAGTCGAAGCATGGCAAAAGAAGATGGCGAAATGTCGAAGGATCCCGTTGGAGGGCGTCAAGGATCATATTGTATCCAGCCTGCATGGAAAGGCTACTCCATATTTAATGTGGAAAGCTTTGACGGATCTATTCCAGAGTAAGAGTGACCAAAGGAAGCTGGCGCTCAAAGATAAGCTCAGGAACATCAAGATGGAGAAAGGCGACAGCATCGCCAAATACCTCACGAAGTTCACTCAGTGCAGAGATGAGCTGGGAAGTGTGGGGGTGACTGTCGAAGACGAGGACATGGTCGACCTGGCTCTCCTTGGTCTTCCGAAGGCTTGGCACTCATATCAAGATAGTGTCAATGGTCGGGAGAAGCCGCCGGGATGGGAGCGCCTTTGGGCGGATCTCATGCAGGAGGAGATAAGGAGGACTACTCGTGATGGATCTTCATCAAAGGGAGCTGATGAAGAAAATTGCGCTTTGGTGGCCAAAGCAAAGAAGGGGAAGGGTAAGAAAACTTCTCATTCCGGTGCAAAGGGAAAGAAGCAGGATATGGCGAAAGTGAAGTGTTTTCACTGCCATGATCACGAACATTATGCTACCAATTGTCCAAAGAAGAAGAAGAAAAAGCAAGCGGGAAGATCTGCAGATGGAGAAGCTTTGGCTTCATAGTTCGAGCTTGACTTTTCACCGATCGCATGCTTGGTTTCAAGTGTGCTGGGATCGGTATGGTTCTTGGACAGCGGTGCGTCATTTCATATGACGGGAGATCGGGAGTTGTTCTCAGATCTGGAGGACAAAGATTTGGGTGTGCACATCGAGATGGGCGATGATGGTAGATACAGTGCGACTGGTATCGGTACCATATCCTTTCAGAGGGAGTCTGGTAAACCCTTTGTACTCAAGGATGTCATGCATGTACCTGGATTGAAGAAGAACCTGATTTCAGTAGCGATGTTGGAGGATAAGGGGTATGATGTGGTCTTCAGCGAAGGAAAAGCCTTCCTGCGCAGTAAGACTACTGGAGAGACCCGGAAGATAGGGGTTCAAACCAAGAACCTTTATCAGTTGCAGGTAGATGGCTGCGCAGCTATGGCATGCAAGGCGGGAGAAGTGGTGAGCCAGGATGATGAGGGCGAACTGTGGCACAGGAGATTGGGCCACCTTCACCATGGAGCTTTGAAGATCCTGCAGCAGATTTCTACCGGGCTTCCTAAGGGCACTCTTGCGCAGTCAGATCAGTGCAAGGGGTGTACCTTGGGGAAGTATGTGAAAGCCACCTTTCACGAGAAGGATAGTCGCGCCACGACGATCCTTGAGAGAGTTCACACAGACGTGTGTGGTCCTTTCTCAGTTGCTTCGACAGCAAAGCACAAGTATTATGTGATCTTTTTTGATGATTTCTCTCGAAAGTGTTGGATCTTCTTCATGCAGAAGAAGAGCGATACATTCACGAAGTTCTGTGAGTTTAAAGCACTGGTCGAGAAGGAGTCGGGGAAGAAGGTGATTTCTCTAAGGAGTGATAACGGTGGTGAATTCATCTCGGCTGAATTCAAGGAGTTCTGCAGCGCAGAAAGGATTTGGAGAGAGCTCATCGCACCCCATAACCCACAACAGAACGGGGTGGCTGAGCGGAAGAACAGAACGATCGTGGGTGTTGCACGGGCGATGTTGCATGATCAGGGCCTACCCCTTCACTTATGGGCCGAGGCATGCAATACAACAGTGTATGTGCAGAACCGTTGTCCTCACAAGGTTCTTGGCATGAGTACACCGGAGGAGGCTTATTCTAGCAAGAGGCCTGATATTTCCCATTTGTGGATTTTTGGTTCTCCTGTCTACATGCATGTGACGAAGGATGCGAGAAGGAAGCTGGATCCAACTGCTGAGGTTGGAATATTTGTGGGGTACACTGATACACCTCACAACTGTCAGGTGTATTTGTCAGACAGTCACAAGACTGTTGTGCGACGGGATATAAAATTTCAGGAGGAGAAAGCCATGCAGTGTTCGCTTGAGAGGGAGCTACACTTGCATGCAGATGAGGAGCTGTTAGTTCCTAAGGAGGAGCTTTCGGATGTGGATCAGCCACAAGAGGAGGTTCAAGAGGTGGAAGAAACCACCCAGGCAGCGCCAACCATCAGAGGGCGCATGCGCACTACAGAAGCTGAGCGACTGGCTCGGGATGCAGAGAAGGTTGTAGGACCACCCACAGCACAGCGCAGACAGAGACAGTCACCGGATCGGTACACTGGATACATGGCTCTTGTGAGTCAATGTGTTGTGACGGAGCCATCCTCTTTTGAGGAAGCCGTGGAGGAACCCGCATGGGTTGATGCCATGATCGAAGAATATGATTCGATCATCAGGAACAGTGCATGGGAGATTGTCCCAAGACCGGTGGGGAAATCAGTGGTGGGTTTGCGATGGATCTACAAAGTGAAGCAGGTGGCTGACGGGAGTGTGGAGAAGTACAAGGCGAGATTTGTCGCCCGTGGCTTCTCACAGATCGAGGGGATCGATTATGAGGAGACTTTTGCACCTGTCGCAAGGTACTCTTCCATACGGACGATCCTTGCTCTCTCAGCGCATATGGGGTGGCACATCCATCAGATGGATGTGAAGACTGCGTTCCTCAACGGAGTCATTGAGGAGGAGGTGTACATAGAGCAGCCTGAAGGTTTCGAGATCTTCAGCAGTGAGTCGCATGTGTGCCGATTCAAGAGAGCATTGTACGGGCTGAAACAAGCACCTCGTGCTTGGTACACTCGGATAGACAACTACTTCACCGGGCTTGGATTCTCCAAGAGTGAGGCGGATCCTAACCTGTACCAGATTGTGGTGGAGGGGAAAATGGCGATGAGCAGTTGATACTTTCATGCAAGGAGGATCTTGCACGAGAGTTTGAGATGAAGGACTTGGGCATCCTTCATTATTTCCTGGGATTGGAGATTTGGCAGCGCAGCGGAGGACTGTTTGTTTCTCAGGGCAAGTATGCTTGGGAGATTCTGGAGAGGTTCAACATGCAAGGCTGCAAGCCTGTTGACACTCCTCTTCCCGGTGGTTGGAGGAAGGAGGATGCTACTTCAGCGGAGGTAGTGGATGCCACTGTCTATCGACAGTTGGTGGGGTCGCTTATGTATCTGGTCAATACACGACCCGATATATGCTATGCAGTTAACCATCTTTCACAAGCTATGGTTAAGCCTACCAAGCTCTTTTGGAAGGCAGGCAAGCATGTATTGCGTTATATTAGAGGCACATCGGGATATGGTTCATGGTACAGACAGGAGGATCAGTTGAGGCAGCATGGCTTCACAAATTGGTATCATCATATCAGAGATTGTGTTCAGCGGAGAATCATGATGCTTTCATATGTTCCCACGGAGGATCAGGATGCCGACATCCTGACGAAGGCGCTCACCAGAAGCAAGTTCGAATTCCACAGAGGCAGGATAGGGGTTGCAGATAATCCATATCTTGCTGAGAGGGAGTGTTGAAAATGCAGCAAGATGATGGAGCTTAGTGAAATGAAGTCGCCTTCACTAAGTGGGCCCGCAGGCAAATTCTGGCGCAAAGTCTATTTTTTAGACTATGTCTATTTTTAGACATATGGAGCATGGTCCAGGGGTTGCAGTATGTTATTCTTGGAGTATTGGTCATGTTGGTAAAAAATAGATGGACCTCTATTTTTAGACATTTAGGTCGAAGTCTATTTTTAGACTGCCTATCCTAAAAATAGGGAAGTCAAATATTATTTACCCTTAATAATATTTGGACTCTAAACTTCAATTTACTCTCTTGGAGCACTTCAGTTCGAGCCTTGGAAGTGGCTCATGCATCTGACAGAAGAATTACGCTATTCCTAGGGGTTTGGTGAGCTCATGCATGGTTGACTTCAGTTAGGACTTCAGTGGCAGAAGTTTGGTGGAGTTGATGAGACAGTTGGTGGAGTTGTGTTCGGTTTAACTTAGTTGAACTAGTTGAGATTAGTTTAACTAGTTAATCAACTAGTAATGAGTGGAGTGAATTAAATATTATTTAATTCACTAATTATTAACTCATTATTCAACTCAAGAACACATCAGTTCACTACAGTGCATGGACAGTTCAGTGGAGACCAGTGAAAGAGGTAGATGAAAGGGTGGAGTTAGCTAACAGTGGCGACATCAGTTGTGCATGAGATTTGCACCACACTTGGAGGAATTTCCCATGATGATTGCGCTGTCAAGCCAAGGAGATTCGAACCTTGGATCTCTATTTAGACAAGCCATGATTGCGCAATAGAGGCAAGGCAATTGGTGGTGAGTTTTGAACCAGTAACCTGTTCAAAACCAAGCTAGTTTGTGTGTAACTTCATGAGAAAGTACTGAGTACTTGTGAGGAGTATTGTACTGAGTTTGTTACATGATTTCTCCATTATAATATACACAATAGCTATGGGGTTTTCAGCTATAAGCTTTCCCCATACATACTGTGTTAATGTGTATGATGAATTGATGTGCTATCGCTTGTTTTATTTCCGCATGTGTGATGATCTGAGTGGAAGAGATTATGTGTTGCATATAAATTCGAATTGTATGTGATCAGGATAGTCTAGGTGGATAATTAATCATTATTCAGCAAATTTCTTCAGTTCTGTAATTGAATAATGTAATTCATTTTATGGTTATTTATTGTGCTTAATGCTTAAATATGTAAGATTGCTTAATCTGTGAGTAAGTTCAATAGTTGTGTTGAACAACGCTGGTAATATTGATAGATTTAACCCGCGGAGCTCTAATAAGAAGGAAAAGCCCTAAAACCACTGTCATCTATCCCTCTAGATGCAAAAACTTGGTTATAGGATCCCCCTATATTGCCTCGAGTGAGACTTCATTTTGCGCAAGAAGATCGTTGCCAAAAGGGCTGGTAATAGTGGGTTTTGTTCTACTGCGTAGACTATCTGATTAGGTGATCAAATTTTCACTCAAAATTAAAACTTCTCAAACTGGGGAAAAAAAAACCCTAAATGATCGCGAAGTGTTCACTGTTCTAAATCCAACGACGTTCGTTTCACCTAAATCCGACACCCAGAGCTCTAGTTGTAACCTGTTGATCGCTTTCCCAAACATGTAAAAATTTGGTAAAAAAAAATTTGTGAACAGGGAGCCCAATCAACATTCCATACTGCTGACATGTCATGTGTTGAGAATTTGGAGGGTGAGTGATTAATTCAAAATTCTTTTATTGATAATTACTTGAGTCACTCATGTCTTCTCTTTGTTAGCTTATTAAATCTTTCATCAAGTCAATTATCAAAAGACATGAGACACAAGAATTAGGGTCTTAGAGCCATGGCAAAACCTCTCCCTCTTGGAGAGGAAAACCCACGAGAAATTCTTCTTATAGATTTAAGATGACAAGTACCATGACCCAGGCTTAGACCCTTGACCTATTTATGCATCCAAGACCTAGACTTTACTTCTTTGATGTCCTTCAATGCTGGTTCTTCTTTTCTCCACCAAGTTGCATTGTTTTGCACTAGTAATTCCTTGAACCTTGGGCCGTTTGATATATATATATATATATATATATATATATATATATATATATATATATATATATATAGGTTGTAGATAGGAAAGTAAATTTCAGATTTAATTTCCTTCTTTCCTTTACTATCTGACTGCTTCTTATTTATAAACCATTGTCTCAATAACTTCACTACAAACTATGCTTCACTTTAGATCCGCACTACAGGAGATATCATTCTCATGCTCACGCACTGATGCTCATGTACTGATCCGCACTCCTTCTTTAGTATGTCTCAGCTCTTATATAATACACGAATATGTATGTATATACCAGTTCTGAAATCTGGACCAAAGTGTTGCACCTTATGATATATTGATATGTATATATGTAGATCAGTTCAGAAATCCTTCAAAAATTCCGCACTGCTATTCAAACATATGATCCACAATTTTTACTTCAGCAAACTATTGTTCTCTATATGCTTGTTGTATGCATGTTGCTTCAAAGATGACCGAACAACAGATCTGCACTGCAGCACTGTTGTATGATCCGCATTGTTCTCAAACACTTCAAACTTTGCACTAAAAGCCCATCAATATATCCGCACTGAATCTTACCACAGGAATCCGCAAACTGTTTCATAGATAACCGAGTTCTTTTTTGTCAAATTAGCTGCAGACCAAGTATATAAATATAGACAGACTTACTGTCTTTTGGTCTGCCCAGCACTTTGGCATTTAGGTCGACTTATCACTTGATTGAAGGCCGAATTGTAACACATCATAATAGCCTGATTTTCAACGTTGATATAGAGTTGAAATAAGCCATTGGTTCACGTTTTCTTTAACTAGGTCTTGGAACATTTCTTAGACTAGATACTTCATATACATATGAAACATATTACATTTATATCTAGAAGACAAAAACCTAGTTAGACATCAAGAAGAAGTCTACTAACCTATGATAAACTCTTGCTCATGAAACACATGAGGCAAGTACAAAATACATTTTATTATCTTTGTCTTCTACTTTAAATAAATTCATAATTACATAGTCAACATGAAGACCGATCTTGTTACACTTTTCAACATCATGCTGACCGGACAGGTCAACAATTGGTTAACCATTTCCTCCAGCAAATGCAGGGCTACCAAGTGGTAGGCGGTGGTTGATGCATTTGGGTGCGTGTTGGCAATTTCTTATTGGTTAAGTTTGGGCCAATGAGAGGGAGGTGTGTGGCTCAGCTTGGGGCCACCATGTGTCCTCCTCACGGCGTGAAAAAACGTTGGCTATGGACCAGAGGGACCGGGTGGGGTTCGAACACGAGACCTCCCCCCAATTAACAAGTCGTGCCACCAACTCCGCTGCACAATGTTTCTCACCCTATTTAATCTCCACATCTATTTGAATTTTCATAAACGCGTCAACGGGGGTAGAGGGGGCCAGCCCCCAAGCCATATGACCATCGCTCAAGACCATAGGCGGAGCACCGGGTGGTTAGCCTTCAAGCGCGTTTAATCAGCACTAATCCTGCGTTAATTAACATTTAAACTGGTTTAATTAAAAGAGTGCCAATTTAACCTTAATCCCAGCTTAATTAATGCTAAGAAAGGTTATTAACTTAATCCAGATTGAATTAGTGGTTCCTACAAATCCAATATATTTTCTAAACTTAGCGCCAGTTAGCCCAATTAGGGGCCAGATATCTATTTTTGGGGAGGAAATTGTGGAGGAGACTTGGAGAAGTCATAACTCAGCCAATTTTCAACCAAATGAGGAGAAGAAAGAGGCTAAGGTACCATTTTTGAGTATTCTGGACTCAGTGGAACTGGTCTCAGGAGCCATTGAGCACATATACATAGTATTTTTTCAAGTTGAAGACCAATGGTGTATGGATCAATCAGGCTTTTGAGCATATATTTTAGAGCTTTTATCCAAATTGAGCTTAGAAAGAGGCTACATAGAGGTTTTTGGATGTTATGAATCCAATGGTGAATTATTTTTTCTGTTTTGAGTACATCCAAATAACCATTTTCAGGTTTTAGGCTAAGGGGTTTATGGATCAAGCAGGGTTTGGTAGCAGTTCCTGAGGGTTTTCAGCATGAAAAAGAACTTGTAGGGGTTTTCCTTACCTTCAGAATTCATTTGCAGCAGTTTTAACCAGTAGGGTTCAACTCAGGTTTAATTGCTTTCATTATGTGTTTTAATGTGGAATTGAAGCATGCACATGATGTTTTCGACTCATTTTAGTGGAAGCATGTCATATTTGTAGGAGATGTTTTGAGTTGTTGTTGTTGTGAGAGTTCTTTGCAGGAGAACATCACCTTGTAGGGGTAATAGGCACATTTTATTGGCAACAAAATTTTATGTACTTCATTGATACGAAATTTATATGAGTGTTCTAGTCATGTTGACAGGCCCGAAGATGTAGTCCAGGAGGGGTGAACTCCATCAACGAATCTTTTGTCTTGCTCTCTGTTAGTGCTGGAATCGGCACTTGGACTTCTTCAAGTGCTTGACCAGTCACATCCTAAACTATAAGGCAATTTAATGATTTGGATTATAAGATTGGTAGGTTGTTTAAACCCTCAATAACTGAAAATGGATTTCAGACAAGTTCACTGTCACACTAATGAGGGTATTGAGTCCTGATATGGTAGCAAAAAGGTAAGTTTGTAGCCTATGGAAAGAAGAGGAAATAGAAGAAGAGACGGTGGGTTTGCAAGATAGAAATCCATTGATTTTGGTGAAAAGTAACACAAGGAACATTTTTGACAATATTTCAACAAGAGAAGGCTATATCTAGACTTACAATAATCTTACTAAAATATCATGAAAATTGACTGTCATAAGTGATGCTCTTTAAACTGTCATTATGTATATATCATCAATAAAGCTCACTATGTGAGATTGAAAAAAGTTGACAAAATACAAAAACATATCAAGAGACTAATAAAAACATACAACAACATCTAAAATTAAAACTGCAGCTGAAGAAAATGAGATGTGGAAACACATGTGTAAATTAACAATACACACATCAAGTAAGTAATAATTCCTCAAAAGTCTTTTCCAATTTCATTCACTGAAAAGTACACTGATCATATGAGCAAAAGATTCTTAAACCACTAACCTTTTCTTCATAGATTTTTGTCACATATATACAAAACACATTATACTGACATCTCCACAAAAGGTGTGAATTTGTTCTAAAAAGTTATTACAATCTCATACAAAAGATGCGGTGTATCTTTAAACTTTAATACAAAGTGCTATAACATAAATAAAGTAAACAACATGATGGCTAGCAATTCGAAGTGGCTGAATGATGTGGCAATATGTTTGAAGACTACTCCTCTGTTCTGGTGCAACCACATCCACAAAAAGTGTAAACAATAGTTGGAAATGACTTGTGTCTATTTTTTCCAAAAAGTGTAAAATTGAACCCTGAAATTTAGAAGGAAGCTTTGATCAATGACACTTGGTAGGAGCTACCTTTGTGTATAATACATGCATGTAACTACTCCTTAGTAGCACCTCTCGAGACTTGAAGAAAACTGCCTCCACTCCCTTCATCTAAAAACCCAAGAAACAATAGCTGCCTTTTTCAAAATTAGGTAGCAATAACTGGAAATTCTACAAATAGCTGCGTTTTTCACTTAGGCCAAAAAAGTATGAGCTTCTCCTAAAAGACTTATATGAAATCAAGTATTGAAGCAAATATCTTGAGAGACTCTGCCTTAGTGAGCCTTCTAGCTCTTTTTCTTGTATGTTTTTTCTTTATAGCTCTGGTCTTCTTGGTTTCCTTATATGGGCATTCATCAATATTGATGACTTCATCCCTCAGTATTGGCTTAGAAATCAACTTGGTATCCAATCTAAGTTTGTTTTTTGGCTGAGTGTGAGGCCTCTTAAGGTATGGATTTGGGATATAGGAAACCCTTTTTCTCTTATGCACCATATTACTAGATTGACCTTCTCCATATTTTGTCTCTGAAAAGTCTTCATCAGTGGTATCCTCTTCAAAGGATGAATAAGAATGAATTAAATTTTTATCTTTTCTCCTTGTAGGTGTCTTGGGTGTCTTGAAGGAAGAGAATAACTAGGCAAGTGTTGGTTCCCTGACCTCTTCTTGTTCTTCTGCAACTACTGTAATGGAGTTTTGAACTAGAATAGACACTTGAACTGGCACATGAACAGGCACTTCAACTAGAACTTGAACTTGGACTTGGACTGAAATTTCAACTGGAACTTGGACTAGCACTTCACGACTAGTTTTCTTTGAAATTTTATCTCCTAAGTCCAACCTTCGCATGCCTCTGTATTTCGAGGAAGAAGCTTTGTTCTCCTCACATGTGGACTTAACAGTTTTCCCTTGCTTGAATCTCATTGAATGCTCTCTGATAAATGTTGCTAAATTCTGAGATTTCTTTGGAGTTTTCCTCTCATAGAATTTCTCTACAAGCTGCACCATGGGTATAGGAGATATAGTTTCAGTTCTAGCCTTCCTGGCTGAAATTCTAGTTTTCCTATTGGTTGATGGGGTAGACCGAGCTGGTTGTGACCTTCTTGGCATAGGAGTTACACTAGTTTGTTAATGAGCATCTTGTTTCTTAGGCCTTGCTACCCTCCTCCTAGAGTTGATACTACCAAACATCTCCTCTGTCAAGAACTTATCCTAGGTGGTCCTTTTCTTTTTGAGGCGGTAGATAATCAACATTTTAATTAAACCCCTATGATATAGGTTGTGCAAGGGATAATTAGGGGTTTTCTGCAACTTTAGGGACATCTTGAGCAAGGATTTGTATAGGAAGTAAGGCAAATTCACAGGTTTATCACCTGAAATATGAGCAAGAAATCTCATTTGGTAATGGTGGACAGGGGAGAACCTACCCTCAAATGTAATGTAGCGTTGCACATTAGTGATCACATGTTGGTATTTAGCCCTAAAACAGGAAATATGTGCAGTAGGATTCCATTTGACATTGACATGTTCAGGTTTAAGGAAGAGACTTACTTCTATGGGCAACATTTTATTCTTGAACCAGCGTTCTCCAGTGGCAGAGGTTTGAGTAGATCAGGCTATGATGGCTTAAGATATCTTGAAAGTCTTTCTCCCCAGCTTGACCTTCTCCCCATCAAAGCTCTCAGCAAAGGCCTGAGCTAAAGCCACATTTTCTCTAGAATTTTTTTACAAAAACTTATACCAGCCAGTTGACTTAAATTGAGGTTTAGCCCTAGCATCAACAAACCTAGTGTTTGCTAGCTGAAACCTGTTAACATTCCCACCTTTTCCCATACTTTTCAATAGTTAGGCTCCTTGTAAAAACACAGTTGTTCAACATGGAGGAAAAACCCTACACGGAGCTTTGTTTTCTTGCCTTGAAATGATAAACTGGTTGTTGGAGGATGTGACTATGTTAGCTGTAACTTCCACAGAGAACCTCAAACTTGATAACATTAAACTTAAACTTATGAAATTATGCCTTTAGCTACGGTATGGTTTAATGTCATGATTTGAAATCATTCAAATACGGGCGCCAAGTCACCCCATAACTCATAACACTCCACAACATCATTTAATAATTGATACCTTGTACTATGATCTCTGTTTCAGTTTAGTAAGGTAGCTATAGGTTAGTTGCATTAATAATATAACCATTCATCTATAATAATTCTCCTAAGTCAAAAAATAATTAATCTTGTTAAAAAGAATAATCATGCTTATAACATAGGAGGTCTTAAATCATCTACAAACAAGAATGATATTTTCTCTAAAAATCTTCTTTGCAGCTCCTTATGCCTGAGAAATAGCTGCCTTTACCTCTCTATTGCAATATAACCAAATTTCAGCGAAATAGCTGCACTTTTCACTGTGTTACCAATGGAAACAGGTTCCTGAAGAAATAGTGGCTCTTTTCACTGTGTTAGTAATGTGACCTTCAATTTGGAGAAATAACTGCCCTCTATTATATCACTGTGTTAACAATGAAACTTAAACAGAGGTAGCTATTATCCCGGAAAGAGCAGCTATAATTTTATTATCAAAATTACCAATAGCCTTCGACACTAACCTAAGTTAAAACAGTGGTTTTAACTTCTTTTATGAACCTAATTCACTAATACCACCTATAAACTTAAAAGTATTTTGGTTTTGAGAGTATTTTTTGACCTTTATTGAAAATGACTCAAACTTCGACATAGGCTAGGACATAAGAAAAATTTGAAAATAGTGGTACAATGGCGGTCAGACAATTAACATTTATAGTGCTAACATCAACTCCTATTAGGGATGAAGTCCTCCTTGTGAGGCTTCAAGGATTGTAGACTCAGTGCCTTAAAAAGTTCAAAATTCAGAAGAATTCTAGAAATTATGACTAGGATTGACCTTTGACTGATTGGACTCAAGACTGATCATATTTACAGACACAAGTACCATTGGGCATGGAGTTTCATTGACACATTACCCCAAATATTTACAATGGAATGACTAACTGACTTATTAAATAAAGAACTTTTTAATAAAATGACCATTAACTAGAACTCCAGTTAGTTGATCATCATCTAGATGCTTGAGCAGAAAAGTATTGTTTTCCATAACTTTAGCAATTCTAAATGGCCCAAACCACAAATTGTCAAGCTTACCATGCTTTCCATGGTCTTCCCTCCTCACATCCCAGCGTAACACCAAATCATTCTCCTAAAATAATTGCTGATTTAATCTTTTGTCAAAAATAGATTTGACTGTAGTCTGATATTTTTATACTTTGTCCATCAGTGATTCTCTGATTTGATGTGTTTCTATCAACTGTAGCATTCTCCTTTGAATTGGATTTTCATCGTCAATTTCCCCTTGCAGAAACTTCATAACAGGAAGAGCTCATTGCAAAGGCATTATAGCATCAGTACCATATACAAGCCGAAAGGTAGACATTCCAATTGATGTTTTACCACTTACCCTGTCTGCCCAAAGAGCATGCACCAGTTGAGTGTCCCAATTTCTCTTATTTTTAGGCAACATCTTCTTAATGATTCCCACCAAGATTTTATTGGATGACTCAATTAACCCATTACCTTGAGGGTAATAAGGTGTGGAATGAGTCAATTCAATACCATATTGCTGACAGAAGTTATGCATCTTGGTAGAGTTAAAAGCCATTGCATTATCAATCACCAATTTCTTTGGACAACCAAATCTAGCCATAATGTTTTCCAACATAAATTTGATTATTACCGTATCAGTGGCATTCCTGGTTCGAAAAACTTCAATCCACTTAGTAAAATAGTCTGTACTTGTAAGAATCCATCTATGTTGTCCTGATGAAGGTGGATGAATTTCATCGATGAAGTCTAACCCCCACTGTTGGAAAAGAACATCTGCTGAAATAGGAATAAGAGGTAACAGAAGCAACTTTTTTTTACTAGCAAAATTTTGGCATTCGACACAAGTCTTGACTTTGGAAACAACATAAGAGAAAAAAGTTGGCCAGTAATAACCAACTCTTAAGATTTTGTTTGCAGTAACTTTCCAATACAAATGTCCTCCACACACTCCTGCATGTATCTCTGTCATAATATCCTGTGACTCAGCTTCATTTACACATCTTAATAAGACTCCCACATGGTCTTTCTAGTAAAGATGGTATTCCAAAATGAAATACTTAACAACCTTCAATTTAAAATCTCTCCTTTTTTACTTCTCCATTTCAGGGGGAAAATTGAAATTTAATAAAAATTATACTATATCCTATACCAATCTGAATGAAAGATTTCAGGATAATCAAATATACCTTCTCCATCTTTTTTCTCAGCTACCTCCATATTCAAATTTAGAGCTTTTCAGTTAGATTCAGCCATCAAGCGATCCAAGCTTTGTTCTTTTATCAATTTAGTAGGTATGATTTCTATATCAAATTCCAGAATTTTGGTCAGCCACCTTCCCCTTCTACCATCTGTATCTGGTTGCAGCAATACATCTTTGACAGTGATATTTGGCACAAAAGCAACAATTTTTTAATGTAACACATAAAATCGAAAAGACTTTAAAGCCTTAACTAGTGCATATCCTTGTTTTTCAGTCAAGTTGTACTTTAATTCAACATCTCTTAAAGCACGACTGAAAAAATGAAATAGGTTGTTCTAAACCTTCTTTGTTCTTTTGTAACAAGACAACTGCAATTGTTTCTTCTGAAGCATATGAAAAAATCAGAATTTTTTTTTCAAAATCAAGACTAATCAAAACAGGAGCTTTAGTCAAGGCAGACTTGATTGCTGAAAAATAATTTTTTGCTTCAGCTCGCCACTTGAATTCTGCATCTTTCTTCAACAAGACATTTATATGTTTGATCAGATCTGTAAAATTTGGAACAAAGCACCTCAGAAAAATAATTTTCCCCATAAATGACTGCAATCCTTTGTTATTCCTTGGCAAATTAATCTTCTGAATAACTTCTACTCTCCCTGGATCAATACATATACCACTTTTTGTCACAATATGTCCCAATAATTTTCCTTCTTGAACAACAAAGGATGACTTCTTTGGGTTCAAGGACAAACCAATTTTTTTGCATTTGTCAAAAACTTGTTTCAAATGTTTCAAATGATCTTCATCGGATTTTGAATATATTGTAATGTCATCCAAGTAAATGACTACAAATATGTCTTTTTCTCTCACAAAGGAAATATTTGTTTCCCGCTGGAATGTTGCGCCTGCGTTCATTAGACCAAATGGCATTTTGTTGTATATGAATGTCCACCAAGGTGTAGTAAATGTTGTCTTTTCTCTGTCTTGTCTGTCAACTAAAATCTGATTATAGCTTGAAAATCCATCTATTATTGACAATCTTTTGGAGCCTACAACTTTCTACAAAATATAATCCATCTTGGGTAATGGATAGTTATCTTTCAATGAACATCGGTTTAGATTCCAAAAATCGATACAAATTCTTATTTCGCCATTCTTTTTTCTGAACCGGGACTATATTAGCTACCCAATTACAAAATCTTAAAGGCATAATTATTTTTGCTTCCCATAATTTTTTGATTTCTTTCTCAATGATAGGGAGTAGCATGGGATCTTATTTTTTATGCTACAGGCTTTGCATATGCTTTCAGAGGAATTTTGTGCTTCATTATACCTCTATCATAGGTCTTCAATTCACTGTAGGACCATGCAAAAACATCTGCATATTATTTCAACAGCTTGATATATTTTTTTCTTGTTTCTAGAGAAAGAAATTTAAAAACTTTGACTAATTTCGGCTGATCTTCTGTACCAATATTACAGTCAATTGTACTCTCTTTATCAGCTTTATTTTTAGGCTTCAAAAAGACATCATTATTGTCAAACAATCTTTCTAAAGGAACTAGGCCTTTAGGAATATAGTTAGATTTCAGATCTATAATTTCCTTCCCAACCATGGTCTTTTTGAAAGGCTTGTTGTTTTGATTTTCAACAATGTCTTGCTCATCATCAATTTGAATGTCTGTAAACTCTTCAACACACTCTAAATTTTTTTGAATTTCCTTGTCATCTTCAAATACTTGCCAGTATTTGATGTTATCGGGAATAGAAGGTCTATTTTTTATTTGAACATCATATGTTGCCTTGACATCAAGAGGAACTTTGAAATTAATAGCAGCAATAGCTAGTGAATCAACCATTTGATTTTCCTCTCTAGTGAAAAAATTCACATTAAATGCTGAAAAATAATGCTCAATCAAGTCCCACACTTCGTTCCTATAATTCTTCAATTTGGATTTTTTGAATTGATAATTTTTTCTCACCTACCTTATCACCAATTCTAAATCACCAAAGGCAACTAGCTATTCAGTTCCCAAGTCTTTCACTGCCTTCATACCAAGAACAAGCGCCTCATATTCAGTAGTGTTATTAGTGGTAGAAAATCGCAGTTTATATGATATACTTACCCTTTGCTGAGTGGGAGAAATGAGAACTACACCAGCTCCCAATCCTTCCCTTGATGAGGCTCCGTCAAAGTACAATTTCCAGATCTTTCTTCCCTCTAAAGATTGTTCATTTGTATCTTGAAAGTGTTGGTTTTTACTGATTTCAGGCTGGAAATTGTTATCATCAGCAGCAAGGTGTAATATGGATGACCCCAATTCCTTCTCCTCAGCATATGTAGGATGATTTGAGGGATTATGCTGATCACTGATGATATAGGCCATTTGGGTCTCCCTATACAGCCTCGTGAATTCACCTCTAAACACTGGGATTGTGGCATATGACATATCCATCTAAAGGGTGCCCCACAAATTTTTAGACCAAGATCTGGAAAGAAACATCCCAAATCTAGAAGGTATGTCTGCAACTATGATGTCCATCACTAAGCTTTTCATAGGTAGCTGGGTAAGAGAAACAACCAATTCTTAAATCACTCCTAAACAATCGACTTTTTTTGAATCAAAGGTGCATAGGTCATGGTATTGCTTGGTGATTTCTAATCCTAATTCATCCATCACTTTCTTTAGCATTAGATTGTGAGAAGCCCCATAATCTAATAGACAATTATGCAACAATTTTTCATGTATATTGAGTGAGAGGTAGAAAGGTGGTGAATTATCATCATTTTGGTCTTGGACATGGCAACCTAAATAAATAGTAGGATGTTCATCCTCAATATTGATTGAATCAGGAGCGAGAGGTGGTTGTAACAGACTTTTGAAAGACTCTTTGTATGCTGGATTTTTCAACAATTCTATAAGTGGGACAGGAACCTTAATTTTATTCAGTTCTGACTTGAAACTGAAATAAATTGGAGCTAATTCTTTATTTTCTGTAGAAATTTTGATAATTGGGGCAAAATTTTGGGGTGGAGGAACATCACGGACTTTGGCCTTTTGTTTGGCAGCTTGTTTGTCAAAATCTGATTTTTGTTGAGGTTGCTGAACAGGACCTTTAGACCTCAAAGGATAATTTCTGTTTTGAGTTTCTTGTTGTTTTTTTATCATTTTTTGCGTAAATTTGAACATTTTCATCATTTGAAAATAAATATATCCTTGACTGGTCTTCATATTCTTGCAAAGTCAAACAAGTTGACTGTGATGTTTCTCCTACAAGGTTTATTTCTTTATTTTCTTCCTCATGTTCTTGCTGCTCTTCTTCACCAAAATTATTCAAAGGAGGTTGGACATTTTGATCATGAGCATTCCTCCTTGGGCGCTGTAAAATTTGTTGAGGCTGAAAAGGTCTTCTAAAGGGAGTCTGATTTCTATTGGCTTCATTTTGATTCGCTCTAGCAGCTAGTTTGTTTTCTAACTCCAATTTTGTCATCTTAGAGGCAAGTTCTTTGATCAAATTGAACATTTGATCAATCTTTTCTTCTGTTGTAAGGGTTTTAGAGGAAGAAGGTTTTTCTTCTTTCATTTTCTTTTTATCTTTTGCTTCTTTATCCTCTTCCATTTTCAATTTATTTGAAGCCATAAGATTAGACTGCACTCCAATTGCAACCTCTTGCATATCCATCAATGTCTATGTTTTCTCATCCCTCAACCATAAAGCAAACTCAGAATCTAAGGCATTGGCAAAAGTTATCATAGCTGTAGTCTCAGGAGGCTTAATTTATTCAGGATTTGTTAATAAATTTTATTAAACCTCTTTGTAAAATCAGCCAATGACTCATATGTCTTCTTTTTTAGAGTTCCAAACTATGTAAGGTAATACACATAGTCTTTCCTATCACCCCATTGTTTCACAAATACTTCTTCCAATTCATCTATTCATGTTATTGAGTTTGGTGGCAGACTTCTAAACCATTTACGAGCTTCTCCATCCGAGCTCTGAACAAAGAGTCTTGACCAGACATCTTCATGTTCAATGTTTTGGTTGTCAGCATAACTATAGAAAGAAACCAAATGTTCTTCAGCAGAAACTCCTTCTCCCTCCCCGATGTATTTTGGAAGATATTTCAAGTAATCTCCTTGAGGAAGAGCAAGTGGTGCATACCTTGCAGCCATTATTTGATGCATCCTTGTAAGGGCAGGCTGAGCCATGGTTTGCTGATGTACAATTGATGGATGACTGGTTGATGTAGCTGTTTGGGAATTAGGAATTAAATTTTTTGGATTTTGAATATAATTTGGGACAACACAAAATTCAAAGACTTCGGCTAATTCTTCAAGTTTTTGGACTGAAAAATATGGATTTTCAAAGAGATAAACATAGGAGGTCTTGACTTCACCTTCTACAGAAGAATCAGATTCAAATGTTGTCTCTTGAGGGAATGAGGTAAATTCAATTTTATTTGCTGAGGTAGGAAGTCAGATAAGTTGAAAGTGAGGCC
Source organism: Pinus albicaulis (assembly GCA_034641835.2). NCBI lineage: Eukaryota > Viridiplantae > Streptophyta > Pinopsida > Pinales > Pinaceae > Pinus > Pinus albicaulis. Next base: position 1,356,021,809 of record CM076572.1, read on the forward strand.
TTCAGGAACACTCCCTTCTATTGGATGAGAAGAAGATGACCCAACAGCTGGATTTCGAGACAATGGAAAGTACTCTTGCTAAGGGGTAATAAAATACTGATATTCAGGATTAGTTTGAAGGAAATTTAAAAAGGTTTTAAAATCTTCTTCAGTCAAAACATCCCTATCAAGAAAAGGTGTAATTGCCAATACTTGTTCTAACTCCCCTTCTGTCAGCACAAACTCTTCCGATTCCTTATTGACACTTAAAACCTCTGTTTTTTCCTCTTTGACTGGAATAGTACTTATCTTAGATTTACTAAATGATGAGTGAGAAAAAATTTAAGCTAAGCCTAGGTTAACATCATCTACTTTATTTTCTAGGGAAGCAGTTTCAACTTGAGATTTTTTAGCATAATATTTTGAAACTAAAACTTCTTTCGATTCTAAAGTAGATGAAGGTACCTTTTGCTTTGGAATGTAATTTTTGTGTATCTTCTTCATTGTTTGAGACATGGCTTCAACTGATCTCTGTTTTCCTTTTACATCTTTAATGATATTCTCTGGGTCAACAACTAGAGTCACAATAGGTGATCTTTGATTTCTCCTTGTAGTAGGAGGTCTTGAAACCCCTCTTCCTATTTGTGGAGTCGCCAGGTGAGCCAATTTGCAGTCTTCTTCAAGTCACCAATTCTTGTTCACCATCAAGAATTGATTATCAACAATTCAAAACAAGAGACACGGAAGAATACTTCGTTTCAAGGCCTTCGTCTCCCGGCAGACGCACCAAAATATGTTAGCACTGGAATCAACACTTGGACTGCTTCAAGTGCTTGACCAATCATGTCCTATGCTCTAAAGCAATTTAATGATTTGGATTATAAGATTGGTAGCTATTTTAAACCCTCAATCACTGGAAATGAATTTCAGTCAAGTTCATTATCACACTAATGAGGGTATTGAGTCTTGATATGGTAGAATAAAGGTAAGTTTGTAGCCTATGGAGAGAAGAGAGCGTGAAATAGAAGAAGAGGAAGTCGGTCTGCAAGGCAGAAATCCACTGCTTTTGGTGAAAAGTTACACAAGCAACAAAAGGTTATATCTAGACTTACAATAATCTCATTGAAATATCATGAAAACTGACTGTCATAAGTGACGCTCTTTAAACTGTCATTATGTATATATCATCAAGAAAGCTCACTGTGTGAGACTGATAAAAGTTGAAAAAATACATAAACATATCAAGAGACTGATAAAACCATACAACAACATCTGAAATTACAAATTGCATCTGAAGAAAATGAGATGTGGAAACACATGTGAGAATTAACAATACACACATCAAGTAGGTAAGAATTCCTCAAAAGTATTTTCCAATTTCATTCATTGAAAAGTACATTGATAATATGAGAAAAATATTCTTAAAATACGCACCTTTTCTTCATAGATTTTTGTCACACATATATAAAAAACATTATACCAGCATCTCTAGAAAAAGTGTGAATCTATTCTAAAAAGTTATTACAATCTCATACAAAATATGAGGCTTATCTTTAGACTTTAATACAAAGTGTTATTACGTAAATAAAGTAAACAACATGATGGCTAGAAATTTGAAGTGGTTGAATGACGTGGAAATCTGTTGGAAGACTTCTCCTCTGTTCTAGTGCAACCACCTCCACAAAAAGTGTAAACAACAGTTGGAAATGACATGGTTGTTTTCCCCAAAAAGTGCAAAACAGAACCCTAAAATTTAGAAGGAAGCTTTGATCAATGACACTTGGCAGGAGCTACCTTTGTGGATAATACATGCATGTAACTACTCCTTAGTAGCACCTCTCAAAACTTGAAGAAAACTGCCTCCACTCCCTTCATCCAAAAACCCAGGAAACAATAGCTGCCTTTTTCAAAATTAGATAGCAATAACCAGAAATTATGCAAATAGCTGTGTTTTTCACTTAGGCCAAAAATGTATGAGCTTCTCTTGAAAGAGTTAGATGAAATCAAGTATTGAAGCAAATATCTTGATAGACTATGCCTTAGTGAGCCTTCTAGCTCTTTTTCATGTATGCTTTTGCTTTTTAGCTCTGGTCTTCTTGGTTTCCTTATATGGGCTTTCACCAATATTGATGATGTCATACCTCAGTCTTGGGTTAGCAATCAACTTGCTATTCCATCTGAGTTTGTGTTTTGGCCGAGTGTGAGGCCTCTTAAGGTATGGATTTGGGATATAAAAAAGCTTTTTCTCTTCTGCACCATATCACTAGACTGACATTCTTCATATTCTATCTCTGAAAAGTCTTCATCGGTGGTATCCTCTTCAAAGGATGAATAAGAATGAATGAAATTATTATCCTTTCTCCTTGTAGGTATCTTGGGTGTCTTGAAGGAAGAGAATATCTTAGCAAGTGTTGGTTCCCTGACCTCTTCTTGTTCTTCTGCAACTGTTGGAATGGAGTGTTGAATTGGAATAGACACTTGAACTAACACTTCAACTGGAACTTGAACTAGCACATGGACTGAAATTTCAACTGGAACTTGGACTGGCACTTCACGACTAGTTTTCTCTGAAATTTTATCTACCAAGACCAACCTTCTTATGCCTTTTTATTTTAGGGAAGAAGCTATGTTCTACTCACATGTGGACTTAACATTTTTCCCTTGCTTGAATCTCATAGAATTCTCTTTGATGAATGTTGCTAAAGTCTGAGATTCCTTTGGATTTTTCCTCTCATATACTTCCTCTACAGGCTGCACCTTGGGTATAGGAGAGATAGTTTCAATTCTAGCCTTCATGGCTGAACTTCTAGTTTTCCTATTGGTTGATGGGGTAGACCGAGTTGGTTGTGACCTTCTTGGCATAGGAGTTGCACTAGTTTTTTATGAGCATCTTGTTTCTTGGGCCTCCCTACCCTCCTCATAGAGTTGATACTACCAAACCCCTCCTCTGTCAGGAACTTATCCTAGGTGGTCATTTTCATTTTGAGGTGATAGAAAATCAATATTTTAATTAAACCCCTATGATATAGGTTGTGCAAGGGATAATTAGGGATTTTCTGCAACTTTAGGGACATCTTGAGCAAGGATGTTGTTGGACTAAATTGTGAATTACGGATAAAACACGCTTCCCTAGATAGGTGATAATCTAGAACAACAGATTAAAGGCTATACGACTTCTTCTCCTAACTAAGAACATACACACATAATAGATTAGAAGCTTACTTGAAATTCAAGCACTTCCAAATGGTTCCTTTTGTCACTTCCGTTGCAGCTTCAAATTCCAGCGATTTGTGCAAAATGCTTCCTGCAAGAATGAACACTAAACAACAAAATATAGCAATAATACAGATGTCTATTCAAGTTAGTTTGCTAAATCAGTAAAGCATAAAACATATACATCAACTAAGATCTTACAATATGGAAAATCAAAGCCAATATAGATGCATATAGGGAAAAGTAAGCTGTATTCTTTATTGATGATAGAAGGAGAGGTTAAAACTTAGTGATTGATTTGAAGTGACCATTCCAGCAAAATTCCTAGCCTCGTCACAATATAAATCTCTCCAGCAGGTGTTACACAAATCTAACTCTCAATTGAAAATCCACCAGCATTTCTCTACTCAAATTCTTCCTTCTCAAGCACTCAAATCTGTGCTCAATTTATAGAGGAGCTGAAGGTTGTTTTACAATCAATGACTTTCCAATAATAGGCAAGACATGTTCCCAATATTGTAGATGTCAAATGGACACTTGGATTCGAAGCTTGACACATGTGAACTCTTCCAGAAGGCACTGGCTAAGTGGAGATTCCGTAATAATGAGAATTTCGCTCCCAATGTGACCAACGCACCTGTGAATGTCGGGAAGTGCTTTGCAGAGCAGCCTTGCATGGTGTAGAAATTTGAATAATAGCTTAATTATTCACCAAGATTATCCTGATTACACACTATTTAAGCTTCATGCATAATACATAACCTCTTCTACAATTGATCATCAATATGCGGAAATAGAAACAGTCGCATGCGCACATAAACACAATAGTCAAGCACACATAAACACAGTATGTAATGGGGAAAGCTTACAGCTGAAAACCCCCAACTATATGTATATTATAATGATAGAGAATCATGTAACAATCATAGTACAATACTCCTCACAAGTACTCAGTACTATCTCCAAAAGTTACACACAAACTAGCTCAGATCTGAACAAGTCACAGGTTCAAATCTCCTTCATTGTTTGCCTGCCTCTACTGCGCAATCCAAGATGAGAATGAATGAGATCCAAGTTTGAATCCCCTTGGCTTGTACTGCACAATCCTCATTGGCAATCTCAATCAATGTGTGTGCAAATCTCATGCACAAGTATAGTCACAACTGATAGCCACACTCACCCTTTCACCCACCTCTAACACTGGTCTCCACTAAACTGTCCATGCATTGCAGTTAACTGATGTGTTCTTTAGTTGATTTATGAGTTAATAATTAGTGAATTAATTAATAATTAATTCACACCCCTCATCACTAGTGTATATGTCAGTTAGACTAAATACAACTAGTTCAACTAAGTTAAACCGAACACAACTCCACCAACTGTCTCATCAACTCCACCAAACTCTGCCACATGAGTTCTAACTGAAGTCAACCATGCAATAGCTCAACTAACCCTTAGGAAAAACATATTTCCTTCTGTCAGCTGCATGTGCCACATCCAAGCATCAAACTGAAGTGCTCCAAGAGGATAAGATAATGTTTATAGTCTAAATATTATTAAGGGTTAATAATATTTGACTGTTCTATTTTTAGCTCGACAGTCTAAAAATAGAAACCGCCCAATGTCTAAAAATATAGGTCCATCTATTTTTACCAACTTGACCAAACATCCATAAATAGAATCCCGCAACTCATAGACCATGATCCATACGTCTAAAAATAGACATAGTCTAAAAATAGACTTTGCAACAAAAATAACTTGTGTGGCCCCCACCTAGTTTAGGTGATCACTTTCCAACTAGGATCAGGAAAGATGTTTCAGGATGCCTCCTTCACTGTTTCTTGTTTCCATCTTCAACACTCCCTCTCAACAAGAAAGGACTGTCTTTGCATGCGACATGCAACTCCATGCATTTGCCCTGCAACCTTCATAAGCGCCATGCAACTCCATGCATATGCTCTGCAACTCTTCTGAAACTGAATAGGCTCCAAACAACTCAATCAATCTAATGCATCTATCATCAAATTCTTCGACTTCTGCTGGTACCAACTGCACATGTCATCAGGAACCACTGCGTTGTTGAACTCTTGCACCCATGCACTCTGCACTTGCTGTCAACTCTGATTCGCGCTCCAGTATCCGACACTGTCACTTTGATATGCCTGCATCAATCCAACTGATCATGATATTGCTGCACTGTGGGCACCTCGTAGCCAGGTTCAATTCATGAGATCCACACCATCTCATGAATCCGGCCCAGAAATATCCTCTTGGGATTATTCATGCATGTCGCCCCACTTCTCACCTGGTGGTATAACTGCATGCACTCCCTCTGCCCATCTGGCACGAAATTTCTCTATATGAGTGGTTTCTTCCACTCCATGATCCTCATCTTGTGGCTGCTCCACATCCTGAGGTTCACTATCACCTGCATGCAAAACTTTCTCCCTCTCAAGCATCAACTGCATGTCTTTCTTGCACTTCCCAACAGTAGGAAGCTCCGTAGACATCCCATCTTCTTCAAGTCTGTAGAGATTCTTTGCTCGAATCCCAACCTTCTTGACTTGTCTCGTTGCCTTATGCCGAAGGAAAACTTTTCCTTCACTGAAGACAACTTCATACCCTTTATCCTCTAACATTGCAACTGAGATCAAATTCTTCTTTAAACCTGGAACATGCACTACATCTTGTAAAAGAATGAGTTTACCTGACTCCCTCTGAAAGGTTATGGTACCAATGTTGGTCGCATTGTATCATCCATTGTCGCCCAACTCAACATGCAACTGGAGATCTTTCTCCACCAAGTCACTGAAATGATTCACATCTCCCGTCATGTGAAAGGAAGCGCCACTATCAAAATACCACCCCGATCCCAATGCACTAGACACCATGCATGCGATCAATGAGAAGTCTAGCTCAAATTGCAAGGCAAGAGCCTCACCAGCTGCAGCTCCAGCAGCCTGCTTGTTCTTCTTCTTCAGTGGAAAATTTGTGGCGTAATGTCCATGATCGTGACAGTGAAAACACTTCACTTTGGACATGTCAAGCTCTTTACCATCCGCACCGGATTGAGAAGCATTCTTCTTGCCCTTCCCCTTCCTTGATTTGGCAGCCAAAGCACAATCTTCTTCATCAGATGCCTTTGATGAAGATCCGTCCCTGGTACTCCGCCTTATCTCCTCTTGCATAATATCCGACCAAAGTCGCTCCCATCCTGGAAATTTCTCCCGACCATTGACAAAATCCTCATAGGAATGCCAACTCTTCGGAAGACCAAGGAGAGAAAAGCTCACCAAGTCCTCATCATCCACACTAACTCCTACACTCCCAATAGCTGAAAACCCCCAACTATTTGTATATTATAATGACAGAGAATCATGTAAAAATCATAGTACAATACTCCTCACAAGTACTCAGTACTATCTCCAATAGTTACACACAAACTAGCTCAGATATGAACAAGTCACAGGTTCAAATCTCCTCCACTGTTTGCCTGCCTCTACTGCGCAATCCAAGATGAGAATGAATGAGATCCAAGTTTGAATCCCCTTGGCTTGTACTGCGCAATCCTCATTGGAAATCTCAATCAATGTGTGTGCAAATCTCATGCACAAGTATAGTCACAACTGATAGCCATACTCACCCTTTCACCCACCTCTAACACTGGTCTCCACTGAACTGTCCATGCATTGCAGTTAACTGATGTGTTCTTTAGTTAATTTATGAGTTAATAATTAGTGAATTAATTAATAATTAATTCACACCACTCATCACTAGTGTATTTGTCAGTTAGACTAAATACAACTAGTTCAACTAAGTTAAACCGAACACAACTCCACCAACTGTCTCATCAACTCCACCAAACTCTGCCACATAAGTTCTAACTGAAGTCAACCATGCAATAGCTCAAATAACCCTTAGGAAAAGCGTATTTCCTTCTGTCAGCTGCATGTTCCACATCCAAGCATCAAACTGAAGTGCTCCAAGAGGATAAGATAATGTTTATAGTCTAAATATTATTAAGGGTTAATAATATTTCACTGTTCTATTTTTAGCTCGACAGTCTAAAAATAGAAACCGCCCAATGTCTAAAAATAGAGGTTCATCTATTTTTACCAACTTGACCAACCATCCATAAATAGCATCCCGCAACTCATAGACCATGATCCATATGTCTAAAAATAGACTTTGCGACAAAAATCACTTGTGTGGCCCCCACCTAGTTTAGGTGATCACTTTCCAACTAGGATTAGGAAAGATGTTTCAGGATGCCTCCTTCACTGTTTCTTGTTGCCATCTTCAACACATGGGGCTACCTGCATATGCAACGCACTTAGTCTCTTTAGAGGCAGCGTTGGTGAGCTCTCATATGCTATATAATAAACTTCAAACCTTGGAAACCTTTGCTTGATGAAAGTCATGCTTGATTTGTCTTGTTCTTGTCTTAGGGCATGTAGCAACTTGAAATGATAGGGGATTATAGACCCTTAGTCATTGGTCCTGAAGATGATGCTCAGTTAACCAGGTCATTGGGAATGATGCCTAAATTGACCTATAACAAATTTCCCTGTAAAGCATGAGGTCAAAATAATAAAAACATTTGATTGAGATGCTTTACACTGTGATGGGCTGGCGATGAAGCGGAGTGGTTACCTGCATCAATATTAAAATAAATTAAATCATGATATATCATATTTGATCATAATTTTTGAGGGTAGGCATTCCCATGTTCAACACATAAACAATCTAATAACATGTACATAATTCAGAAAATCGTCGACATTGGAATGTTGCCCAATGCAGACATGCCTACAGATATAGGCCCATGTTCGGATGACGATCTGTATGTAAGGTCACCGTACAGATGATGTGTACAACAATCCTGAAATCGTAGCCTGGATGGCTGAAACTAGATCCAGGGTCTTCTTATCTCTTTCACTCGATCATTCGGGTACAAGTCTAGCCATGCGAATATATGATTTGTCATCAAACATGGAAAGACATTGTTTGATTACTAGCCAATGATGTGAGTTGTTAACAAATGCAAGAGAACCACCATTAATGAAAATGTCCCTCAAGGTACTACAGTACATTTCGTAAGGTGTGAATAGATGATTTAATGTCGAACGCCAAAAAAATATTTCGGTCAAAGGTCCGAAAGCGAGGATCTTGTTGATGTTGTAACAAGCCTCGTGGTACTAGAATCTGATGTTTCTAAGTGAACTACCTGGATATTGATTTGTCGTCGATAGGAAGTCACCTTATTACAAAACAGGAGTTACTGATTTCGGAGACAAGGGTATGACTCAATTTTCAGGGATGACGGTCATGAGAATGAAGGTTTATGAGTATTACAAAAGGATGAAGTTTTCACTAGATGACTTCTCTTAAAAATATCGACGACACTATGATGAGTTGGAAGCATTGACCCAAAACCGAAGTGAAGGTATGATGAACCATAGGTATGAATGAACCATTAAGATGATTACCCAACCCAAACAGTCACAGACATGGAGTGAAGGAAGTGTCATGTTCAAGAGCGACTTGCTACCATAAAGAAATTTTGCTCACTTTTCCCAAATTTTCCCCAGTCATTTGTCGACCAGTACCTCTTTATTTTTTAACAAGCTTAAGGAGGGTAACATTTGCTTGATCTATAATTAAACCCTTCGGGCGAATAAAGTATCACTATTTAATAATTTAACGAGTCTAGCGATGAATGAAACTCGATTCTTGCCATGATTGGAAAACCCATCGCTATTTTATGTTTTAACGATCTTAACGACAGTGATAGCCCAATCCTTTTTCATATTTAGAGAGTTTGGAAAAGAGGACGAAAGAAAACTCCATAAGTAATTTTTCGTAAATTTGTCACTCAAACCCAAAAAGGTGTAAAATAATATCTGAGAGAACCTCTTTGGTCATGTTTAACCAAGGTATTCCTTTTTCATAAATAATTTATCTCAGTTCGGAAAAGGGTTAAACTTATACTGAGTAGATATCAATTCATTTAATTTTACGAGCTCGAAAAGACAAGTGCTCGACAATTTTTTCACATTATCGGAGTCTGAAAAGAGCTGAAAGAAGACTCCAGGGTTCCTTTTTCGCTGTTACCGAAGCTAAAAAAAGAGATAAAAATGCGCTTCAAATCCTTTTTTCATTTTTAACAAAGCTCGAAAAATAAGGAGAAAAAATATGCTTTGTGGTCAAATCATTCTTTGAATAAATCTGCACGACTAATCTATTCATCAGTTGTATTTCCTATTCAGAACAACATCAAATGGATTAAAAATACCTGTTTCATGATAAAAACATAATAAAACTATAGCCATAGCAATAAATTTAACTTGCAAATAATTAAATGACTATTAAAAGTAGTTTCACTATTCATTTTTACCATTCCATAGTTACCATTTGCATTTTGGAGCTCTGAACTTGATTTTTCCCCTGAACTTCATCTATTGATTGCGATCATTTCTGTGGACGGATTTCGTCGCTGTTTGATCTAGGTTATTGCCATGAACCTCCTCTTTCCTTTGGTATTCATTTCATCTCTAATTTCTGCAATTTTTTAGGGTTTTAAGGTCCCTAGGGTAAATTATGCTCAAAAGAGGGCAACGCACCCCTGAATGTCGAAACCTGCGTTGGATAGTAGGTAAAGTGAAGGGTACTTGCATGTGCAATGCACTGTCTCTTGTTAGGGAGTGCATTGGGTTCCGTCTAAGTTTTTTATTTTCTCATTATGCCCAAAATTTGCCTAGTTTTTTGCAATGAATGGAACCTAATGGATCTTATGGTTGTATTTCAGGTTTCCATCGGATTATAATGACGATTACATGGAGGGAAAGAGAACATGAAGAACAAGATATGATTGCCTTAAATGATCTGGGTACAGTAAGAGCCTTGCAAGATTGTGGACTTCTTAAGTACTTCAATTTGTTGGGAATGAGGCAACAAATAGAACTCTTGGAGTTCTTAGTTTGAGCATGGGATCCGATGATAGAGGCATTTCATATTAAGAACCAAGTGGTTCCCATAACAGTTGAGGATGGGTATTTTCTCATAGGTTTGTCGAGGAGAGGTTTGCCCATTTCACTCTCAAGGTCTACCGTTGGAGGAGAGACAGTGAGGGATTATATTTTGCAGCATTTCTATCTAGGGGTAGAACCTAGCAAAGATAGAAAAATAAACATCCGGGATGTCAGATATTTGCCTTTGAGAACTATCCTTTTCATGATCGCTAAACTTGCTGGCATCGTTACACTACATGTAGCGAATAGATCGTATATGAAGTATGCGCTAGAGTGTATGGAGCCAACATTCTTCAACTGGTCTGAAGTTGTTCTATCTCAGATAAAGGAACAACCAAATAAAGCAAAGGGAGGAAGGAAGAATAATTTTAGTTATGGTTCTATCCTTATATCCTTCGCTTTAGAACAGATTCCACTGATGCAGCCACAACATGTGACACTGGATACAGCTAGTCCTAGAGATCCTCAGATGCTGAGATGGGTAGAACTCATGGGTCGGCATGCAGGCCAATTGACTGTTGTGTTCTCTACTGCATTCTTTGCCTGGTTCCAGCGACAGATCGTCGCCATCAATGAGTACGCATACGTAGGATTTGATTTCCGAGGAGATCTAGATTTAGCATTACCAGAAGGTGCTCAGTGGGGTGTAATGGGTAAGAATGTTTTGACCATGTTTTTTTTATTTTCCTAAGGTTTATACAATGTTTTTGTATTTTGATGTTTTCCCAAGACTAAACTAAATGTTTGATGTAATGCAGATGTTGGTCGTGTTCAACCAGTAGTGGAACCAGAGCGCAAAGCACATGTGCCAACAGAGAGGGTTGTCGGGAGAGCAGTACTTCAGGACCTTGATATGGTTGAGACTCTGGCTGAGCTTCAATAACACATAGAGGGGTTGACTTTCAGGATTCCGGATTGTCGGATCGAAGATCTTCCCATGCGACTGTACCGACACACTATTGGGGTTCCTAACCGCTAGATGCGGTTACTCCGTAGGATAGCTAGAGCTATAGCATGTTACCACGAGCACCACTAGTTTACTTATGACATTTCACATACATTTTGAGGTCAGATGACCAATGTGTCTTGTGCACAAATTTTGTAAAAACCTATAACTATCTATCTATATGATTTCATAGTTTTTTCTATGTTTATTGTGCAATCCTATTCAATGATGTGAATGTTTTCTTTAAATATGTTGCAAATGTATGTCTAAAACTTGATTAGCTAATGAATCAGTCAATGTGTTCAAATTTCTGGAAATGTGTTGATATTGAATAAAATCAAAATGTCTTTCCAAAAGTCAAACTCTTAGGAAAAATCTAAGAAGTGTTGGATTTCTAACAGTATAAATACTAGTGAGTTTTAATACCACAAGTTGTGAGTCTAACCTTATGATTATGCAGTTAATACCAAATGAAATGTCATTATAGAGAAGTTCGATCAACGTGTTATACTCAGTGATATTGTTCGTCGATCTACCAATACAAATCCCTTGAAAACTCATTAACTCACCGTTCAGAGCGAAAATGGCCCACGCTGCAGAGGATAGATTATGCGTACAACGAATAGCACCATCAACATATCCAACAAATGGTTCCGAAGATTTAGGCATCTGCGATGAAATGTAAAGAGGATTATTAATGTCAAGAAAACTCTAAAACAATTTAAGATAGTGAATTCAAATCAACAACATATATACAATATAATACAAAAAAATACTACGCTCATGATTAAGCATAGTAACGTTTCATATACAACCCATTTCTAGGCTGCGCTAATGGAATTCCATCGTAATCAACTAACTCATAGGCGCTCTTAGCAAGAACTCTTTTGAAAATATAGGGGCCATGCCATAATGGCTCAAATTTTCGTGTACCTATTACATCAGCTTCTTGATCGTAAAGAAGGACCAAGTCACCCTCTGAGAAGATGCGAGGTTGGACATTTTTGTCGTATTGCGCCTTTATACATCTCTTATGCGCTTCGTTGGCCAATTGGGCTTCACGACGCGTTTCATCAAGATGGATGAGGTTAAGGAGACGCACTTCTTCTTCTAAGGTGTCAGGTAACAAGTCTATTGCAAGTTTTAACGATGATATTTCACATTGGATTGGTAAGATAGCTTCCAGACCATACACCAATTGAATCTGATCGCGTTTCTTACCGAGGTTTGATACGCCCACAAGGCAGAGTACAATATCAAATGCTAGTTTCTTTTATGAACTCCTATCATTCGTTGAAGCATTCATTTAAGAATTTTGTTGATAGCCTCAACTTGTCCATTTGATTGTGGATAATGAGTAGAATTATCATGTGACAATCCTAACTTGGTAGTCAATTCAGACATCATGTGGTTGCGAAAATGCTTCCCATGATCTGTAACTATAGCCTGTGGGACCCTAAACCATGTAATAACATGATTAAAGAAAAACAATGCAGTTGTCTGTCCTGTGTTGTTGAATGTAGGCATCGCTTCTGCCCATTTGGTAAAATAGTTGACTGCGACAATAATATAACCATGCCCACCGAACGAATGAGGGTTACAGGTTATGAAGTCAATACCCCATTTCATAAATGGTCCCGCAGAGACAACAGGATGCATTGGTGCTGGCGGTTTGTGGATCTTACGTTAAGAAACCTGGCACGCATGACAACTTCTGATCGCGAGGATGCAATATTGAAAAATAGTAGGCCAAAAGTAACCAGCGTGGAGTATTTTCTGCGCAGTAGCATATCCAGATAAATTTCCACCACAAGCCCCAACATGACAATCATTTAATACTTTTTTGGCTTCTCATGAGTGAGGCACCTCCTTAAAATGGTATCGACACCACGACGATAAAGTGTATCACCGACGATAAGATAATCTTTGGATTGGTATCAAATACGTCGTTGTTTAGAGAAAGAGGTATTAGGTCGAAAAGTTTGGGTTTGGAGATAAATGATGAAATCCCCATACCAAGGATCAGATGATCTAATTATAAACAGAGACTCGTCAGGAATTGATGGTTCCGACGTAGTTGCATTACTACCAGAGGGAAGGTCACAGAGAAGCTCAGCCAAAACTAAAGACTTCTTTGACTTGGATTTGATGAATTCCAAATCAAATTATTGCAAAATGACAATCCATTTTAAATGTTTTCCCCCCAGAAATTGACATGATAAGATATAAGTCATGGGGTTGCAATCCGAAACTACTGTTGTTTTTCAGAGCAAGATATAATGGCGAAATTTTTGGACAGCTTGAACAGCTACCAAGGCAAGCTTTTCTACGTATGAGTACTTAAATTCCGTATCATTGAGATTACGACTCAAATAATAGATCGAATGTTCAATTCCATTTTCTACTTGGACCAATACCATAGCAATGGTCGTTTCGGCCGCGACAATATATAGGAAATAATCATTTTGATAATTAGGAGGATACATTAATGACGCTCAGACAAGAGTGTCCTTGACAACATCAAAAGAAGCTTGTGAAACTTGGTCCCAATGGAAGGGAACCCCCTTTTTCAAGAGTTGAGTAAATCCTTTAGCCATTTCAGCATAATTTGGAATGAACCTTCTTAGGAAGTTCGCCTTTCCTTGAAGTTTCTGTATTTGAATTAAGTTTGATGGCGCGGGAAAATCAAGAATGGCCTAAACTTTCAATGGGTTGATTCAAATTCCTTCTTTTGAGACTACGAATCCAATAAAATGACCAAAACCAACACAAAACACACATTTATGTGGATTGAGGCGTATTTTGTAGTGTCAGAAGCGTAAGAAAATGGCTCTCAAATGCATCGGGTGATCAGTCTGATTTCCTGAATGCACTGGTAAATCATCTAGATACGGTTGAAAAATGTGCTTGATGTCATTGAAAGCATAATCCATTGCTCTCTGAAAAGTTGCCCCAACGTTCTTTAAACCAAACGGAAGTTTCCTATAAGCGAATGTGCCCCAGGGACAGATGAATGTTGTCTTATGTTGATCATCTGGGCGGATATTGATTTGATTTTAGTCGGAAAATCCATCCATGAACGAAAATATTTCACATCCAACACAATCGTCAATAATCTGGTCGATAAAGGGAGTAGGATAGTTGTCTTTTGGATAAGCATGATTAACAGCCCGCTAATCGACACACACTCAAATGGTTCCTTGCTTTTTCATGACATGAATGATATTGGAAACCCACTCAGTTAGTGGAACAAGGTATATGAAACTAGCATAGAAAATTTTTTCAACTTCTGCTTTGATGGCAGCAGCTTTCTTCAGATGAACAGGACGAAGTCGTTGACGCACCGGTTTGACAACAGGATACATATTAATAGTGTGTTTAACTATACTATTATCTATGCCTGGCATTTCCTCGTGATACCAAGCAAATACATCACGAAATTCATGAAATAGAGGGCGATATGATTCAATTTCTGATGGAGAACAAGATACACCAACATGAATATTCTCTACAACGCCAGGTTTGGTCGAAATATTGATAGAAATAGTTTCTTCAATATTTGACAGATTTCGCTCGGAATCGATTGCATTAATGGGTAAAGAATTTGAAAAGAAATTTTTGATGGATGGGTGTTATAGTTCACTAAGATTATTTTCTTCATAATCAGGAAGATGGGAATGATGATGATAATCTTCCCATGGTTCTCCTTCTGACATCATGGCTTCCAAAATATTCTCATTTGTCAAGAACATTGAGGAAAAAGGATCAGATGCAGTACCAAAATCTAAGGAACGATCAACCCAAACACTCGACAATGCTGATTTCCCGCCCAAGCCAGATAGATTGATTGCTATGCCAGCTCAATAGGGCTGGGTGGTAAAAATTCATCCAACGTAGAAATTTTAGAATCACCCGTACTCTCCCTTAAGCCAGATAGAGTGGAAGATATCATGTAGCAGGTCTCTATACTTGCGATTTCTGTCGCCGTCGCGGGCGGCGGTAACACAAAGGTTCCCATGAGAGTGAAATCCTTTAAGAGTCCTACACCAATGTTCTGAATTTCTAGTTTGGGTATGTGAACGAATGGAACGCTTCCAGTTACCTGCGAAGCAGAGGCAAAGAAGGATAGTTGATTAATGACTGTAATTGTACCTTTATGTGGAAAGGAAATAATTCTAAAATATGTAGAAAAAATGGAATTCATTGCATATACCCATGGACTTCCAAGTAAAATATTATATTCAAGGGGTCCGTAAAAAACTTCAACATCAATATTCATTGTTTTGCCCCCTAGTTCAACATGCAGGTTATTAATAATACCACTAGGTTTATATGTACGTCCATCAAATGCCTTCAATGTCTTTGATGATTGTGATAAGCGCGGTGAGCCAAGTGACTTCCAACAGTTTAGAGACATAATGCATGTAGATGCTCCCTCATCAATAATAGTGCGATGAACAAGGTGATTGAGAACATTTACTTGTATGGCGAATGCCAATTTTGCTAGTAGTTGCAGCACATAGCTTGTATGAATAAATATGACAAGATTAGAATCAATCGGATCAATTCCACAAATGGCCGACAATAAAGCCTGTTTTTGGGAGGGACAATTTTGTAATACCTCAAGAGAAGACATAGCTAAAGGGGATTGAGCCAAATCTTCAAATATATTATAATTTTGTGCAACTCTTTCTTGAGGATTATATGTCGATTTATGAATTACTCCCTTTGGTGGCTTGATTGTCAATTCAGGAATAACAGTATGTGGTACTGATTATGTAGACAGATTCGTAGTCGAGGTAGTAGGTTGATCAGTGGCCTGAATACCATAATCTTTATTACGCATTGACACCAAAATATCTGTTGAAGGTTTCGTGACGAATAACATTAACACTTGGGAACTAAGAGCTGGATTCGTAGCAACCAAATTAGTGTCCGGATTTGGAAATGGGTCTGTCAACACAGCTGACGCATGGGAAGTCTTGATGATTTTTGAGACTTCAGTGTGGTGAGGACAGTCCCTAACAAAGTGTTCCTCATTACAGATTATACATGGATAACGAGGTTTCTGAGGTCCAAACAGTTGATCAGATGATCTTTCCTGTGGGTTAGAAGTTTTATTTTTCTTTGATTTCCTCATTTTCTTACTTCCTGGTTGCTTATCACCTTTGCCTTTTTCAAATGACACGACATTAATTTCGGAAGTAGGAGCAGGATTAGATGCAGTAGTGTGGTGTGTGCTTGTAGTGCCTATCAAGCCATCTCCGGCATGAGAGTCCTTTAATTGAGGAGGAAAATTGAAATTTGATCTCGGTGCATTAGGAATTTTTTCATAGAGTGTGCCAGACTGAGTGTAAATCAAGTCTAAATATTGGGCACGAGTGATAACTTGCTCTTCTATGACGACGCCACCCTTAGCCACATCCTCAGTTATAGATGATAATAGGGACTTAATGAACCATTCAGCAAGTAGCTGATCCGGAATAAATGTCTTAACCATTCGTCGATGACGATGCCACTCATGAATACGATCAGAAATGTGAGTAGCATTAGTCTATTTGAAATTATTCAAGAGTTCCACTCCAGTTTCATATTTGATAGGTAACTGGAAATGAGTCAAAAAGACAGTATCTAGGGTAGTGAAATTGTCAAAAGAAGCTCAAGGTAATTCAATGTACCATTTGGCAGCCAGACCTGTAAGCGTACACTGGAAAAGACATAGTCGAACATAATCATCATTTAGAGAGTTTGATGAACACCATAAATGATAAGTCATAACATGAGTCAATTGATCTTATCCAGGGTTTCCATTGAACTTAATAATATCCTAGGGTAATTTATGAGGTATCATTGGCCACCAAGGATCATAGTTGATTGGATAATTGGTTAACCGATTTAAATATGTTAACTCTAAAGTTGCAACAAAAGGCAACTGTCTATTAAGGTTAGGTTGAGCACAGCCAGGGTAAGATGGAATTACTTGAGCAACAGGCCTTTGAGCACCAGCATAAGGAATCTGCTGCTGGTAACCCAGATAGGGGTTGTTTTGCATAGGAAACGCTTGAATATTCTGTTGACCAAAACCTGGATATGATACTTGTTAAAAAGAAGTTTGAGGCATTTGTGCCTGAGGTTGCCATGGGGTCTGTCCACCAATGTTAAAACCCAAATTAAGATAACTTGGATTCGGTTGATATGTATAACCAGGTTGCAGTTGCGACATCCCATAAAATCGTAGACCAATTTGTGAATAAATGATTCCGGATACAGGTTGTTGTAAATTAACTAAAGGATTTGGAGTCTATGGACCCAACATTTGATGGTATTGAATTGAAGGACCAGTTTTATAAGGTTGATGTACAACATTTTGATTATGTAACAGGGTTAAAGATGTATTAACAAGTTGTAATGAAGTGGGTGTAACAGGTTGAACCAGTTGATACGATTGTAGAACCGTTTGTGGTTGGATAGGCAGAGTGGGCTGCCATTAACAAACATTCATTTCAACATTAGATTGACAAAAAAGTGACGGAGTACTGTCATATTGGGTGACCAAAGGTTCCCCCCCAGCATGTGGAGGATAATAAGATGGAAAATATTGTTCTTCGAATGCTAGGAGTCCAGTTGATATGGTATTTGAAGGAATAGACCCAGAAGGACCGACTTGATATTGCCCTGAAGATGTGTATAATGAATCAAGTCGTTCAGTACTAACTATAGGATTACCAGTTAAAATACTGGATGATGACATTGTTAAAGACCATGGTCTTGAAGATGCATTAGAGAGGATGCCAGATAATGATTTGTAACCTGATGGGACCATAGGGCCACCATGAAAATATGACTCTGGTGAAGTTGTAAACATCAACGGGGTAGCTAGGGCGGGAGCTGATGTAATTGGAACAGATGGCCCAACCGAAGATTTTGGTTCAGTCATGGTTACTTGACCAAATGTATACCCTTTTGAATCGATGAGAATTTGAAAAGGAGTAGGATCAACAAAATAAGATGGTGTCAACTGAGAAAAATACTCATACAGGTAAAGGTCCTCCCCAAAATGGGTTGGAGTCAAAGGTGTATCGCGTTGTGGAATTTCTTCAATCATAATTAAGCCAGCTAGAAGTATTTCATTGTCAGGCCCAAAGTATATTTCAGGCGGTTGACTATGTGATATAGGAGTTTTAATGGCTACAGAACTTTGTGGGATGACCAAGGTAGGAATAACTTCTAGTTGTTCAACTTCAGGATTTAGATGTTCTGGAAAAGAAGAGACATGATCTGGATCAATTTGTGGTTGAACAACGTCGGGTCCAAGAGGTATGGTCTCACTAATTGGATGGATCGTGACTACGGGTAGCTGTGAAGACTCGGTTTTGACAACAGTAGACGAACTGGGATGTGTAGAAACAATTTGAGCTAACTCTGGTTTATTGGAAAATGATGTTTCACCAGAGGTATTGATTGTACTTGATTCAGAAGATCATGATCACCTTCGCCTACCAGAAGTAACTTCTAGTGGTAAAGGTGGTTTTAACGCTAGTCTACGCGAATGACGGGGGAAAGGATTTTGTTCTTCCACGATTACTAATTTATTGTAACCAAAAACAAATAAACAAAATAAAAGGGTAATGCTAGGCAAAAGGGTTTACCAAGAAACTGTGAACTGCAAAATACCTCCTGGCGAACCAAGAAGTACGGGAAAGAAATCTCCCCGAATTTTGTGTTCGGTGTATCACAATTTACAAGGTGGCTGACTCGGTTCACTATGGATGGATAACACCTAAAATTTGTCCTCCCAAATATACCTGAAGGTACGTGGAGGCCCAAATCCGTATTAGCATTTTCTGATGCTAAACCGCACAATGAGAGCACCCCTTTATACTTATCGTACTGTAACACTGCCCGATATACCCGAAAGTACATGGACGAGCTACGATATACTTACGTACGTGGAGTGAGGTATCACACTCAGAATGTATCGCAGATAAGTTAACGACAACTGCTATGTTTTACGACGCTGGAACACGTCTCTAGCCTAGACCTTCTAAATGTTATAGTTATGGGTCCAATGCTTTGTTAGGTAAATTGAGATTAATTTTATGTTGATATTGCTTAACAATTTTCCTTTCAAAGGTTCATCGCGATGATGTGTAGGAAATCCTAAAATGCAAACTAAGAATGATAAACAATCTTTCACTTTTTCATTTCTTCAATGAAAACCTAGCTACTAAGGGGAAAGAGCAAAAAAATCAATGAGCACAAACTAAATGCAGATTTCCTAATTGTTCCTTTTGAAAAACACACAAAATCCTACATGCAAATGCAAGTTTTTCTTTTTCAGTTCCTTTAATGTTATGAATGCAGAAAAGAAACTAAGTGCACTAAACCAATAAATCAAATGCTTTTTACTTTCAAAAAATGAGCAATACAAACAACAATTTCTCTTTTGAAGGAAAAATGAGGAATTTAACAACAATTTCTCCTATTAGGAAATGAAGAATTTACGACAATTTCCTATTTCGAAAGCAGATGAGCTTAACGTGACAATAAAAATACTTCGAAATAAATTTGTCAATGATAAATAAAAACGTTTTAAACAAACATTAAACAAATTTTCTTTCAAAGGAGGAAGAAATATATAGATTCATTGGTCAATATGAGGTTCAAACTTTTCAAAACACAACAGAAAACAAACTGAATCAATTTGAAAAGATAAATTCAAGGGAATCTGGATGGTTTCAGGAGGCAACGCAGTCTCTAAGGGGAGGTAGTGCTCTGCAACGCAAGCCTGAAAGGGAGACAGTGCTATGCAAAGCGCTGTGTCCTGTCCAAGAGTGCGTTGGGCGCAGTGTATAAGGAGAAACACCGCTGTTTAACACACTTATTTTGCAAATTAATATTTAAAAAAGTTTGATCTTTATGAGTAACAACTACTAGGTGGATAAACATGGAAAATCAGAGACTAAAACACCTAGAACTAAGAGAAATTCTCCCCAGTGGAGTTGCCAATTTGTTGGATAGAATTGTGAATTACGTATAAAACACGCTTCCCTAGATAGGTGATCATCTAGAACAACATATTAAAGACTATATGACTTCGTCTCCTAACAAAGAACAAACACACATAATAGATTAGAAGCTTACTTGAAATCCAAGTGCTTCCAAATGGTTCCTTCTATCGCTTCCGTTGCAGCTTCAAAGTCTAATGGTTTGTGCAAAATGCTTCCTGCAAGAATGAACACTAAAAAACAGAAGATAGCAATAATACAGATGTCTATTCAAGTTAGCTTGCTAAATCAGTGAATCATAAACCATATACATAAACTAAGATCTTACAATATGGAAAATCGAAGCCAATATAGATGCATATAGGGAAAATTAAGTTGTATTCTTTATTGATGATAGAAGGAGAGGTTACAACCTAGTGACTGATTTGAAGTGACCATTCCAACAACATTCCTAGCCTCATCACAGTATAAATCTCTCCAACAGTTGTTACACAAATCTATCTCTCAATTGAAAATCCACCAGCATTTCTCTACTCAAATTCTTCCTTCTCAAGCACTCAGATCTGTGCTCAATTTATAGAGGAGCTGAAGGTTGTTTTACAATCAATGACTTTCCAATAATCGACAAGACATGTTCCCAATCTTGTAGATGTCAAATGGACAATTGGATTCAAACCTTGACACATGTGAAATCTTCCAGAAGGCACTGGCCAAGTGGAGATTTCGGAACAATGAGAATTTCACTCCCAATGTGACCAACGCACCTGTGAATGTCAAGAAGTGCTTTGCAGAGCAGCTTTGCATGGGGCTACCTGCATATGCAATGCACTTAGCCCCTTTAGAGGCAGCGTTGGTGAGCTCTCATATGCTATATAATAAACTTCAAACGTTGGAAACCTTTGCTTGATGAAAGTCATGCTTGATTTGTATTGTTCTTGTCTTAGGGCATGTAGCAACTTGAAATGATAAGGGATGATAGACCCTTAGTCATTGGTCCTGGAGATGATGCTCAGTTAACCAGGTCATTGGGAATGATGCCCAAATTTACCTATAATAGATGTGTATAGGAAATAGGGAAAATTCATAGGTTTATCACCTGAAATATGAGCAATAAACCTCATTTGGTAATGGTGGAAAAAGGAGAACCTACCCTCAAATGTAATGCAACATTGCACAATTGTGATCACATGTTGGTATTCAGCCCTAAAACAGGAAATATGTGCACTAGGATTCCATTTGACATTGACATGTTCAGGTTTAAGGAATAGACTTACTTCTGTGGGCAACATTTTATTCTTCAACCAGCGTTCTCTAGTGGCAGAGGTTTGAATAGCTCAGGCTATGATGACTTCAGAGATCTTGAAAGTCTTGCTCCCCAACTTGACCTTCTCCCCATCAAAGCTCTCGGAAAATGCCTGAGCTAAAGCCAAATTTTCTCTAGATGTTTTTTGCAAAAACTTATACCAACTAGCTGACTTAAATTGAGGTTTGGCCCTAACATCAATAAACCTGGTGTTTTCTGGCTCATACCTATTAACATTGCCACCTTTTCCCATATTTTTCAACAGCTAGGCTCCTTGTAAACACACAATTGTTCAACCTGGAGGCGAAACCCTACACAGAGCTTCATTTTCCTGCCTTGGAATGATAAACTGGTTACTAGAGGATGTGACTCCTGTTAGCTGTAACTTCCACAAAGAACATCGGACTTTGAGAATATTAAATTCAACCCTATGAAATTATGCCTTTAGCTACGGTATGGTTTAATGTCATGATTTGAAATCATTCAAATACGGGCGCCAAGTCGCCCCATAACTCATAACACTCCACAACATCATTTAATAATTGATACCTTGTACCATGATCTCTGCTTCAGTTTAGTAGGGTAGCTATAGGTTAGCTGCATTAATAATATAACCATTCATCTATAATAATTCTCCTAAGTCAAAAAATAATTAATATTGTTAAAAAGAATAATCATGCTTATAACATAGGAGGTCTTCAATCATCTACAAACATGAATGATATTTTCTCTGAAAATATTGTTTGTAGCTCCTTATGCCTGAGAAATAGTTGCCTTTACCTCTGTATTGAAATATAACCAAATTTCAGTTAAATAGCTGCACTTTTCACTTTGTTACCAATGGAAACAGGTTCCTGAAGAAATAGTGGCTCTTTTCACTGTGTTAGTAATGTGACCTTCAATTTAGAGAAATAGCTGCCCTCCATTATATCACTGTGTTAACAATGAAACTTAAACATAGGTAGCTATTATCCTAGAAAGAGCAGCTATAACTTTATTACTAAAATTACCAATAGCCTTCGAAACTAAACTAAGTTAAAACAATGGTTTTAACTTCTTTTATGAACCTAAGACACTAATACCACCTATAAACTTAAAATTATTTTGGTTGTGAGACTCTTTTTTGACCTTTATTGAAAATGAATCAGACTTCGACATAGGCTAGGACATAAGAAAAATTTGAAAACGATGATACAATGGTATTCAGACTATTAACATTTACAGTGCTAACACTCTTTTTTATGCCTACATGGATTATGTGTGTTATGTTCATTATGTTCAGTTGCATATGAAGACTAATTCATGTTGAAGATACATTAAATAAACATCATGTTTTTTAAGACCCAATTCCATGCTTGTAAAGCATCGACACAGTCCTAAGTTTAGTTAGGTGATTCTAAGGAAGAGGAAAGAGAACACGTCCTCCAAATTCAGATAAGGTGGTGTCAGAGCTACAATTGACCAAGTTGCAAGATGGGTATAAAAAAGAGTCTCCAAGAGCTTGAGGAGAGAAATTTGCCTCTTTGAATGGAGAACATGGAGTTGAGAAGGATTTTGGAAATTGTTGAAGAGGAGAAGAGGCACATGCACTTTTTATTGTAGCAAGTGCTTGATGAGCAAGTTGCAGAAAGTTCAACTCCTGCACCAACAAGAGAAACCTCCAAGATGAAGCTGGTATGTGATCATGGTTCAAACAGTGGATTTGGACCATATGTGGAAGATGATTCATGTCGATTTTGCAAGCATCTTCAAGAAGCACACCATATGCTAGTGGATAAAACGGGTAGCTAGAGTCATATACAAGTTGGCCATCATCATCATCATTAGAGGCCGAGAAGATGAATGGAAAATCTACGGAGGTAATTAGCATTTCCAGTACCAATCCTTCCATATATATGCATAAAAACACTTTTTCAAAATTCGACCAACATACCAAAGGCATATGTATGAATTTCCTCTCCAATATGGGCTATGAAGGTACTGTCATGGACATAAATGGCCAAGGCATTACCAATCCAATTTTGGTAGAGGAAAGACCAAAATATATGGGATTTGGATATGGTCGCAAAGAGTATGGAGAGTTATATAAATGGCCTAAGGCACATCAAGCATTTGATAAAGAGATGTCACCACCTTGTGACAACTGTCGAAGCTGCAACTTAAAAGATAGGTATAACTCTCAAGAGCGTTTTTCAAGGCATGGTGATTTTGAATATTTATGGAATCATTACCCTTGTACGTTTTGTGATTATTTTTACCATTGCATGGTTGTGTGTGAGAAATGCAGGATAATGGTTAAACAAATGAACCAAAATTTTGGCATCAAACATAATGACTTTCTTTCGCATGAGATAACTTCTATGTCTGTAAACAAGAAGAAGTTTTTTTGTGCTCATTGCAAAGTGCATGGACATGAAACTGAACGATGTTGGAAGTTACATATGAAGCTTCATTTAAAGAAAGGTAAATAGATTATGCAACATGATGCAAGGGAAACAAAAGGTGGCCAAGAGGACTCACAACAATCCTGAGCAACCTTCCAAGAAGAGAATCCACAAGCCTAGGAGAGGCAAGATTGGGTGGACTTATTGTAAAGTTGGTTTGTAAAATTATGTAAATACTTGTTTTCATTACCTATTTAGGTAGTTTTGTAAAGTGAACATTTATTGTCACTATGTTGAACAAGTAGATGCTTTTCATTCATGTATTTATTGGCTTGTTATAGTCCACATGTTCAAGGACTTTTGTGAATGTACAAAATTGTTGTTCAAGTGGTCTAAAATTTTTTCATATGTTCACCTATACAATTATTTGATTTGAAACTTGTGTGAATAGAGTTGCGTGGTTAAGATGACTATGTTTTGTAGACAAGGCCAAGCATATCATGAAACATTTTTGCAACAGTGTACTACTCATGTACAAATTCAACTTGAAGACGTTAAAGCAAATTTATGTTGTTTTTGATTTCCAAGATGGAGTCAAGTTTGCGTTCAACAATTTAAATTCAGGGATGGAGTTTTTTCAAGCCGTGCAAAGATGAAGGTAAAAAGCATGTTCAGATTCCACTCAAAAAATTTTTATTCCTGCAATAGCGATAAGAATGTTGGCTCGATTCTTGACAGGACAACAGGTCTTCATGAGGATGATAAGTGAAGTGCCTTGATTGGGGCTTGAAGGGCACCAATTTAAAATTTTGTAATTTGGATTGCGTTTTTTGGGTATTTTGAGTTCCAACCTCTTTATATTGAATAGGGAAGTAAACTTTTGGAGTCCAAAAGTTCCTAGTGGGGAGGTGTGATCAGGTGATTAAATTTTCATTCAAAAATCAAAGTTCTCAGAATGAAATGAAACTTGAATGACCATAAATTTTTCATCGTTTTGAGTCCAATGATGTTTGTTTCACCTCAATCCGACACCGTGAGCTCAAGTTAGAGCAAATGAGCACATATACATAATATTTTTGCAGGTTGAAGACCAAAGGTGTATGGATCAATCAGGATTTTGAGCATATATTTTTTTTTCTTTTATCTAAACTAAGCTTAGAAAGAGGTTGCATAGAGGTTTTTGGATGTTATGAATCCATTAGTGACTTATTTTTTCTGTTTTGAGCACATACAAATTTTTTGGTTTGAGGCTAAGGGGTTTATGGATCAAGCAGGGTTTAGTAGCAATTCCTAAGGGTGTTCAGCATGAAGAACACCTTGTAGGGGTTTTCCTCACCTTCAGAATTCATTTGCAGTAGTTGTAACCAACTCGGGTTTAAATCTTTTCATCATGAATTTTTCATTATGTGCTTCAATATGGAATTGAAGGATGCACATGTTGTTTTCGACTGATTTCTGTGGAAGTATGTCATCTTTGTAGGATATGTTTTGAGTTTTTGATGTTGTGAGAGTTCTTTGTAGGAGAACATTACTTTGTAGGGGTAATAGCCACATTTTATTGGAAATTTTTTTTTATGTACTTCCTTGATACTTAATTTATATGATTGGTCTAGTCATGTTGACAGGCCCGGAGATGTAGTCGAGGAGGGGTGAACTCAGTCAATTTTTTTTTTCTTGATCTTCTTTATGCCTACATGGATCATGTGTGTTATTTTAATTATGTTCAGTTGCATATGAATACTAATTCATGTTGAAGAGACATTAAACAAAAATGTTGTTTTTGAAGACCCAATTTCATGCTCGTAAAGCGTCGACCCGGTCCTAAGTTTAGTTATGTGATTCTCGGGAAGAGGAAAGAGAACACCTCCTCGAAATTCAGATCACTATCTGAACCTGGTTCAGGGCCCCATAAATCAAACAAATGGTTTCGTCGTTGGGACCAGGATCTGACCGAGGGATAGTTGAATGTGGCATTCGTCTAAGAAAGAGATCGAAGATTGGATAGATCTGAAAGAATATGAGTTTGTTGTGCAAGAAAGAAGAAATTAGTGTATCTCTGTTGAACATTGATTACAAAAGAATATCTATACATATTAATATGAGATTTTCTTTGCATCATTCTCTAGCGAGTTGCACGAGTGAATCTCAAGGCTCGCTACGCAAACGAGATATTTTAATAATAAACCTAATGTATGGACCCCATATCTCATTGAGAAGCTAAAAAAAATGGATGACGAGATTGCGAGATCTGTTGATTACTCGATTGATATTATCCTTGAAGGATTCATTACTGAGTTCACGATTGAGACATTTGTGTCCTATAGTGAAGCAGAGCACAACTTTTTCAAAGGTGTGCGAGGTAAGTACCTAAATTCACTGAAGGTCTGGATTAAAATTCTATTATGTGAAAATAGTATACTACGATTGTGCTCAGATTGAAGTTTGAAGAAAAAGAACCTGGTGCTACGCAAAGAGGAAAAATGTTCAGGACTAGTTGGGGAACATACATTGAAAGGGAATATAGACCGTTGTTTGAAAATAAAGAAGGTGAAAGCAACACCTCGACTCCGTGAAGTCTGTCATTGAGATCTGAAAGTCAGCCGAGTGCCGAGTAAATCCACCAACCTTCCACCCCCATCATCACCCTACCTCATTATGTTCCTCCACCTCCCCCATTCACCATGGCCCAGCCATCAAAGATGCCTGTGTTTAAGGGAACAGATGACCCATATAAGTTCCAGTTTGTAGTAAAAGCGATCTAGAATTCACAAAATTTCACATATGAAGATATGCAGAAAGCGCAGTTGGCTAAAATGATGCAAGATAGGGAATTTTCCTGGTATATGAAATATTTTATAGCAAATGAAAATGCTACTTTAGCTGCTATAAATACTGCAATGAACCTTGAATTCAAGAAACCAAAGTCGCAATCCCAGTGTATCATTGAGATCAAAGAGATTAAGCAGCTGACTACCGAGACTGTGTGGGAGGTAGATCAAAGATTTAAGGAATTATTGAGTCATATTAGCTTTAATATATCAGATGAACAACATAGATAATGGGTTATCGATGTGTTGTTACTGCGTCTGAGATTTCCATTGTCACAACAAAAGATCGTGACTGAGGCTGAAGTGCTGGAGATATCGATGAAGCTGGAGGCTTCGCCGGAAGCCAATGTAAGAAAAGGGGTGCAACATATTCATAATAAATTGGAAATTTTTCATATGGAACTTCAGGATCTAAATAAGGGAAAGGAGGTTCGCCCAGAGATGAGACCAAATTTCTGGTGTATCAAGTGAAAAGTTGAGAGTCACTGCAAGGAGCAGTGCCCTATTTTTGGAGACTTTATGAGTGTTGGGATGCTGAGTCCATTAAAGCCTGGATTCGAGCATAGGGCCATGTATAGGGCCTAATGTATGGTGCAGTATCTACGAAGCTGCAGGCCAACATTCCACAAATTTTTGTCACTTATTGCAAAAGTTGGTCAAATTGTCGAAGTAATTATTCTGCAACTTCTGTACTTTGGTAGGGAATGATGGAAAACATTGTAAGAGCTACGATCTAATGCTGCATAGCATCCCAGATGCATATTGAATGCAACTATAAGGACGCGAAGCTATGGGTTCCCCAACTGCGCGAGGAGGTTTCCAAGGCCGAGGGCGCGACCAAGGAGGAAGCATTTGTCAAGGATGAGGACAGATTGTATACGAACAACCTGAACACTTTGCTCAAGATTTCCAGAATGTTACTACTATGTCCTGTAAGTATTGTCAAGAATTTGTTCATAAAATATAATATTGTCCCATTTTTAGCTAAATTGTAGAAGTGCAACCAGCAGCCCACGTAGAACATACAAATGATGAAGGCTGAACCACGCTAAAGAAATCCAAGTGTTAATATAGTAACGTGCAGTGGTATGAATATTGGAGGAAACTGCGCAGATGGGCAGAAGTCTGTATCAAAGGCGTGGGTAAGAAAGGATGAAGATAAGATTGTTGGTTTTGATGTACAACGCGAGAAAGAGACATTCATGGCAACGAAGAAAGTGTTTATGAATCCTAAGACTATGCCAAAAACTGCAAAGAGACAGTTGTTCCTGTTATAGAAGAAGCCTGAAGAGAATGCTGAAGTGAAGGAAGTCGATCCGTCGATCCTAACATCTTTCCTACAGACATGCATGAAGTTGCTAAGAGAGTAGAAGGTTGAAGAAGGTTTGCAAGTGTTGATTGATAGCTGCACTGGCAAGGAAAAGTTGTAGCTAGAGCAATGTGCAACTAATAAAGTGTACAAAAGCAAGAAGAGAATTGGTCGAGAGATGCCATTAACTGTGCAGATCGGATACTATGAGATGGATCAATTCATTCTGGATCTAGGATTAGATTTGAATGCCTTTCCAAAATAGACATGGGAGCGGATGGGAAAATTGAAGTTGCATTAGTCACGTAATCAGTTGAGGATGGAAAATCAGTTAAATACCATTCCTATGGGGCGCTTGCGGGGAGTCAGCGTCGATATTGATGCTGCAAATGTGTTGGTTGACTTTGAGGTCATCGAGATTGTTGATGATAATAATCCTTACCCAGCGTTGTTAGGATTTGATTGGGCATATGAAGTGGATGCTATAATAAATTTGACAAATCGTCAGATGTGTTTGAAAAGGATGGTACCCAAGTTTTTGTGCCATTAGACCCTTTTGAAGGTGCACACTATATAGAGTTTGTCCAACATGAGTATGACGATACTATGATTGATTATATTTATCAACTTACTGCGCAGGACGAAGACTGGATTAATCCCACCGCAGATGGAAGAATATGCTGGGAGCGCGATAGTTCGTGCATGTCTAATTCCGATGAAGAGTTGGAGCATTGGCAGAATATACTGCATTAAGTAACCACGAAGCACTGTAACATGGTTACAAAATCTCTGTGTTGTGTCAAGTCAGAAGTGGGTGACTTGCCCTTTTATGATGGAACAAGGAATGTTGTCTTGTTATTGGAGGAATTTGAGTGAAAAGAGCTAGAAGAACAAAGGTATGAGGCTCTGGAATTTGCATTAAGGTCCACTCCAGCCTGATGGTGGGGTGCGCATAGGGAAAGTCTAGGAGACTGGGAAAAATTCTCCAAATTGCTAAGGCTAAGATTTGGACAGGTTTAAAAGAAGATTGTGGAGAATTATGATGGCCATAAGGATCCACACAAGCATTTAGCTTGTTGGACTACAGCTTGGGGAGGAGAAACTCAGCCAGAATGGGTGCACATGTTCTTTCATTATTTGGAGATGATACCTCAGCAATGGTATCTTGAAACAGAAATGTGCCATGGAACGACTGATTGAAGGGTTCTTGTTGACGTATAATTTCGCGAATGCGTGGGAATGCATTAATGAAGCTCTTCAAGAAGTGAAAGTAGGCGTCCTCTGGATTACTAAGGAACCTAGGATCCTGGTATAGCCTGATTGGGCTGCACAAATAACACAAGACCGTGAATGCTATAATTTGATTACATAAGAGGGCGAAGAGGATCCACGCGATGTTAACATTGTGGAATCTACAAGGATGCACGAGGTTGCAGGGCCTACAGTATTCATACCTGACATAACATAACTTTTTAGAACGCAACAAGTTAATATCGTCTATGAGGCGGAGCCCAAGTTTTCCAAGATTGGGGATTATTGGGATGAGGATACTGTAAGCAAGGTCATTGAGTTGTTGCACAAATACCAGGATCCATTCCCCACCAAATTCTTAGAATTAAAAGGTATTATGGGATATATAGGAGTTATGCACACCGCGTTAAAGCCTGATGCGAAGCCGGTCAAGCAATGCCCCTATCGGCTGAACCCCAAGTATAAGGAGAAGGTAAGGGAAGAACTCGACAAGATGCTTATTGCTGAAATCATTAAACCAGTCATGGAATCTGAGTGGGTTAGCCCCATGGTGGTCTAGGAGAAGAAAAACAAGGGAGGGATAAGGATTTGTGTTGATCTCCGCCAGTTGAATGATGCCTGTGTCCATGATCCATTTCCAACGCCATTCACAGATGAAGTATTAGAGAATGTTGGTTGGTAGGAAGCCTACTCTTTACTAATGGGTTCTCAGGGTATCACTAGATCTGGATTGCGCCAGAAGACCGCAGCAAGACCACCTTCGGTATAGAGTGGGGGTCCTTCCAGTATATTGTCATTCCATTCAGGTTAAAGAACGCTCTAGCTATATTCTCTAGAGTGCTTGTCGCCACTTTTAAAGAGTATATCCATAAGTTCCTGGAATTTTAATTTGACGGTTGGAAAATATTTGGCCTACTGAATAAATGTGTTTCTAGTCTGCGCATGATGTTAGATACCTGCCAAAATTTTTAAATCTCTTTAAATATGAAGAAGTGCATCTTCTACGTCCCAAATGGAATTTTTTTAGGGCACATTGTGTGCAAGAAGGGATTGATGGTAGATCCTGCAAAGATTGATGTGATTATCAACTTAGAACCCTCGACAAGTGTAAAGTAGCTATGCATGACGCTTGGACATACAGGCTATTACAAGAAGTTCATTAAGTAATATGCGAAAATCACTGCACTAATGGAGAAATTATTAAAGAAGGATGGCAAGTTTTGCTAGGATGACGATTGTCAGAAGAGCCTTGATGTATTGAAAGAAAAGATGGTGATTGCACCCATTTTTGTCTTCCCAGATTGGAAGAAACAATTTCATGTACATGTCGATGCGTCCTGCATAGCTTTGGGAGTTGTGTTAGTGTAGCCTAGTGAGGGTGATATTGATCATCCTGTTGCCTTTGCAAGTCAGAAGTTGTCCAAGGCGGAAAGGAACTACACCACCAAAAAATGAGAAGGGTTGGAAATGGTCTACGTGCTGCTTAAATTTAGGCATTATCTCTTAGGTGCGCACTTCAAGATGTTTACAGACCATTTTGCTTTGAAGTACCTGGTCAACAAGCTTGTGTTGGGGGGGAATATTTGTTGATGGTTACTACTATTCTAAGAATATGATTTTGATATAACTGCCAAGCCATGTCATTTGAATGTTGGACTGGATCATCTCTCTAGGATCGAAATAGGAGAAGACCTAATCAATCTTGAGGAAGGTTTACCTGATGCACAGTTATTTGCTATTAAGGTTGCAAACGAACATTTCCTAGATGTTATTTAGTTTCTTTCTACGATAACTACACTTGCAAAGTACACTACACACCAGACGAAGGAGCTATTGGTGAGGGCGACGGATTTTACTCAAATTGTTGGACATCTATACAAGCTGGGGGCTACTGAGATCTTACACAGATATGTTCCTGAGCCCGAGCGATGTAGCATACTAGTTGAAGCACATGGCGGTGTGGCAGGGGGTCACTATGTTGGGAAAGCTACTGCACAAAAAATTCTGCGTGTTGGATTATGGTGGCCTATGATACATCTAGACTCAAAGGCGTATTTTCGTTCTTGCGATGTATGTCAAATAACAGGGTGACCATTGCGAAGAGAAGAAATGGTGCTACAACCTCGAGTTATCTTACAAGATTTTGACAAATGGGCGATTGAATTTGTCAGACCGATCAATCCACCTAGGAAGAAAATGAGCACATGGTATATTATCACTACAACTGGTTACCTCACTCGATGGGATGAGGCGAAACGAGTTCGGGATTGTATTGCAGACATGGCAACGTAGTTCATTTTTTAGCATATTGTGACTCGGTTTGACTGTCCAAAACTCCTGATGAGCGACATAGGCACACATTTCTTGAATAGCACCATTAAAGCCTTGATTGAAGAATTCCAAGTGGGTCACCACAATAGTATGCCATACCACTCTCAGGCGAATGGAATGGTAGAAGCTTTCACCAAAATCTTGGAGACTGCCCTCACTAAAGTATGCAATGTTAACGTAAATGACCGGGACCTGTGAATTCCTGCCATTCTATGGGCATACAAAACTACCTGCACGAGGTTGATTGGTATATGGACAAGAAGCAATGATGCCCATGGAATATATTGTGCTTAGTCTACGCATCGCCGCAGTAATAAATATGGAAAACAATGACACCCTGTATCAGAGATTGGCGTAGTTGCTTGAATTGGAAGAGGATTGCTTCATCACTAGGTTTCATCAGCAGGTTTAGAAGGAAAGAGAGAAGGCCTTACATGGTCGACATATTAAGCAAAAGAAGTTCAAATATGGGGACCTGGTTTTAATATACAACAACAAGTTTGTGAAGTTCCCAAGGAAGTTACAGATGCACTAGTTAGGCCTGTACATTGTCTTAGATGTCATAGAGGGAGGCGCAGTCCAGCTCACTAAGCTGACTAGGAAACTGTTCCCTAGTTGTATGAATGGTAGTAGATTAAAACTGTACAGGGACGACTCTGTCCCTGGCAGTTTGCAATGACTATATGGTCGGCGTCGAGTCTTGACGCTCTACACAATTGGTCAGAGGCACAAGACTATAAATGGGTTGCAGCTACAAGTGAGCGAGTTTCATGAGAGTGTGGCTCCAGTAAAGCAAAGACATAAATGTTGGAAAGAAATGCGCCGAAACAATTCCTCCATTAAAGGATTCCTGGAGTGGCATCAGAGAAAAAATAGATGGCACACCATCGTTGTGACTCAGGATGAGTCACAGTTTTGTGTTGGGGGCTTGTTGGAGCCTAGATCCCTCGCGAAGTAAAGACTTTGCAGATCAAGGTGTGGAGCATGAGGTATATTTTTGGTCCTAGGGGATTTGGGGTGGGTCAAAGCCACTTAATTCCGTAACAAGATGGGATTTTTTATGAACATTGGACTCCACCCATGGTTTTGGACCATGGTATTGTAAAATATATATTTATATAAGGAGTCTAGATAGAAGTCACAGGTAGGCTATGATATAGGTTATGAATGATAGACCTTTTTCGATGCATTTGGATGTCAAAATGAGTTAGAGTATGTGTTTCAGGTTAGAGGAAAAGGCTTCGGCAGCTGTGTACACGAAGACCTTAGGAAAGATTGCAGTTGTGTGCGCAAGGTAGAAAGTGAATGTATGAGATAGATCTGGACATTAATGAAATAACTGTTGAGAGGATCTGAGTTATAATGATGTGTTTAATTTTTTCTTTACTATTTATGAATGTCTATGTTGAATAAGGATTTTTTTTCTGTAATTGAATAACGTAGTTCGTTTTATGGTTATTTACTGTGCTTAATGCTTAAATAAGTAAGATTGCGCAATATGTGAGTAATTTCAACAGTTATGTTGAACAAAGTTGGTAATATTGATAGATTTGACCTGCGGAGATTTGATAAGAAGGAAAAGCCCTAAAGCCAATGTTCTCTATCCCTCTAGATGCAAAAACCTGGTTCTAGTATACCCCTATATTGCCTCGGGTGAGACTTCGGTCTGCGCAAGAAAATCATTGCTGAAAGGGACAGTAATATTGGGTTTTGTTGGACTACGCGGACTATCTAAACGTGGTCAGGGTCCCATAAAGCCAACAAAGCCAATTCCTTTTCAAAATCTAGATTAATATTGGAACATGGTACATATATTACTTCCATTCTACATGATGGTCACTCTACAAATTTTACACATGCTTCATAGATATAATGAAATACCTTTCTTTTTTTAACTATGGATTAATCACAACTTTACTTTTTTGATATCGTTGTCTATGTATATTTTTGTTTTAGAAAAGAAAATACATGTTAATATATGTACCTATTGGGTAAGAGACACCTTGTTGCTATATGTTTAAAGATAGACAATTATGAAAAGGTTATATGCTTTATATGGTTGTTGAACTTTTTTTTGAATGCTAAAAGGCATATGAATTTGTAATTTTGTTTATTATAAATAACATCACAATTCGTGTGTGTAGAGATATATATCTCTATCTATGTTTTGTCTTCTTATTTTTAATATTTCTATTTTTTTTTACGTTTCTAATATTTTTAATTATTCTTTTTTTACATATAAATATCCATATATTCTGTATGAGGAATATACATGTTCTGATCCATTACATCAAAGTTCAACATGTCACTTGCAAGAATTGAACTTGGCTGGGGAGGATCCCAATCATTCATCCCAACCACCCGAGATAAATCCAATTGACATAATATTTTTGATTAGTCTATTTTCATTTCTACTTTTATCATTTTGGTTGTACAATTTTTCGAAACACGGATACAAGTGTTTGGAATGCCTATAAGTTTCCCCCAAATTTGCAGTAAACGTCAAGTCAGGAGCGAGACTATATCCAATGGACTTTTGGATTTCTGCCTCCTTTGTTTAGAAAGTTTCGTGTGCACGGTGATCTTCTTCCAACACCTTGAAAGAGTATGGTTATTCAAACCACAAAAGGAACATGTAAACTTTCTCCAAATCTTATGTGAAGATTTACCATGTTTATCATAATCAAAAGCAACTTGATTAAAGGCAGATTTATACCTTGCACATTCACCTTTGTCGCCTTCTTGAGGAGGTGAATTTGATGAGGTAGTGGCTCTCTTCAGAATACCAACAATGGCCTCAATAACTTAGAGCTTTCAACATCCTCTTGTTTTCCATTTCCATTAGCTGCATGCTTATGAGCACCTTCTTGCAAAGTGGGTGTAAAAGCTTTGCATTCCTCATGAACACAAACTTCACAAGCTTGAGGTAATGAACATCTAACGAAAGTCCTTCTTGAAACACCTTGATCTGCCTCCTTGGATTTGAAGCATTCTCCATCATGTTTTCCATAACCATGACCCAAATAGGTAGGCCTTTCCTCAACAACAATTGGCTCAACTATGCCTTATGCATGTTTTCCTAACCCTTTACCTTCATATCCCATGTGATCAATAATTTGGACCCTGTTCCTCTAGTTTGTCTTCAAAAATCACCTACAAATTCATCTTGAGAAGAAATATAAGATAACTTGAATTGCATACCTATTTTTCATGCACATACTTGGCTAAAGTTTCATTTGCAATATGGAGTTGAGTCTCCATCTCATGCATCTTTTCAAGGGTTTCATTTGCAAAATGGAGATGAGTCTCCATCTCATGCATCTTCTCAAGAAGCTCTTGCTTCTCCTCCTTCATTACAATCAACTTCTCTTGAAGTATAATGCTCTCCCTCTAATCTTCATACATATCTTGAACCATATCATTCATGATGTAGAGTTTATGTAACATCTCTTTATCAAAGAGTTTTTCTAAGGAAGATTGAAATGCTTGATGAAGCTGCGATCACACTTGTAATGCACAAAAAGATTCTATGCTGTGATTTTAGAACTGAGCTCTCAATTTGACCTTCTCTTCACACACATAAACTTGCACAGAGTTAAATTTTCCTTCCAAAAATACAAAAAACCAATAGCTAATTCTCTAGCTAACTTGGCAAACCATCTCAGGCGAAAATGAGCTAAACTGTGCTATGATACCAACTTGATTTGAATATGGGCAAACTAGTTTTGCTATGCAAGCTCCCTCATTAGTATAAAATAAATGTGTTGATGATAATCTCAAATTAGCCATTTATGTGAGGGTTTATGTGTCAAGTTTAGTGTCTTTTATGAGAAATTTATTAAGTAAAATAGTTGTTAAAAACACATGTACAAAAAATAAATTGCTGAGAAATAACACACATCAAACACATTACACAATAGTTGATAACAAAGTTCACCCCTCCTGGGCTACATCTCCATTGACCTGCTTCAACTGGCTAGGCCCTCTTTGGATTTATGGTCAATTCTTTGATTACGTGCACCTATAATGCTCCAATGGATTTGCAACCTACAACATCATGCTTAGAGCATCCAAATAATCTAGGAATGACTCTTCTTGAGCCAAAATTGGTCGAAATATGCCAAAGTTATGGCTTCCTCAATATTTCCTAGAAAAACTCCACTAAAACTAGAGAAACTCCATTTAAGCCCGCCAAAATTGGAGCTCTGCCGAAAATGGCAGACTCTGCCAAATTCTCCGCCAAAGATAAGTATGGTTTAATTAAATTTTAAGTGGGGCTTTAATCCGTGGTTAGCGCTCTAAGCGCAATTACAAATTCCACATTTAAGAAAAAATTAGTGTGCATATAAACAAGGATTAAGGTTTAAATAACCCATACTTAAAGCTTAACTCTATACCATTAATCGTTAAACTCCACATTTAATTAGAGCGCTCCATCATGGTCTTCATTTGTAGTCATATGGTGAGGGGGCTAGCCCGCAGAGTTGGTTCCCTCCTTACCCCCGCCATTCAAATCATTTGAATATAAATATATACCACAGACTATGTCTATTAAGAACTGTGCCTACGGTATGATGGTAAGACTTGGGATTAGCGCGGGGGAGGTCGCGGGTTTGACCCCGACCATTGCCTTTCCGCCAAAAATAATTTTTCTCACCCATATAAATGAATTTCGACCATACACTTAAACAAATTTCGGCAATTGGGAGGCACGTGGCGGCCTCTGGGCTTGCCACGTGTCAACACCCAATTGGTTCATCAAAAACAAATAATTTTTTTTCCAAGTGCCCAGAAATTTGGGCCACTCACAAATTGAAACTTGTTAGCATGCTGTTGGCCGGTGGAAAAAAAATCAAAATTTGACCTTTGACCCTTTTTTTTTTCTTTCACGTGTTTGGCAAGACGAACAACATGCTCTAAATTTCACATACAGAGTCAGTTTTCAATGAAACGAAGTGCGCCAGATTCCTAGAGAAGAGCCCTATCCAGTCATTATGGTTTGGTGCAATTCCGAGCACTTTTATTTTTTGGCAAATTTTTGCCCCAATCCAAATTCCGATCAGATTTGTTATTCAATAAGTAAACCCAACACATTCTGGTGTAGTCATCAATAAATATCATCATATATTTATTGCCATTTGCAGAAGGAACATGCATGGGGCCACATAAATTTGATTCAATAAGTTCAATTTTTCTATGTGCTCTAGAATGTGAATCATGAAAAGACTGTTTGCTATGCTTTCCTAGAATACAAGCATTGCATTGATTAAGATTCCTAGGAATTGTAGGCAAACCAGTAACACCATTTTTCTTCAACAATCGAAGCCTATCATAGTTCAAGTGTCCAAATCTAGCATGCCATAAAAGACTCGATGGAAATGTACCTTCATCATAGTGAGAACTGAATGCAATGTTTTGTGCATAACCAGAGGTAGCTTGTAGCTTTAGAAGTATTTCTTCTTCTATTCCCGTCATGACCAGTGAGTGATCTGATGATTTTTTGATCTCAACCTTGCCATCAAACATATGAATGAAGTGTCCTTGTTGGCTGATGTGGACCAAAGACAACAAGTTTCTCCTCAAGTCTGGGAGGTATAGAACCTCATGTAGAAGAAATTCTGGAAGACCATGCAGTTTAAGCTTGATTGTGCCAAGCCCTGATGGCTTGAGTTTTAATTTGTTTGCAAAGTATACTACTCCATAAACCTTGTCAGTAAATTCATCAAAAAAATATTTTATAAAAGTCATGTGGCATGTTGCTCCTGAATCAAGCAACCAATCATTTTTGCAAGAAGTACGTGAAGCATTAAACAAGTGTTTAGTTACTCCAATATTACAATGTTCCACAACATAATGAGCGGATTCAGTTGCTTTACCTTTCTCTTTGTCATGAGTTTGACCTTTGAATTCATTTCTTTCCTGCTCAATTCTCTCCCAAGACAGCTTACATGTGGATGCATCATGTCCATCTCTATTGCACCGTGTGTAATGAAGATCATATTTTTCTCCTTGAAATTGTCTGCCCCCCTGCCTCTAAAATTTATTCTTTCTCTTCCTCTTCCTCTTCGGCCACATCTTCCTCTAGATTAATCTTGAGCATGATTCTTCTCTCTATGTGCAAGACAAACAACTTCTTTTGAAGACTAAGGAGATGTCTTCTTCCTAAAATCCTTTTCTCTCTCTGCAAACTTATTCTCAAGGGGGTCAAAGGTAATCTCCTTAAGGTTTCCACTTGCTTGAAATGACTCAAGATAATGTGAATAAGTGGGATATAATGCCTTGACATAAGCTATGAGAGGCATGTTTATTTCAATACCAGTGTTTTTAATTTCATGCATGATAGATCTTACTTCTGATGCTAAAGCAAGAGGGTCATCATTTTTCAATTCAAGGCTGAATAGTTTAATCATCAATTGAACAACTTCAAGTTCTGAGTGTGAGTCATATAATTCTTTCAAATTATTCAAGGCTTCATAATCATTTGAGAATAGTGTAATATGGTGACTCACCTCTTCATTTATAGATGCTACAATCAAGGCATAGGCCTTGTTCTTGTTGTCCCAAATGACGATCTCCTTATCTGATGTAGGCTTTGTAGGTGCATTTTCTTTATCTCCTTCACAAATTCCTTTCCACAACTCATTAAAAATTAGAGTGTGCCTGGTTTTACAAGACCAATTAGGATAGTTCTCCTTTCCAATGAGAACCACTCCCACAATAGATATGAGTGAATGCATTTTGAATATGTACTGTAAAAAAAAAAATTCACTCTGCTACCAATACTGTAAAAAAAATTCAATTCTGGTGCTAATTTTTTTATGTAGAGGTATATATGGGGGAGGGCTTATGAGGGGGATTTCTTATATGGGGAAGGGAATGTTTGGGGGAGGTAAAATTTAGGGAGGTTTTAAATGGGGGAGGGTGCATGGATATGGGGGAGGTAGTGAATAAGGAGTACCGAGGAGGGATCACAGTGTGGGAGGAGTGGTGTTGAGCCACGATGGAGGGAGCCATAGTGGGAGGAGCCATGATGGGAGTAGTGTAGGAGCACCGCAAAGCAGAGGGCTAGCACTGTCAAGGTCCGTAGGTCGAGGGCCAACACTGTCAAATCCGATGGAAGGCTACGTACTTGAGGAGGAGGGTCTATCCACCGCTGTAATAGGCTGACTATAACATGAGGTTGTATAAGGAGGGAGGTGGGATATTGCATGTGGAGAGGTCGACATATGCTACGAGTGGAAGATGTTGTGTATGCATATGCTGTGTGAAAGTAGCGAGTTATGATTATCTGTCAAGTGTAAGACAATGTTTGGAGTGGATTGTTGTTTCAACTATGTATGGAGCACGCTAAGCACACTAAACATGCTCACATTTAAGCCACGAGAGCACGATTCATATGGAGTTGGGATTGCGTGAAGAGGAGTCCGAGGGCCGACTTTTTATGCAAGTCAAGGCCGAAAAGTGGATATATTGAGAGGAGAAGCTATGCTGCCGAGGAGGAAGGGAGACTACGTGAGGAGGGCAACGATTGTATTACAGTGGGTAGCAATGCTCGACCTGGTGGATTGAGTGGATAGAGTGAATGAGGGAGAGCGCTTATGGCTTGGAGACTGCATATGGGAATATACTGAATGAGGGGCAACAAATATGTTGGGAGAGCACAAAGAGATTTTGCAGTAATGCCAAAATTATGACAAAGGTGACAATCTGCAAAAAAAGAGCATAGACAGTTTTGCAAAATGGAGGAAGGAGTTACAAGGAAAAAATTGAGTTGGCTCTAATACCATGTCAGGCCAGGAGGTAACTCCAGCAAAA
This sequence comes from Pinus albicaulis, assembly GCA_034641835.2. Taxonomy (NCBI): domain Eukaryota; kingdom Viridiplantae; phylum Streptophyta; class Pinopsida; order Pinales; family Pinaceae; genus Pinus; species Pinus albicaulis. The sequence goes on from CM076572.1 coordinate 1,356,061,207, forward strand.
CTGAATTGATTTGCATTAAAGGGTGCAAAAAAATATATACACGGAGGGTGAGACTCTTGGGATTCATCTCCAAGTTTCTTTTCATCTTCCACCTCTCCTTATTTTCTATTTACACTATTTTTACAATTTTACCCAATCCCTAAGATTGGGTGTCAACACTATGATAACTTCAAATGGATCCAATTAGTCTTTGAACAATGCTGGAGGATGAATTAGTGACAATAGTTTTCTCAAGCCAACAAAATTTACCCAAATCAAATTAGGAAAAATCAATTGTTGTTGCAAATTTTTCATGTTGTCTTCTGCTGAATTTTGTTGTCGTTAAATGATTAAATCTGCTAATTTTATTATTCCCGAATTATTCTCCTTGATCTTAGCTTTCCAACGAGCTATTGTGAGCTTTATTTGGCCAAATAAATGTTGAGATATGTCTCTCCAAAGTGAAAGTGTTAAAACTGTCAAAATTATGAAATTTGCATGTCTAGACCAAAATTAGTCAATTTTAATTAAAATTTCTCATCTGAACTAAATTAATAATTATTAATTAACTATATAATTAATCATTAATTAATTACAATTATTATAGTAATTAATATACAAATTAATTATAATTATATACAAACAAATTTAATTAAAAATATATATATTAATTACTTACCTTAATTACATATTCATGAGATTAAAAAAGATTATTAAAATTATTTAAAACATAATAAAATATATTAAAAAAATGATTAAAGATTAAGTGGCTTTTGGGAACTCTTTTAAGAGTCCGGAAATTAAGTATAGAGTGGAGGAGAGGGGAGGCATAAGGTGGTGGAGTAAGGGAGGTATAAGGAGATTTTGGGATTTCGGGAGTAGAATTACAAAGGAGTTACGGAATGAATATGTTCCACGGTCCCGAGGAGTGAAGTGAAGAGTGAGGCTTCGGAGGGTACAAGGAGGATTTTAGGAGATTAGGATTTCGGAGGTGGACATTTTTAGAAGGTCTTACAAATAAAAGTTATGAAAAGGTGAAGGACTGAAGTGATGAGGAGGAGAGGCGGGCCACGTGGAGTGGGACTTTCCTTCTTAATAAAACTATATTTAAAAAGGTTTGAATACATTAAAAACTATAACCACTTTGTAAAATTGGGATTTTGGGAGTTTTAATAATTTGGAATTTTAAATCGCTTGTGAAATCTAATAAAATATAAATTTAATTGTTTAAAAATAAATAAATAATAATTAATCAATATTTATAATTACAACTAATTAATTTACAAAGATAAAAAAAAAAAATTATGCATTTTGTGCAATTTTAGTTTAGGCAATAAAAATTACCAAATTTAGGATAAATACCATTTGTAAATCGTGTATCTAAATGAGACGAAAAGAGAACTGATGGAAAGTTAGTCAAAAATCAAACACTATGAAGTAATCAGAATGGAAAAAAATCTTGCAAAATTGTCGCACATTTAGCTAAATGCAAATATTAAAAAGGTGATTTAGTCAAAATTTACGAAAAAGTCCCCATTATTATTATAAAGATAATAAGTTAAAAATGAGGGGGGAGATGTTGTGATTTCACCACAAAAATGGTGACACATAGGGAAGAACCAGTTATCTTTGGTTAAAAGAAGATGAGTTTAACTTTACCCAAAGGTTAAAAGTGAGGAACGCTATTAAGCCGTCAAATGGTAAAGCATTTCCCATGGTTCCCACATTAGCAAATCAAGCAATATAAGTTAAAAAATATAAGTACTTGAAGCACACTGAGTCTAAATTCATGACTCTGAATTTTTGGGAATATTTAAATATTTAAGATTACCTCGTATGAGTGATAAAATAAAGTACATATATGATATTTTTTGATAAAGCATATATCCAACGATATGAATGGTCTTTGACATTGCTTTGGTGCTAGCGAGCCTGATCAGTACCCCGACGAAGTTGTCCTTAAATTCCATACAAGCATGGCCCCACTACCAACGAGCGTCCATAGCCCCTATGATTTTACTTGTATTTCCCATGCTTCCCCTTTTGATCACTCTTTTGATAAACACATTTGCGAGTTAACTTTATGATGTACCTAAGTGACAAGGGTGGGATGGTAAAAGAGAATTAAACAAATGAATATAATACTTCCATAATGTTGACTCCATAATCTTTCCCCACAACCATTCATTCAGAGGATTTTATAACGTGGAGGGATGGGAGGGATCCGTTGAGTTAAACTCGTGCCAATTCTTTCCTTGAAAAGGTGAACTATATCACTTAGAAAGGATGCATGTTCCTCCATGGAAAATATTTAAGGCAAGAGGGCTTTAGGATTCCATAAAAATATACCTTGAAGGTAAATGAAACCCATTGAAATAGACAAAGTACAAATTTCCCAAGTTCGCCAACCAATATTTGGTGAGAAATAATTCCTTCCAAATAAATATTGGCGTTATTGCTAAAACAAAACCATAACCAACAACAAAAAGGACAAAGAAATCCAAACGGAAGTGAAAGAAGAAATCAACAAACTCCAAAAAAATATCAAATAAGGAGAAGAAAAATGAAAGAAAAACCCAAATTAAAAATTCAACCCCAACAAGACTAACTATAAAATGTCTCAACAAAAGAGTAAAATAAAACAAGCATGTGTGTTCATTTTATGTTGACATGTTAATAAATTTTATCTTGCTGAGTTATAAGTAAATAGGCTCTCAAATCATAAAGTGAATAAAAATCATGAGGTGAAATTAAGCCAAAAGATAAGTTTTTTTCCTTTGCAACTTTTCTTGTTCTGAAATAAAGCCTACATGAGAATATCTAAACAATTTTTAAACAAAAACAAGGCTTGTGAAATAGATTGAAAGTTCAAAGAGTCCCCAATTTAGTTGATTTGATTAGCATCATTACTTTTGTCCCAAAATTTAGAAGCAAACAACAAGGAGAATGAGTGCCAAATCTAAGTAGGTAGGGGTGTGAAGTAATTCTTGAAGTCTTGTAAAACAAATATTTATACTAGAAAAACTAAAAACAAAACTGAAACAAAAATGCAAAGAAATAGAAAAGGATGAAAATGGGCATATGAGGCTTACCATTTGAAAAAATCCGTTAAAATTTTACCTAAAGATGTCAATTTTCTCCAACAAAAGATGTTGTATTCTATGAAGTTCTCATTGACCCAAAATCATAACTGATTAAATCTAAACTAAAGCGAGCAATAAAGATAGGAAAATAATGTTTCATGTTCAAGAAAGCAGAAGAAAACAAAATCAATTAGAAGTGAGAATGAAGATGTGTTTCTCTATGAATTGCAACTACAATTGTTTTCTTTGCTTATTTAGATTTCATATTCACTCCAAGGTTTTCATATTCTCTCAAAAGTCAAGACCAAGTCCCAAACTATATAATTATTATGTGTATATGAAAATGACTTGAATTTTTTACGGAGCAATATATCAAAAATAAGAAAACCATAAGAGAATCCAAATATGAATTTACCATGATCCATTGCCTTTGCGTGTTCCAAATTTCCTTACCAATTGGCTGCATTGTTATAATGACTGCTCAAGAATACCTTAAAAAGATTAAAAAATATGCAAATTGTAGGACACAAGAAAAGGAGATGGGCATCTGATAGTAGAATAAAGACTAAAAATGAGTAAGCCGCAAATTATGAAAGCATATTAATACAGATTCATGCGGACACACTAGATAAAATGGATATCCTTAAAGTCACTTAGTCATCTCGAGGAATAAATGTTTGGAAGTTTGTTGAAATTATAAATAAAAATTCATCCAAGCTCTCGAACACAATAATAACGTGAAATTCAGCGTAAATATACAAAGATAATCAAAGAGGACACCGTGTGAGTATAGTGATAGGTTGGACTATATAGTAATGGGTGAATTGACGAGGTTCCAACGAGATTATATTAGTCTGATATCTCACTAGTCTGAGATGTTAAGATCTTCAATATAGAGGAAAATGGGAATCTTGGCAAGAAATCTCTTATTGGATATAAAAAAAGCAACTGATAAAAGGATTATGAGATGAAAAGAAGCGAAAAGGAAATCTCGGGAAGAAATTTAAATTGATTTATGATAACAACGCTAGGTTCTGAGAAAAGAGTGGGCTTCAACAAAAAATTCTCGTGAATCCTTTAAATAAGAGTTACGATAAAAGGAAGATTGAAATTACTATTGGATAGAAACATAATATCGAAACTAAAATAAAATAATAATTCAATATAACGAGATTCTGAGATTGAGGAATTCAGGCAGAGAAATAAAATAGGCCATGTGGATATCAGGAGGAAAATATCAGAATATGTTTTAAAATGCTTTTGATAAAATTTGTTTCCGAGGTTTCGAGGTATTGAGTTCTTGGATGATAAATCTTGGAAAATATTTTAAAATACTTCCGATGTAATATAGACCCGAGAGTTCGAGAAACCTGCAAGTTCAAAGTCACGAAGAAAAGATCTTGGAAAGGTTATTCTCTTAAAAATTAAACGAAAAGAAGAGGACCGAGATGTAGAAATTTGAATAACTGTTAAATTATTCACCGAGATTATCCTGATTACACACTATTTGATCTTTATGCATAATACATAACCTCTTCTACTATTGATCATTAATTGCGGAAAATAAACAATCACATGCGCACATTAAAACCACATAATCAATCACACATATAAACACAGTATTTATGGGAAAGCTTAAAGCTGAAAACCCCCAACTATCTGTATATTATAATGATAGAGTTCATGTAACAATATTAGCACAAAGCTCCTCACAAGCTCTCAGCACTATCTCACATGCTACACACTACACAAGCTCAGATCCAGCAAGTCACATGCTCCAATCCTGTCCACCTGTTAGCCAACCTCTACTGCGCAATCCAATATGGATAATCATGAGATCCAAGTTCGAATCCCACCAAGATGTACTGCGCAATCCTCATTGGCTTCTCTATCAATGTGTGGTGCAAACTCATGCACCAGTATAGTCACAACTAATAGTCAACCTGCTCTTTCACCTACCTCCATCACTGATCTCCACTGAAACTGTCCATGCACTGAGTTAACTGATGTATTCTTTAGTTGATTTATGAGTTAATAATTAGTGAATTAATTAATAATTAATTCACACCACTCATCACTAGTGTATTAATCAGTTAGACTAAATACAACTAGTTCAACTATGTTTAACTCAGTTAAACTGAACACAACTCCATCAACTCCTAAATCAACTCCACCAAACTCACTCACATGAGTTCTAACTGAAGTCATCATGCAATAGCTCCACTTAGACCCTAGGAATAGCGTAATTCCTTCTGTCAGCTGCATGTGCCAGATCCGTAGCTCAAACTGAAGTGCTCCAAGAGGATAGGATAATGTTTATAGTCCAAAAATTATTAAGAGCTAATAATATTCGACATATCTATTTTTAGACTGGTAATCTAAAAATAGATTCCGCCCAGTATGTCTAAAAATAGAAGTCCATATATTTTTCCAACTTGACCATCCCTCCACAAATAGCATCCTGCAATTCATATAATCATGATCGACATGTCTAAAAATAGACATAGTCTAAAAATAGACTTTGCGCCAAAAATACCCTGCGGGCCCACTTAGTGAAGGCGACTCCTTTCCACTAAGCTCATCATCTTGTTGCAATCTCAACACTCCCTCTCAACAAGATATGGATTATACGCAACCCCTATCTACGCCTCTGTGTGTCAATTTATACGGTGAGCGCCTTCGTGAATATCATCATCTACGATCCTCAGGTGGCTACGTATGAAAGTAACACAGTATCCTCAGTTGCACACAATCTCTGATATGATGATATTGGATGTCAATGTGTTTGGATCTATCATGAAATCTTTTGGATGAAGAGTTTGATACCTTTATGATTATCACAATAAATCACGAGTAGGTTCAAGTGAGCCAAACGACTTGACAGGATCTTCCTCATCCATATAGCCTCGCATACGACGAGCTTCTTTGCCATGTACTCGGCCTCTGCTGAGGCGAGTGCCACGGATATACGCTGCTGCCTGCTAAGGAAAATCTTTAATGGGCCGATCTTTGAAAATCCCTCGGATAATGCTCTTTACGTGGTTGGGCTCCCTGCCCAATCTGCATCCGTGAAGCCACATAGCCTCACCTCATCCTCCTGTCTGTACCACAATCCATATCCCAATGTGCCTCTGAGATAACACAATACATGCTTGCCTGCCTTCCAAAAGAGCTTGGTATGCTTAACCATAGCTTGTGAAAGCTGGTTAACTGCATAGCATATATCGGGTCGTGTATTGACCAAATACATAAGAGACCCCACCAACTGTCGATAAAAAGTGGCATCCACTACCTCCGTCGAAGTAGCATCCTCCTTCTCAGCCTTCGGGAAGAGATATCAATGAGCTTGCAGCCATGCATTGTTGAACTTCTCGATTATCTCGGAACATACTTACACTAAGAAACAAACGATCCATCATGCACAATCAAATTTCCAATCCGGAAATAATGAAGGAGGCCCAAAGTCCTTCATCTCAAATTCTCTTACGAATCCTCCCATCCTTGCATGAAATTATAAATAGCTCATCATATAGAATCAAATCATCTACATAAAGTACAATGATCATCAACGTCCCCTCCACCACAATCTGGTACAGGTTAGGATTTGCCTCACTCTTGGAGAATCCAAGTCCGGTGAAATAACTGTCAATCCGTGTGTACCAAGCACGAGGTGCTTGTTTCAACCCATACAGTGCTCTCTTGAGTCTGAACACATGCGACTCACTGCTGAAGATCTCGAAACCTTGGGGCTGCTCTATGTACACCTCCTCCTCAATGAATCCGTTGAGAGCATTAGTCTTCACATCCATACGATGAATGTACACCCCATACATGAGAGAGAGAAAGAATCGTCAGTATGGAAGAATACCTTGCGACAGGTGCAAAGGTCTCCTCATAATCGATCCCCTCAATCTGTGAAAAGCCTCGGGCAACAAATCTTGCCTTGTACTTCTCCACACTCCCGTCAACTGCCTACTTCACTTTGTAGATCCATCTCGAACCCACCATTAATTTCCCTTCTAGTCTCGGGACAATCTCCCATGCACTGTTTCTAACAATCGAATCATACTCTTCCACCATGGCATCTATCCATGCGGGGTCCTCCATAGCTTCCTCGAAAGAGGATGGCTCTGTCACGATACACTTGCTCACAAGAGCCATGTATCCAGTGTACCGATCAGGTGACTGTCTCTGTCTACGCTGTGCTGTAGGTGGTCCTACAACCTTCTCTGCATCTTGAGCCAGTTGCTCAGCTTTTGTAGTGCGCTTCCGCTCTCTGATGGTTGGCGCTGCATGAGTGGTCTCTACCACTCCATGAACTTCCTCTTGTGGCTGATCCACATCCTGAAGCTCATCCTTAGGAACTAATAGCTCCTCATCTGCATGCAAGTGTGGCTCCCTCTCAAGCGAACACTTCATGGCTTTCTCCTCTTGAAATTTGATATCCCGTCGCACAACAGTCTTGCGACTGTCTGGAAAATACACACGATAGTTGTGGGGCGTATCAGTGTACCCCAAAAATATCCCAACCTCCGCAGTCGGCTCCAAATTCTTCCTGGCATCCTTTGTCACATGAATGTAAACAGGTGAACCGAAAATCCTCAAATGGGAAATATTAGGCCTCTTACCAGAAAACGCCTCCTCGAGTGTACTCATGCCAAGTATCCTGTGAGGACAACGGTTCTACACATATACTGCAGTTTGCATGCCTCCGCCCACAAGTGAATGGGTAGGCCCTGATAATGCAACATTGCCCGTGCAACACCCACGATCGTTCTGTTCTTCCGCTCAACAACCCCGTTCTGCTGTGGGTTATGAGGTGCTATGAGCTCTCTTCGAATTCCTTCTACGTTGTAAAAGTCCTTGAACTCGCCAGAGATGAATTCACCACCATTGTCGCTCCTAAGAGCCTTCACCTGCTTCCCCGATTCCTTCTTAACCAGTGCCTTGAACTCACAGAACTTTGAGTATGTCTCGCTCTTCTTCTGCATGAAGAAGATCCAACACTTACGAGAAAAACCATCAACAAAAATCACATAGTACCTGTGCTTTGCTGTCGAAGCTACTGAGAAAGGTCCACACACGTCTGTGTGAATTCTCTCAAGGATCGTCGTGGCGTGACTATCCTTCTCGTGAAAGGTTGCTTTCACAAATTTTCCCAAGGTACATCCCTTGCTTTGATCTGACTGTGCAAGAGTACCCTTAGGAAGCCCAGTATAAATATGCTGCAATATCTTCAAAGCTCCATGGTGAAGGTGGCCCAATCTCTGGTGCCACAGCTCGCCATCATCCTGGCTCACCACTCCTTCTGCCTTGCCTGCCATTGCTGCGCAGCCATCTACCTGCAATTTATAAAGGTTCTTAACTCGAACCCCTATCCTCCGGGTCTCACCAGTTGCCTTACTACGCAGGAAAGCCTTTCCTTCGCTAAAGACAACATCATATCCCTTGTCTCCTAACATCGCCATAGAGATAAGATTCTTCTTCAATCCTGGAACATGCATCACTTCCTTCAATACGAAGGGTTTACCAAACTCCCTCTCAAAGGAAATGGTACCGATACCGGTCGCACTGTATCTACCATCATCGCCCATTTCGATGTGCACTCCAAGATCTTTCTCATCCAGATCAGTAAACAAATATCAATCTCTTGTCATGTGAAAAGACACACCACTGTCCAAAAACCACACTGATCCCATCACACTTGAGACCAAGCATGCGATTAGCGAAAAATCCAGCTCAAACTGCGAGGCTAAGGCCTCTCCAGCTGCAGATCCAGCAGCCTGCTTATTTTTCTTCTTCTGCGGACAATTTGTGGCATAATGTCCGTGTTGGTGACAGTGAAAGAACTTCACCTTGGACATGTCCTGCTTCTTGCCTTTTGCACCGGATTGAGAATATTTATTGTTCTTCCCCTTCTTTGCTTTGGCAGCCAAAGCACAATTCTCTTCATCAGATGCCTTTGATGAAGATCCGTCCCTGGTACTTCGCCTTATCTCCTCTTGCACAAGTTCCGACCAAAGTCGCTCCCATCCTGGCAATTTCTCTCGACCATTGACAGAATCCTGATAGGAATGCCAACTCTTCGGAAGCCCAAGGAGAGCCAAGCTTACCAAGTACTCTTCATCTATAGTCACCCCCACACTTCCGAGCTCATCCTTGCATTGGATGAACTTCGTTAGGTACTTGGGCATACTGTCGCCTTTCTCCATCTTTATGTTTCTGAGCTTATCCTTGAGCGCCAACTTCCTCTAGTCACTCTTGGTTTGGAATAAATCTGTCAAGGCTTTCCACATCAAGAATGGAGAAGCCTTACCATGCAGGTTGGATACAATGTGATCCTTCATGCCCTCCAATAGAATCCTTCGACATTTTGTTGTCTTCTTTTGCCAAGCCTCAAGTGCGGCAACATCGCTAGAAGCAGGTTTCTGGACTTCTGCATATATGAACTCCTTCAACCCGTTGTGATCTAATACTGCCTCCATCCTGTCCTTCCATGCAATATAATTCGAGCTTCCCTCAAGGGCATACTCCAATCGCAATCCGTTGAAAGACATTTCCACTTCGACACCAAGAAAACACTGCTGCAAATTCGAATTCCACCAGCACAAAACTCAACCGCTTCAATGTACTTCAATTGCTCCAATGATCAATATCGCTCCGATACCATGTAGAAATTTGAATAACTATTAAATTATTCACCGAGATTATCCTGATTACACACTATTTTATCTTTATGCATAATACATAACCTCTTCTACTATTGATCATTAATTGCGGAAAATAAACAATCGCATGCGCACATTAAAACCACATAATCAATCACACATATAAACACAATATTTATGGGAAAGCTTAAAGCTAAAAACCCCCAACTATCTGTATATTATAATGATAGAGTTCATGTAACAATATTAGCACAAATCTCCTCACAAGCTCTCAGCACTATCTCACATGCTACACACTACACAAGCTCAGATCCAGCAAGTCACATGCTCCAATCCTGTCCACTTGTTAGCCAGCCTCTACTGCGCAATCCAATATGGATAATCATGAGATCCAAGTTCGAATCCCACCAAGATGTACTGCGCAATCCTCTTTGGCTTCTCTATCAATGTGTGGTGCAAACTCATGCACCAGTATAGTCACAATTGATAGTCAACCTGCTCTTTCACCTACCTCCATCAACACAGTCTCACTTTGGCTTGTCCATGCTGGCAGGTTAGCGATGTGTTCTTTAGTTGATTAATTAGTGAATTAATTAATAATTAATTCACACCACTTTCACTAGTGTATCAATCAATTAGACTAGATACAACTAGTTCAACTATGTTTAACTGAGTTAAACTGAACACAACTCCATCAACTCTCAATCGACTCCACCAAACTCACTCGCAGGTCTCGCCCAAGTCATCATGCAATAGCTCCGGTTAGACCCTGAATAGCGTAATTCCTTCTTTCTGTCTGCATGTACCGGATCCTAGCTCAGCGAAGTGCTCCAAGAGGATAAGATAATGTTTATAGTCCAAATATTATTAAGAGCTAATAATATTCGACATATCTATTTTTAGACTGGTAATCTAAAAATAGATTCCGCCCAGTATGTCTAAAAATAGAAGTCCATCTATTTTTCCAACTTGACCATCCCTCCACAAATAACATCCTGCAACTCATAGAATCATGATTGGCATGTCTAAAAATAGACTTTGCGCCAAAAATACCCTACGGGCCCACTTAGTGAAGGCGACTCCTTTCCACTAAGCTCATCATCTTGTTGCAATCTCAACACTCCCTCTCAACAAGATATGGATTATCTGCAACCCCTATCCTGCCTCTGTGGTATTCGAATTTGCTCCTGGTGAGCGCCTTCGTCAAGATATCAGCATCCTGATCCTCCGTGGGAATGTATGAAAGTAACATGATCCTCCGCTGCACACAATCTCTGATATGATGATACCGGATGTCAATGTGTTTGAATCTATCATGAAATACTGGATTAACCGAGAGTTTGATGCAACTCTGATTATCACAATAAATCACAGTAGGCTCCAAGTGTGAAGTGAACAAACCAGCCGGGATCTTCCTCATCCATATAGCCTCGCAGCCAGCCCCGAGCTTGCTGCCATGTGCTACGACCTCTGCAGGCCCGAGTGCCATGGATCTCTACTGCCTCTGCTGTGCAAGCTGGCATCGACCCGATACTGAAAATCCCTCCAGATGTGCTCTTTCTGTCCGTTGGGCTCCCTGCCCAATCTGCATCCGTGAAGCCACATAGCCTCACCTCATCCGACTGTCTGTACCACATCAGAATGTCAGAATGTGTTTTAAAATTCTTTTGATGCTAAAATTTAGTCGCTCACATTATTTTTCTACCTGTATGATTAAAAGAAGAAAGAAACAAAACAACAAACTAATTAAAATAATTTTAATCCCTTCTTAATTGGATGAAAGGAAACTTGACTAGGTATAGTCATACTTCCAATGTAACCATTCCAACATTTTATTTCCTGCGTGTATATACATGTGAAACATCAGTAACCAAAATACAATTATAACTAGACCAACATATGTACACTTATTGCTAACACATTTACAAAAATCAACTTATTTAAAAGAATTCTCTCTTGGAAATTTTCCTCTAAACAAATATTGATGAGATAATAAAAATATGGGTGAATACTTGATAGGGAATGGAAGAGGTTAAATGAAAGAGAAATTGAATAAACATTCGTGCTATGTACCTAAAACAAGTCATTAATGTTCTTTGGTGAAACTGAATCTTCCAAACAACTTTGAAATATATCAATGAAATTCGGATGGAAACTTGATGAATCTACCATAAGATCATTATTTAAATTAAGAGGTTGGACATATTGAATTAGTGTACTCAAAAGAGATGATTCATGTTGAAGTTGCACTCTAGAAGGAAAAGTAAGTTGATAAGATATGACCATCAAATGGAATTGGAAGATCAAAAGCTCTTGACTGACATAATTTAAATTTTTAGATTCTTTTTCACATTCTAGTAATGCATATTGCAAATAAATATGTGAGCAAATGAAATCTAAAAATCAAAAAATGCAAGCAGAAAAAAAAAAATTTGAAATCAACCAAAATAAATGAAGGAAAAATAATGAAATCAACTCATAATTTACACAATTTTACAATTAATGTTACAACACAATTGGGAGTGATTTGAAATTATTTCCTTCTCACAAGAACTAGCCAAGATAATACAATTAGAATGGTCATCGACATCAACTTGTGAAAGATAAAAAGATTCAGGACTACGAATAAGAGTGAGAACTTGATCATCATAAGAATACAAAATTGAGATGAATTGTTGAATGATGAAATCACGAAAATGATTAATTGTTTTAAAATGGGAATTAATTGAAACAAATTATAAATTGGAGTTTTCTTCATTTTCAAATATGATTTGAATTGGATCATGAGGATTTAATGGGGAGTAAGATAAATCAACATCCTCAATGTGAAAGTAATAATCATAAATGACTTTATGACATTCACTAGACTTCTCTTCATTTCCATACATTGCATCAAAACAAGGAGTATTGAGCACATTTTTATTAATGTTGGAAGAATGATCAATAATTGTCTCTCTGCCTTGATAAAAACTAATAGGAAATTCATTTATCTTAGCCTCTCTATTTTATGGAATGACATTAATGAAAAATGAAGATGAATTTCTATAAACAAAAATATCAAGATAAAGAGAGAAATAAGAGTTAGAAGCAATGAACCTAAAAATATGTCTATTTGCAGACTCTTGTGTGTTTTTTCCATCATAAACTTCAAACTCTTGATCATTCATTTGTTTACTTATGCTTTCTTGAAGACTGTTGTTTGGTTGCCTTGAATTTTTTCATTTGATCAACGTGATAAAATTCAGAAATTCCTACATCGCATTGTACATTATTGTAATTTTCAATTTTCTCTTGTACTTGTTGATTTATTAATTGATTTTTTGATTTCATTTCATGTTGAATTTCAGGTTTTGAGGCAGTTGGTTCTTCAAGTTTGTTGCTGGTACCTTCTTGCAGTTGATTATCAAAATCTCTCAAGCTTTGTGATTGTAACACCCTCTTCCCACATCTACCCAAGTAACCGGCCAACCAGGGTAAACATGTGACGAGAGGATACTATAATGAGATTCAACCTCCTAAGCGACCTTAAGGAAGTGGAACCGATGGAAACACAACATAAAAACCTTGTACAACAACAACAACACCCCCAGGAGGTAACCCAACCATTCAGGCCTCTTACCCCCGAGTTACACTGGTCTTTTGGCCTCTTTGAGCCATTGACGCAGGCACATGCTTGCAAAACAACATCTAGGAGGCTATAAATGTATGCATAACATTGCATGCCAGCGTCCAGGGACTCAATTACTCAGTTTTGTGCCAACATCCCCAAGATTTGAGCAACCTTTTCAGGCTTAGAACCCAATGCTTTGCCCAAAAATTCATGAAAATTTCAAAGATGATGAGTAACAATTGGAAAATGATACAGAAGAATTAACATCAATAAGAACTCATCCGGACCCATCCTAGCATTGACAGATGTTGAACCGCAAAATTATCTCTTTTTAGCAACCTTCCTACACCCCATCCTCCTTCTTTTTTACTCTAATAATTATAATTTGGCATCCGTTTACAAGGTTAATGGCAATAGCAGGTATTAGTCATATTTTGTTTCATAAGTGTAATTGTTCTTTATTATTTAACTCAATATTTACATGAGCTATTGTAATACAACGATTTTGCAGCTAATGTTTGATTCTGCAACATAGTTGAAGGTTTGATGGGTTCCGGAACTCTAGTCGAAGAAAGAGACATATGGGCAGGTGGAAAATAGATGGAATAACTATGTGTACCTATCTTCATGACCTGGATCGATGATAAGATCATCATACAACCCATTCAACGCGAAGGTCAACCAACGAACCAAGCCAACGAGAAATTATTGAATTCAAATACTTAGCGTTAAGATTTGCTTCCCTGATAGCAAATCATGAGGAAATCATGTTATCTTATAGCTTTATGTTATTTTTATCGACTTTCGAGTAGGATAGATTCGTAATTATCCAAAAAATTTATTCATAGAGGTTATAAATCTACCTCTCGGCTAGATAGACATCGACTTGAATATTGTCTGAATACTCTGTTTTTGCAATTATAAACTTTGTCTCGTTTAATACTCTTGATGTGCATTATATCAATGTGTATATAATCTTGTGAAGAAGTCGTGCTGTTACCTACATCTCGCAGGAGGGACCCCTCGAGTTGTAAGGTTTTATAATTTATAATTAGCATTTTAATTCTACAATTTATGCAGTGTTTAATTAGTTCATCTAACTAATCACTTTCGATTTTCAATGAACGACTTCCGCTTTTGAATGAACGTTTAGGATTGAGTTTAAAGTAGGCTTGTTTAATAATTTTTTTGTAGGATGAATGAGTGAAGCCGAGATCTCTTGTGCACATGAACAATAGTATGACAGAGTGTGGATTGATATAGATTTGCAATATAGTTTGAGTTACATTACATATTAAGTGAAGAAGATTTCAATTTCCAATTAGTGTGATTGTAGAGTTAGTTCCTCTTAGAGTGATTTAAAGTCAATTTCATTTTCCATAAATATGTGTGATATTTATTTCTAAAAGTGTGATCTTTCTTTTGAGCAAGTGTGATAATTCTAGTGTAATCTATCTTTTGAGAAAGCGTGATAATTCTATTCTTTTGAGCAAATGTCATAATTTTTTTTTTCCTAG